>VWZG01007269.1:146408-198780 GCA_013396735.1 Grallaria varia
CCGGCGCGGGGCTGTAGGGCAGCGGCAGCCGGGACGCCATGGGCAGCCTCCCGCGCCCCCCGCGCCCTACCGCGCCCCTGCGGGCCGTGCCGCTGCCGCTGCTGTTGCTGGTGCCGCTGGTGGCGGCGCTGGCGGCCGGGGCGGCGGAGGCGCGGGCCACCTCGGAAGGGCAGCTGCCCGGCGCCGCGGCGATGGGCACCGGCACCCCTCCGAGCCCCAGCGGCACCGCTTTCGAGGAGACGCGGCTCCACGTCTTCACCCTGGACTACCCCCACGTGCAAATTCCCTTCGAGATCACCCTCTGGATCCTGCTGGCCTCCCTCGCCAAGATCGGTGAGCGGGGCCGTGGGGCAACCCTCCTTTCCTCTCTCCCTCCCTCCCTCCCCGTTGCCGCCCGCCCCCCGGGGCTCCGCCGACAGCGGGGCTGGCTCCGCCGTGCCCGGCGGCGGGGGGCGCGGACGGGACCGCGGAGAGAGTGATGCTCCGCTGCGGAGCGGGATGCCCGGACGGGGTTTGGCTGGCAGACGTCGGGGTTCTCTCGGTTAGGAAAGGTGCGGAGGAGAAGAGGTCACCTCCAGCCCTCTGCTGCGCCGGGTAAACCCGGGGCTATGAGGACTGTAAAACCCGGAGTTCTCCCGGTGCGTGACTGGTTTTTCCCTTGATCGCCCTGCTGTCATTTGAGCACGGTCTTCTTTTTCTTAAAATAACGCCGAGTGTAATGACAGTCCCAGAACAGAACAACGGATCGATGGAAAGCAGATATTAATGAGAGGAGAGTAAGTCTCCTCCTTACTCTGCTTTCCCACCATTCACTGATGTCCTGAGAAAGACAAGAAAGACGGCACTGTCTGAGTAAGGAAGGCCACCTCTTCCCTCCTGTGGAAAACATTTGTATTGCATAGTTTCACTGAGTTTTGTGCAGCTTATATATATATATATATATCTCATGTTTTTAGTAAGCTTTCCATCTCCCAAACAGAGTAATGAGTACAGCATAATAACCTAAGGAATGTCAGGTAGTAGTGTGCTAGGAAGCTATTTAAGATCCAGTAAGTCTCTATGAATTATGAACATTGTATCTTCTTACCTGGAAGATAATGTAAGGACTAAAAGTGTGGGAACAAAATAAATGTTTATCCACACTACAGTTGTTTGATTCAGAACTCTGACTTTGCAGCACAGATTTCCATAAGAAACTATGATCATGCTCATTCTGATAAAACATTTTATCACAGTTAAAACTTTAACTTCTGCTTGTGACATTTAAATAGACTGTATCACATTCTGGTTAGTCATCAGGTAGTTAGGATTCCGCAAAACTAAAAATTTATACTCACTTGCTGCCATGTCTAACATTGTAGCTTGGGGCCTGATCCTTTCCCCAAGCAACTTGCTATGGCATCATTACTTCCTACAGAAATATTGTGTGTTGCATCCATTAAGCATGCCTGTATTTTGATGCATGTATCTTAATGCATTAAAGATGCATGCTTAGTCTTGAGTATGCATTTAGGTGATTGCAGAATCAGGACAGAGTTCAAATATGATCCACTCTAGTATATCGTGAACTGTAATAATCAGAAAATCAGGAGTTTGGAAAAGGACTGACTCAAGCCAATTGAATAAAATTGCTCTGACTTCTGAGTTTAGATACAGCAAGAACTCTTCAATAACCTAAAACTAGTGAAAAACTTCTGTTTTATTAAAGATTACAGGGAAGCCCTTTGAAACATGTAAACACAATACAGACACAGTAATGGTCTGCAGGACTGTACATTCTGACTATCACGATATTTTGCTAGTGCATAGGCATCTAAAAGGTGAAAAAAAAAGTTAAAATTTGCCTGACTAATTTTTCAGTCTGACTGCAGTAAGCAAGCAAGCAGCATAGGTGAAGAAAAATGCATATGATTTTTAAAATCACTTCAATTAATACTGAACGAAAGCAAGTGTGGCTAATCTAGGGCATGCTGTTGTCAGTGTGCGTGCGCAGAGCAGTGAGGGCCAGATCCAGGAGTGGCCCTAGGTGTGGCAGTGCTCAGCTTCACCACACCTATCTGCAGGCGCCCTGACTCTGGGACTGGAATTAGGAACATCCAGTTCTTGCTCCTGGAGCTCCGTCTGTGCTTCCTTATCCAGCAAGTGCATCAGGTAAACCTTCCCAGGTCAGGATCCCATCTCTCCTAAGTCACATTCCACATCAAATTTTCACTGCCACCTTTTCTATTGAAGGTAGTGCGGATGAGCAGTTCTTGAACCACCAAGAAGCAGAAATGTTGCTCTGCCGTATCCTGCTGGGTTACTAGGTTTGGGCCACATGTCTCAGTTCAAAGGGATGGAGAAGGGTTTCCCAGCCTGTCTCACTGCCTGTAGCCCTGAGAGCAAGCCTGTGAGAGAGGAGGCTCCCTGGTGCATTCCTCTCCCCATCATTTACTACTGAGCAGTGCAGGCAACTTGCCCCTGTTGTGCCAGGCAGCGTGAAATCTACCTCGAGACTCCCGCACTACCCAGGAAACTTTGGAGCTTAATCTGGCATCTCAAATTCCTTTCTGGGGCTAGGCACTGAATGCTTATGCTTGGCACTGCGGACTAGCAAACCATTATGAACAGAACCCTCAGGTCTTTTCAGCTGTGAGGAGCTAAGAAAGGGTCCCATGTAATAACAGTTCTCTCAGTGTATGAAGGATCCCAAAGAAAACTCAACTGCAGCACCTGCTTATGAGTCTTTTAACAAATACATTTTCACAGAAGCACAGTTTCACCAGAGATGTTCCGGGATTTATCCGAGAGGTTTCTCTAATCTTGGCTGTGATCATGTCACTGTAGGCTTGGTTTAGAGGGAGCAGGAAGGACAGCATAAGAAAGGAAAACCTGAAGCTGTCAAGCAGAACTTCAATATTTTGACAAGGTACATTTTCATAGAGAAAATGCTTTTTATTCCAGCATAGAACAAGGGCTCATTTAAAAATCTAACAAATTGCCTTGAATGGAATTATTTTCTGACTACCTCTACTTATTTCTTATCTTGTGTATTGATACCATAGAGGAGAGGTGTATTACTCACATGCTGATGAGTATATTAGGTGGGACCTATTGCATCGGAAGAATGTTGGAGTCTCTAAGCAGTGAGACTGGTCTACTTATCCCTCAGTTCCGCTTAATTTTTATACTACTAAACCTACAAAATATTGTGTAACTGATTCAGATTCCCATTACTTCTTTGTTTAATCACAAATGCACAAATGAGAAGTGTTTCTTCTGGGAACTGAGCTGATAGTCTTCCAACACGGCTCTCCTGAAAAAAGGTTTATGCTGTTCCGAGATATTTATCTCAGTGGCATTTCCAGCATCAGAAAGCACTGGAATTCACCCAAAAAGTAGGAAACCAGGATTCTAAGTACTTTTAGCTTGAAACATACTTGCACTTTGGGCAAATGTCCTAGTGCCATTTTAGCCATGATACATGAAATATGTTTATTGGGTAAACATTTTCCATGCTGTTGCAATTGTATCACTGTATAGTCTGGAGCCCAAGAACAGAGTCAGAGGAGAAGAAAGTAGCTGTAGTCCTGCATTCAGTGTAAATTCCTGTACTGCAGGGAACCTGTTCCCAAGGTGCTCCTGACCTCACGGCTGTGAATCTGTCAGAGCAGGGAAGATGCCCTCATCCTGAAGGGCACCTGCATATGACTTGACATACACTGGATTCTAAATCCTAGCTCTCTGCCCTCAAATCAGGAACGACAGCCTGTCCCTGATCACTCTTGAATGCTTTGCATGTAGACAGGCAGTCTTTCAGGAGTTTTGATGCTGTTTACATGAGTAAAAAACATATTTAACTTAGTGGGAGTCTTTCCATTACCTATAAGGATGAGATGGAGTCCCAAGTCTCTGAGAGGGTGTGTTTTCTAGAATGACTTGTAAAGAGGAAAAGAAAAGGTTTTTATTTTTGTATTCACAGCAGACATTCCGTTGCCCTTGCATTACTGATGTCTAGGATATTTTCCTCTTTAAAAGCTGCATTTATAAAAATTCCCCCCTCTTGAATTTTTATTGAGAAAATGATTTAAAATTTACCCTTGAAGTGTTTAAAAAAACTTTTAGCAATACCTGCTTACTCAGGGGAAACTTTGTGATCACTGTATTGGAAATGCTGGTGTTCTGCCAGTGCACAAACTAAGAAAAATCATAAAATGTTTATGCGGAAGTGGTTGAAAGGTGAAGAGTCAAGTCTCCAACTACAAATTCTTGTTTTTTCCAGGGCCATTACCTATTCTGCCAATACAGGACATTGGTGATTCTGGTTTCGAAGAATGACAGTGAATGACAGACCTTCCAATGAGTCATATAGGCTGTGTTTCTAATTATTTGAAGCAGCCTGTGTTCATCCAGAAAGGAAAAGAAAATGCTGCTTGAGCTGCTTCTTTTTTAAAAATAGCTTTAATAGTTATAGAATATATAAGTAAAGGGTCAATAGATTAAAACAGCTTTCCCCTTGGTCCTTCTTAACCATTTGTTTTTCCTAATTATAAGTTCAGGCTTTTTTTTTTTTTTACCTGAAAAAAAAAATCTATGGTGAAAGGAGAATTAACAAAATAGGTATTACAAGACACAGAAGGCTGAATTTGGGAAGCTGGATGTAAACAATACCAAGATTGCACCAGTTTAACTGTTTCGACTACAGGTGTGATTTTTACTGAAATAGTTTTACTGAAATAGACGCCCGTTATTACCACACCCAGTGTTTCTGTGCAGCTCTCATTTAAAATAATTTAAATGCTTTTTAGTTAGGCAGGAATTGTGGGATCTTGTGGGTGTGGATAGATTTCTATATAATTATGTGGGCCAAATATAGATAAGGAGGAGTCTGGAAAAGATTGGCATCGCTGGGACCTGGAATGTGACCTTGGTGCATAAGGTTGATCGTTCCATTAGATTGACCAGAGTAGGTTCCTTCAAAACTTTTGCCATTCATTACCAAAATTATCCTTACAACAGCCAACTTCTACAAGTAATTGGAATCTTTAAATCAAAAGTGCATGGCTTTGAGAGTTTTAGTAGGCTAAGGCCCATTCAATGATTAAGTCCTCATTCAGAACGTTTTTTAATTAATTTTTTCAGTACTTAGCAAAGATTTTTATGAGAGAATTTGACACTGCCACAGTTCATATAATACAGAAGAATGAGCATAATAATTCAGGCTACAGCTTATTGTCACTATACGAAAAACATGTTGCCTCTTGTGAAATTAATTTGGAGGCTCTGCCAACAATAATAATTGTGTCTGCAAATGTTTTCTCATGGTGGCAGAGGAAGTGGCCATGGCTGACTGGGTGCAAGTCACATGTGCTAGTTCCCCTCACTAACTTTGAGACTCTAAAAGATTTCTACAAATGAAATTAATATACTCCTTTAACTCCTTTGTGGAGCTGTCCAGGGGTAAAGGAGCAGTTAGTATGATTTTTTTTTTTTTCTCTGTCTAGATGCAATTTGCCCTAGAGGAGTGTTTGGATTTTGTTTCTGGAGGATTCCACATTATAATCCCCCCCACAATTTCACGGAGAACCCTTGCAAGCAGTTGCTCCACCCAGCCTAGCTGTTAAGTGCAATGTCCAGCTATTAATTTGTTGCTCCAAAAATTAACTGAATTAACTATTCTAGCCAACATATTTGCCTTTATCTGTTGTGGATGTCCAGTTCAGTCTTTGTCATGAAAATGAAATTTGCCCTGCAATTGCTCTTTGTTTACTATAGAAACTAAGAATCCAGAATAATCTTGCGGATTCTATACAAATAACCATTTCCCTTTCTTGTGTTTGAATGTCCTTTGAAGGCTTTCATCTCTATCACAAGTTACCCTCAATAGTGCCTGAAAGCTGTCTCCTTATTCTGGTTGGATTGCTTCTTGGTGGGATTATTTTTGGAGCAGAGGAGAAGTCCCCACCTGTAATGAACAGTGACGTGTTTTTCTTGTACCTTTTACCACCCATTGTACTTGACGCTGGATATTTTATGCCAACTCGTCTTTTTTTTGAGAACTTTGGTACCATATTCTGGTATGCTGTGGTGGGTACGCTCTGGAATGCCATCGGCATTGGAATTTCCCTTTATGGAATTTGCCAGATCAGTGCATTTGGTTTGACTGATATCACATTGCTGCAGAATTTGCTCTTTGGCAGCCTCATTTCAGCTGTGGATCCTGTGGCAGTGTTAGCCGTCTTTGAAAACATTCATGTCAACGAGCAACTTTACATCCTAGTGTTTGGAGAGTCTTTGCTGAATGATGCTATAACTGTGGTAAGTTACTTGATAAAAGATTAATTGATAGGAATGATAAATGATTGTTTGCATGCCACTCCATTATATCTCTTTGTATTTGGTTATTACAGTTTGCTAATAGATGTAAGACAAGCATTACTAATGTGTCTATGCAATTCTTTAAACTTTAGATTTAGAAACCACAGTAATCTTACTACAGCACAGTAATGCATAATGGTAGCATATTTATTATTGTAGGGATTTTACTACCTGATCAGTGTAGTTTCTGTATCTTTGTAATCCTGTTACTTCTGTAATCTGAAACTGATTCTCCTCTCCTGCTGAAATTGGACAGGAGAAGGAAAAGTGCCAATGTGGGGTGTCCCAGTGTGTTCACAGGAAGGGTGGGCAAATCCTGAGATGGCACAGGACCTGGCTGAGGTTAACTTTTTGCTTATGCCCATCCAGTTGCAACTGCCCTGAAATCACCAAAAGCTGAATCCCAGGCTACAGATGAGATCGGACAGCCACCTGAAGGCAGTAATTTCTAATCATTAACTAACTGAACTGGGTTTGTGGACTGGATTACTGAGGACAGCAATCTGCAAATTCCATTAACATCCTCAATGTCCCTTGTTTGTACCTGATGACACTGTGTCTGGGACATTACTCCCATTTATCTATGCCTTACTTGAAATCCTGCCCATGTCAACTATCTCATGGTGTACTTTTGGTTTTGTGAGATGTGGAGGTCCAGTTTTTCAGATGATAGAAGAATCAGAAAGATTGATGAACTGGGTCCTCCCCTTTCCTGTCTCTGTTCTTGGCCTCCTATTCCTATCCTAGTCTATGCACAAGTGTCCTTCTGTTTTCCCCTCTTCTTGGACTTTACCTCACCTTTTTTACCCTTTTCTCAGACTTTGTCTCACCTGCTTAACACATGTATATCTCATCATTTAATCTGAGCCTTGGTACTTAAGACAGTTCTGTAAATAAGTAGATGTACATACTGAGTTTCAAAAGGCTCAGCAGTTCATCCATGTCTGGGTCTGTCTCTATTCACTCTAAATGGCCACTTACTAACTGGAATTCTCTAGGTACAAGTTTTTCTGGGGGAAAGGGATCCGGTTTTATGTTAATGTAAAATTTGTTTTTCGGTGGATTTTTCTAACCAAAATCACTTTTTTCAATCACAAAGTCAATTACCTTTCCACTGCAGCAGCCATTAATACAGCAAGATTTGCTGGTAAACACTCCATCCTGATGATGGGAGCATTCATGCTTGCCATTGCCCAATGGCAAATAACTCTAAACTAGCATTTTTATAGGGGCTGGTGTGGCAATTTAACACATGGCTTTCCTGTAGGCATCATTACTGTCTTCTCTAGAGGTAGTCTTTCCTTGCCTGTCCAGATGTCCTAACACAGGGAAGATACTCTGAAGAGTCTGTAGGCCCAGTCCAGTAACACACTGGCTTTACATATATTCATGAAGTAGTGAAGGGAATTTAGAGTACTTTTGGTCTGTCTTACTTCCTAGCTATCGCTTAAAGGTAGCACTTGGCAAGAGATCAAGTGGTTTCCACATGCACAACACTGGTTTGCTAATGGTTCCTTGTTATGTTTTTGCACACCGGCAGTCATGTGATTATACTTAAAATGTGACCCAGGCCATCATACTGGTAGGGTGCCCTTAGAGGACCTTTCCTCCCCTGCCTAAGGTGCTGCTGGAGCAGACCTTGCTGGGGTGCTGCTGGGGTTTCTCAGCTATGTGCTCTAAGGAGATGATGTTTTGTGAATATTCTCCCTTTCTCCGCCCATGTGTTAGAGGGGGAGCTGATAAAACCAGCTAACAGGCAGAGCTCAGAACCGTTCAGCTTTCATCTGCTGGAGGCCCTGAGTCCCACCTGCCCTGGCAGGTGCCTACAGTGGGATGTGAGGATGAAGTAGGAGGGGAGTTGAATGCAGGTTGGCCATCCATGAAAACTACCTAATTCCTATGGCCACTGCAGTATCAAAAAACTCAGGAGTGGCTTTACTAAACATGCTTTCTAAATACCTTAAGCCCTTCTTCCTGCAATCCTGTTTACGCTGCCTAACTGCTCCTAATAAAAGCTTTTATAGAATAGTAGTGTCATCTATGCTTTCCCTTTTCAGAGAATGTGCTACCACAGCTTCATTTTGTATACAAAACAAAATGTGCATTTCTCAGATGGTCTTTCATGCCTGGTAGTTTTTGCTATATGTCTGTGCATGTGGATGTTCATTACCCCCCACTGCTGGAATTCTGGAGCTTGAATTTGGCTGAGGATGTTTCCCAGTTGGACTTTTGATCAGAGTTGGTGCTTTACCAAAAGACTGAGTCAGGGACAACTAGCATGGTGATGTTAAATGGTAAAATGACAGTTGCGTGTTAGCAGTTCAAATTCCAGTTCTGGGCTTAAAATCACAAAGAAGGAGCCAGTGTAATTACAATAATATTATTCCCATGTTAGAAAACATTACAGAAGCACTCTGTATTCTGCCTCTGCTGAAAACATTACTTTAGAGTGCTTTAAAGTAATTTTAGAATTAAAAACTAATAACTGAGAACTGATGAAAATAAGCAATTAGTGTTTCAGAGATACTCTGAAACAAGATTAAAATTTGATCAGTGACTAATGTTGCTTGGTGTAACCTTCAGTGAGTCCAGCTGAAGGCTATTGAGTAAATGTAGATCTTGAACATCAAAAAAATCCACCCTGTTCTCATAAGAGATGCATTAAAAAATGTGACCAGAGTTGTGTTTAACAGACTTGGAAGTTGACAGAGAGCTGTAAAACTGAACTGCTGTAAAGTAAAGGGGAGGAGAACCTGATTTTGATCTCATTTACAACAGTGTAAATAAAGGACAATAGGAATGAGATTAAAATCATGTTCATGACATTCCATAGTCCTAGCTGCTGCTTCTACCGTGGCGGAGGTACAAAGAAGAAACATTGCTTTTCTTCTTTCAAAACACTTATGGCAACAGACTTGAGATTAATGAGCATGTCTCTGTGTGGAACAACAGGCTCCACTCTATTTCCAGGGTGTATTCTTTGCTGTGAGGATGAGGTGATGTTATGGAAAAGCTATCGCTCAGGTAGATTAAAATTCTCTGCATCTTTACAAGCACGTTGCAGTGCCCTTACTTTGGAGACTTGCCTTGTATAATATATTTTTTTTAAAATACGAAAAAGCCTATTTAAAACTCCAGTTAAAGGAAAGAATCATCTTCCCTAGTACGTACCAAGAGAGCATTCTGCCAGGTCAAATTCTATAGGTTTCTTAGAGAAAAACACAACAATTGTCCCAAGTTTCAACAAGGGGAACTCCTTGCTACCAACACAAGTCAATAGTATTTTTTCTTCAGTCTGAGCTTCATGGAGTCCTGGGAGTCTGTGGACTGAGAGACCCTTGTAAATGACCAGTGAAGGCATTACTACTGTCAATAGCTTTAATTCTGGTATATGTCTCTTCATGCAAATCAATAAGGTCCACATATCAAAACAGGTGGAAAACCAGTGGAACCTGTGAAAATGCTTTCCTGTTCTGCACAGGACATAGTAACAAGGAATGGGGCAAAAAGACTGGGAGTCTGCCTCAGATCAGCAAGTCTAAGGGGTTTGTCCAGGTGAAAAAGGACACTTCTCCCAAGTGGACTCATCCTGAGAGCATCATTGTTATCAAATAAATAGTTCATGATCCTGCTCTTGTCGTGTTTCTTGCTTTGTAATGAAAATTGCTGGTAACCATTCTAGGTTTGATTTAACCTTCTATTTTAATGCTTGCTCTGGAATATATTTTTTCTTTTTCAGTTCTTTCGTTTCACTTAGCCCAAAGGACCCATAATAAGCCATGCCTTTGTGTTAAACTTTTAGCTCTGTAAGACCTATCCAGTTCTGGCTAAAAAGTGCTGAACAAATTATGTTCTGTCATGTGAGAGAGAACAAGACTGCAAACATGAGAAATCCTTCCTAGCCACTACTCAAACACCTACATTGTTGGCACAATACAAGTGCTGATAAAACATTGTTCTCTCAAATAGCATTCCTGATAGAGAAACCTGTTTGGTTTACTAAGAAGTCCAGAAAGAAAGCAGAGGTTTAACTCCTGCAAGCTATCTATGAAGACTGGACTTCACTGGCTTAGCCTGTGAACCCTCTTTGATAGGAGTAGGTGCCTGTGACCAAACTTAGATCTGTACAAGGGGACAGTGTAGCCGTCATGGTATTGCGGGGTTGGGAGCTTACATGCAGCACCAGGGAATGCTTAAAACTCCCATGTAAGTCTTCAGATGGGGAAACCCTTTAAGGTTTCTTTAAGAGTAAGTGATTCCATTATTGTCTGTTTTGGAGTAACTAAAATACTGGATTTTAGGAAAATGTGGACTTCAGATTGTTGTCTTTAAACCATCCTAATAGTGAGTGTTAGAGAAAGAGCACTCACTTAATGGATGTCATGTTACTTTTACTCCTAGAGGTGGTCACTGTCCATTCCCACCCCCCTGCAACTTCCCACCTTCCCATACTAGATGATTATATGGTCTAATTCAATATTGCACCTCTCAGTGTCATGTAGATCAAACACATTTGAAAATAACCTGATTTTCCACTGATTATGAAACTGTATTTTGCTCCTCCTGTTTCATTTATTTTATCTGGGGTAAATCTGAAATTGACATTTGTGAAGAAATTAGAAGCTGTGCAAATAAAATTAATTTAAAGAAGAATTAGATCTATGCTCCTGGCCCCCAGAATGGCATGGGTTAAGAAACCTGTCCCATTTGCAAAAATGGGAGTCATGATTTTTACCCATCTTTGTGAATCAACCTGATATATACGGATGACAAATAACATGCCAGAGATAAACAACAGCTTATCTCAAAAGCAAATTCAAGGTAGATATAGAAATTCAAAGTTCAACATTTAAGTAGGGGGACATAATGACATGGAGGGAAATTAAGAAGAGTTCAAAAACATAATGTGCTTTCTTTTTCCTCTTAGGTCCTGTACAATTTGTTCAAGTCTTTCTGCCAGATGCGCACAATTAAGGTTATTGACATATTCGCTGGGATTGCTAACTTCTTTATAGTGGGGATCGGTGGAGTATTGATTGGAATCCTTTTGGGATTTGTAGCAGCCTTTACCACCCGTTTCACCCATAAAATCCGAGTGATTGAGCCACTCTTTGTCTTCCTGTACAGTTACTTGTCATACATAACAGCTGAAATGTTTCATCTCTCGGGCATCATGGCGTAAGTACCCCAAACTTCCGTAATTATAGCACTCAAGTAAGAATGCCAGAAGAAATTGGAGAGAGGATCCGATTTTGCAAAGCTTGCCATATGGCATTGTTCCACAGTGGATGGCAGAGATGCTGGCTTGAGGATTTCCGGCCAATTCCCTCGCACTTCCACCCCATTCTCTCAACTTGCCACCACACCAGCTGTGTCACTAAAACTGCTCATGGCATCACATCATAAACCATATCTTTGAAATGTTCCAAGTTAAAAATATTCACTTGTATTTTCAGTGGGCTTATTTTTAACCCAGATCACTTTGATGACCTGTGTCCTCATGTGACCCTAGAACTAGACATAAGGGCATGCGTGAGGAGTGGCCCACAGAGATGTAGGAGTGGTGGCAGGGAGGGAATGGGAGTGGTATCAGGGAACTTCATGAACTGTCTTCACTTTCAATGCCAATATATTGTGAAACTATGTCTAACAGTCATGTGAGCAGCCATTCAATGAACACAATGTATGTATCGAGGGAAACTCCTGCTGGATTATAAGCACAATAAGGATTGGTTGAATGTACAATTTGCAGTCCTGTGGTGATATAATCCTTTAGCTTACTATCTTGATATGTGTGCCTGTGTATTAGAATGACCCACGTATGCCCTGTATAAAATAATATTGTTCTTCCCACTTCCAAGAGATGAAAATATTTTTACTCCTCTTTTTTCATTCATGGGCTTCAATAAAAGGAGAGCACAGCCTCTCTCTTCATTCTGTTTATACTGTAACAACCTCAACTTTAGAAAGAGCCTTTATGACATTTGATATACTTAAAGGTTTTGCTCTGGTTCCAAGTAATATTTTTAAAGGCCAAACTTCTTTAATGACTTTGTATTGTTCTAGTGGCAAATATGAGTCATTCAGGCATTAGGAGCATAGCTTTTTGTGTAAGCTCAGATGTTACTTCTTAGTATCACTAATACTCGATAATACCTCATCTGATTATCTTTTAGGCAAGTGAAGATAGGTTTAATATCATAGTTATGCCTGTATAAGGTTTTCTGGAGCTGGGAAGCAACTTACAAGGAAACTTACAACTGATGATTTTAGTAGTATAAAAATAGAAATATGCCATGAAGCAAGAGGAGTTGGTACTTTAATGTAAGTAAGGAGCCAACGATTGCATGGGTTTCTTTCTCTGATATGAGCCTAAATAAAGCAACATATGCATCCACTTTGACCGAGTTCATAAATGTGCCATCTCTTTCCATAGCTTCTATTCATAGCATTTGTGTGGTTTCTAGTTTCCTCCACCTCTTAAGCCAAATGTCCTTGACATGCTATGATCAAATACTTAAAGGGTTTCTAAACCAAAAACGTGTGGCTAAACTATACATGAAAAAAATTGTGGCAGTGTTCATGAAAATACTGATTTGGACCTGCTGCATCCAGGACACAACAGAAAAGACATGGTGGGTCTGCTGGTGGGTCAGTGGACCCACCGCATGCCAGTGCCTGCCACCAGCACACCAGTGCTTCCCACATCACTAACAGCCTAGTCATTTTCCCTTGTAACATTGGCCCCTGAGTGGATGCAAAACAAAAGAGGAAACATAAAGTATTTCTTCCCTCAAACAGCTCAGTAGAAAATAAGTTATCTTTAAAATGTCCACATGTTTTTTGACTCTAAGCATACTTTGTAATAGCTAGCAGATCTGGGGTACATCAGTACCACCCCAGGCAAGATGGAAGGGCTCTCTGAAGCCATGCAGGGTCTAAGCTGCCATAAGCCATAAAGCATGTTCCCTCCTAGCAGTGCTCCTGAGAGCCTTAGAGCTCCTGCAATCTCTGCATCCCCCTAGCGTAAATCTACCCAGTGACTTTCATGTTTCACTGGCCTTTGAACTGCAGAGAGTAGTTTGCTCTGTGTCACAGTGCAGAACCATGCACCAGTATTGAGTTCCCTGTCATTCTCTGCAGCGACTGACTCATGGCAGGATTGCTTGGGTCTGACTTAAAGTCATCCCTCCTTTGAACATGTAGTTGGACCAAATGGCCTTGTAATGTCCTTTACAACCCAGATTGTTTATTCATTATTTGCTTCTGTGGCTATTTATAGTTCAGCCTATGGGAAATAATTACCTGATCTGCCCTTTTCCACCAATATCCACATGAGTCTGTTAAACTACTGATTCCCACTTCCTTCATAACCAGGTTTGTAAGGATACTCAGTGAGACCTTGTGGTTACACGCTGTACCATACTTTAGGGGAAGGACATGAGCAGGAATGTACAATGTTATCAAATAAATAAGATACTCACACAGATTGCCTATTCCTGGGCAAGTAGGAACTCACTGGCAGAGGAACAGAAGGGAATGAAAGGTGCTTGTCCCTTTTCTGATGTCTGTGTACTCGTTCTAAGGACAAACGATTCTTGAATCGTCCATGTAACCCCTGCACCAGGTTACTTGGCTGGAATAGTGAAGGGCCTGAACCATGTCCCTGTGAGCTGCAGTGAGAAAATCCTCCTCAGAAGGGGAGGAAAGAGCTGCTTCTGTAATTAGAGCTGGGCATGACTGAGGATCATGGGTGTAAAACATGCAGATGTGAATCTGAACTTTATTGGCTTCGTTCCATTTGTAATTATAATGCTGCATTTCTGCTTACTAATTTCTTCTTACATTGGGAAGCAGCAGAACTATTCATACAGGTTTCATTTTTCCTTCCTTTTTTTTTTTATTTTTTTTTTTCTGTTTGGTTTTTGGGTGTTTTTGTTTGTTTGTTTGGGCTTTTGCTTTTTTGTTTTGTTTTGTGGGCTGGTTTTGTTTGTTTTTTGATTTTTTTCTTTTTTTTGCAACAGTGAATTAGCAGGCTGAAAGGAACAAACATTGAAACTCCTGTAAATTTAGTAGGTCAAGGAAACTTGATGATTGAACCCAGTGGCCTAGTTTATTGCAGTCCTGACAGAAACTGTACTGTTTATACAGGGAGACTTTTATTCTTCACAAGTACAGAACATTGCAGGTTAATTTCAATTAACTGCTTTTTCCTTCCTCTTCTTGACCAAGGCAAGTACTTCAGGTCACAGAATTGGAAGCCAGAATTAATGTACGAGAATGAGAAATTTAAAATAAAACACACTTAAACTTTGGCTTTGATTATCATGATAGAAAAAATTTATATATAGTAATATACATAAAATCTTGCATAAAGACAATGATTTTATATTAAATTCTAACACTATATCCCCCTATAATTTTCAAATGAAGGAGACTTCATCAGGTGTTTTTTCTAATATAAATAAAGACTTTGAAGATATTCAAAGTGAGCGGTGATTAGCTGTAGAATATTACTTACCTGAAGAGTAACAAATAATATACAACACTATTTGTTTTAACATTGAACCAACTCCTCAATTACTTGACAGTAATTGAATGAAAGCAAAATGTGACTGAAAATAGTGTAAGAGTGTTGTCCCTTTAAATTCTAGTGGTTAAGCATGGCAAGTGTTTTAAGTTACAGCTTGCAAAGATCCTGATTAATCTGGTGACAGATTCTTATCAGACATCTATTTACAGTGTCTCCATTACCTCACGATCCAAAAACAAACCCTGTCCAGAGCATGTTTCCCTGTTCTCCTTGCTTAGGGCTTTCCTAAATTACTATAATAATGATTTATTTTAAGAAGGTAGTAAATAGTATTGAGTATTTTGTTATGCCTTTGATGCAGACCTATCAGCCCTAATGCTTCTGGGCACTAAGCTGCTGCTTTGAGACTCCGAAACAACCCTGGGTCTGGAAATGGCTGTTTTGCAGCCCACCCACTGCCTTCTTGCAGTATTTGTTGCCCCTGCTCTTGCCAGCTCCACTGTGTGCGCCATCGGTGGGAGGTAGCTGGGATGAATCGGACTTGTTATGCTTGTGTAGATACGCAGTGCACGCATAGGAGAGCTGCCACAACCCATGGCATAACCTGAGATATTTGTAGGTCTGTCAGTGCAGCCTGTGTCTTGTGAAGAGCTGGTTTGCTACTGAGTGTGATACTTCTGGAGGGTCAAAGTGCTAAGCAGATTTGAAAGTATATTTGAGAATATTTGCACATGTACTTTTGAGGTTGGTCACTGGAACTATATGCAAACTGAGGAACCTGGGAGTGTTTTGACAGCTTCTGGGCTTGAGTATATATCCTCACCAAGTCACTGCTTCTTGTCAGGACAAAATCCATGCATGGCCCAGGACCTACCCTGCATTCCTTCTGAGATACTCAGTTTGTGGGATCTGTTTTAATGCCCTGGTCTGGGCAACTTTAAGATTAGAACAAGGAGGGCAGCTGTGAAGAGCATCACCAGTTTGTCAGTGTTGGCAAAAATGAAGGACTTCTTTTGTCCCAGCCATGTGCTCAAACTAGAAATGTTAGCTAAACCACTGGAGGTTTAAGGGAGGAAGCTTTCATGTTTATGAAGTCCGCATCATATCTTCCGCAGTGGATCCTATGTAACCAAGATGAGCTCTGCTTTCCAGGCAGCATGCTACTCGTGGACCACAGAGGATCTTTCTGTTCAAGACCCTGGTGAAATCAGCTACAATGAGGAGAGAGCTGACAGTAATGTCAGTACTAAATACAGATGGGGGTCTGGGATTGTCTTAGTGAGGCTTTGCTTCTTCTTAGCCTAGGAGTTTGCTTAGGGTTGGAGCTAGGTTTTGCATGGCAATGGACATTTTATTTTGTGCTGACTAGATTGGCCTCTCTATCACCAAGTATAGGTGGACAAAAATGCAGGGTGAAGGCCAGGTTAGGTGCACTGTTCTGCTAGCAAACCCTCTCCACCTGTGTTTGTAAGCCACTGTTTGCCCCATCAGACTGCATCGTCCCCCACATCTGATCCTCTTCCTTAGATGTTACTCACTCTGATGTATCTGCAGGGCCTCTGCTGCTTGAGAGAAGTCATCAAAGTACACTGTGCACTCTCACAATGACCACGTCCTCCAAGATTTGACCCTCAGAAGTATTGCTGTCCAGCCACCTTGTGGATGTGGCTGGCTCCATGGAAACTTCTGGATGAAAGTAACTAATTAAGCAGGAGAAATGTGTTCTGAGTTTTCCAATGACTACAGCCTCAGCTGCTGCTCTGGACACACTCCTGCAAAATGCTAAGGAAGTTCACTATATGAAAGTCCTTTTAAACTTACTGCTGCTTCTGGGATTCCTCCTTCTGCTTTGTGGATTTTTTTTAATCCCTTATTTAGGAGAACCCAGGCACGTGTGTTCGTAATGTCAGTGAGGTTCTTCTGAGCTCTCCCCAAGCCTACCTTTCCGTTTACTCTCACATTCCGGGGTGTTTGGTTCAGAGTGGTTCAGAGATGGGGCTCTTGCTTTAGAGGTAGAACATGCTCAGCAGAAGACTCTGCAGTGGGATCTCCACAAAACATGGGAGAGTTCAAGTTTTTCTAAAGAGATGCTAGTAAACCTGCCACCCTCCTCCATGGAAGAGAGAAGTGTAAAGATTTCAGTGGGAAGAAGTATCCCCTATGTTGGCAAATAATTACAAACTAAAAACTTGGTGGAGCTGGGATAAATAACTGTAGGATGAGTCCTCATGGGCTGTATACAGAAAGACAGTGTAAATACACAGATCTCTCTCTGTTTAGATTTAGTGTACATGGTTTGACTGGGAACCCACACATGGGTATGTATGATGTTTTTAACTGGGAAATCAGAGAAGACAGGTTTTTGCCCTAGACACTAGAACCAGGAATGACAGTTGTTTGACAAGGTATCTTGCCTTAGTTACCCACCTGGATAATTACTAGGCAGTTCAGACTGTGCTTCCCTACACTGAAACACCACCTTGAGGTTATCCTCCAGCCAGCTCTGCTAACTCCCCTTAAACTTGTAAATTTGTGGTTGAGTGGTCCTCAGCCATCCCTGTATCATGGACAAAACCAGTGAGCAAGTGATCTCATTCTTTGCTTTTCCTGCTGATTAAGAAACTCTGTTTACTAACACAGAAAATGGACATGTAGGAGTACTTACAGTAAGCCCATTCTTTTCTCTCATGCATCAGATGAGATGCCCATTTCATTCATTTGTAGGTGCTTTAAATGTGTAACAGCACCGGTGTGATTTCTGGCGATGGTTTTCTCCTATTCAGCCTTATGTGCAGGCAAAGCAAGCAGTAGCCTAAAGTGGTGAAGGGTGGCGAATTGTAGTCTTGCTGCTTGCTTTGCCTGGAAAGAGGAGCTGGCTACTGTCACTGCCACTGAGGTGGGACGATTGCTGGTAGGGAGGGAAGTCCTGCCCTGCCCCTGCACTTGCCATCCTGTCTGATATCCCTCAGTAGCAACAGATGCAGCAACTCCCATTTTTCAGGGCTGCTCTTCTCTCTCCTCATCTCTGCCTCTTTCAAAACACAGAGTTTGAGTCACCCCTGCAAGGTCGTGTACATTTAGTATTTGACAAAACTGTCCATGTATTGATGTCTTCTAGAAAACTCCCCACTGCAGAAAAAGTAAATTTGTGCCCAAAATTGTAGGTTCACTAAACCTATAAATTTGATATTGGTTATGGAATAAGTTATGCTTTGCATTTTTAAGAGAACTGTGGAAAAGTGAGTAATATTATGCAGCTATGAGCGATGCTAAAAAAAGTGAAGTCAATGAAATATGGGTTAATGTTTGCCTTTCAGGATTACAGCTTGTGCCATGACCATGAATAAATATGTGGAGGAAAATGTTTCTCAAAAATCCTATACAACAATAAAATATTTCATGAAGATGCTCAGCAGTGTCAGTGAGACCTTAATCTTCATCTTCATGGGAGTGTCTACGGTTGGGAAGAACCATGAGTGGAACTGGGCCTTTGTTAGCTTCACTCTCCTTTTCTGTTTAATCTGGAGGGCACTGGGTAAGCAAGTCTCAGATTATGGGTCTACATTCTTTTCAAGTGGAATGTTTTACCTCTTGTCAAGTAGAAAATGCCAAAACTTAGAGTCCCATCAGGTTGTAGAATGTACTATATTGCAGGGTCAGTTTCCATTTTCCCCCAAAAGTGGACCTGAAAATCAATTTTGCCCTGATCCTGCCCATCTAAAGTGAAAGGCAGTCTGCTTGTTAATCAGAATACATATATTTAAGTAAACATTTATTTACAAATAGGGAAATTTTGCTAAAAAGAATTAGGGATACTACAGCAATTAAACAGGTTGAGGGTTTGGTTTTCTTTTTATTTTATATTTACTGGTTTTGGGATTTTCCCGGTCACTGGCATAAATAGTACCAAGCCAGGAAATGCTGTAGTTGAAGTGCTCAGGTGTATATACATATAAAAGAAAGTGCTTGATCCCTCCTGAGTTTACAGTACTAACTCTTTTTTCTTTTACCTGGAGTCCTAAGTGCAGGGCAGGCTTATAGGTCTTAAACCTGCTCCTCTCCCCAGCTTCATCTGTAATGATTCAGTCCCGCCATGTATAAAGGTGGTTCATGCTCTGATCTGCCTCTTATCTCCAGCTTCCAAGTCTCCTTCTAGAACAGAAATTTGTACTATTTCCCTACTGCACCTGCAACCTCACAATTAATACTTGATGGTGAAAAGCAGCCTGACTGCCACCCAGCTCCTGCCACCCATGCTTGCTCCCTTCACCTGCCTTTATACCTTTACTCCAGTCTGCCACGTCCCTGGAGCCTTTCTCTGGTACACCAGCATGCACTGGCATCTTCTTCCCCCATCACCACTCCTGCATCCTTCCTGTCCGTGTGAGTAAAATTGAGTGAATAGGAGTTTGCAGGGTTCAAAGCACAGACTGATGGAGGTGACAAACCAAAATGTTCAAAATCCTCAAATCCTATTAAAATGCAATTAGCAGTCTTGGTCTATACTGACACAGAGAATTATTTCTGTTCTAGAGATGCAGAATCTAGCAGATAGTTGTCTTGTTGAGATGAATTAGCTGCTTCAGGTCCTAAATCTGCCGACCTGGGGTGGTTAGCTTACTAAATATGTTTCAGATGATGCTCCTTAGGCTTTTGTAATTATTCTTCCATACTCTTTTCAAGTTGCTAAGTAATATTTCCTTCTTCAATAATATATATTAGAGAAGCAAGTAAAAGGGGAGAAGCAAATAAAAAGGGAGAAGCAAATAAAAGGTAAGAGGCAAATAAAAGTGTTTTTGAATAAATATTATCATGGGCTATTTCTGTATAATTTAAGTTCCCTTTTTTCCCCTCCTCCTGTATTTGTGTTCTTTTCCCTCAGGTGTTTTTGTTCTGACTCAGATCATTAATGTATTCCGGACAATACCTCTCACTTTTAAGGACCAATTTATTATCGCCTATGGAGGCCTCCGAGGAGCTATTTGTTTTTCGCTTGTATTTCTGCTTCCTCCTGCTGTGTTTCCCAGGAAGAAATTGTTCATCACTGCTGTTATTGTGGTGATATTCTTTACTGTTTTCATTCAGGTAGTACCTTTCATCTTCTGGACTTTTTTCTCAGATAGGTTGTAAATAAGCAATAGGTAGAAAAACAAATGTTCTGACTTACTGGAAAGAACGTACTTGAAGGTACTCTCCACAGACATAGTTTAAAAAAAATGCTATCGCTACCACAGGCAGGTAGCAAAAGTATGCTAGATATTAAGTACTCATGCTAACATATAAGTAGTATTAAGTATTTAAGACCTGGTGAGGTTGGAATAGAGATAAAAGATAATCTGTGTAGAGCTCTAGCAGTAATTCCCTTTTTAGAATTTTTAAATTTCTGCATTTATTCAGGAGTTCAGTGTTGGATATAGTGCAGAGCAAGCAGGGAAAGGAAGACACTGAGGGCCTGGACAGGTGAACTGGAGTCTGGGTATTAGGAAGTGATACTGCAAACCAGCTGGACATCCCTACAAAAATGCCAGGTGTGTGAAAGAATGTGAGCTTGTCTCTGTCAGAAAGGACCTCTGGGGGCTTCTAGTCCCACCCTGTGCCCAAAGCAAGGCCACATTCAAAGCTAGATTGTGTTACTCAGGGCCACGTCAAATTGAGTTCTGATGTTCTGTGGATTGAGATACCCCAGCCTCTCTAGGCATCTGCTCAGGTGTTCAGCCACCCTGGCCAGATAATAGGCTAATGAGATGTTATCAATGGAATTCCTTGAGAATGGTTCCTAGGGATGGTTTTGTTATATTCTCGTTATGACCATGGCTCATAAATGTAGATGGTTATGTTGCTGATTGTTTCCTGATGACAGACCTTGAAAGGTATTCTCAGCATGACACTGAGATAGAGTATTCTGTAGAAAGAACTGAAGGCCATTATGATAGGAATAGAATGACATTGAACAGTAATAAAGTGCAAACATGTTCTTGCTGGGACTTACTTTCTAGGAATTTCTCTTATGAAATGGGAACCACTGGAAAAAATAGAAAGGGAAAAAGACACAGTTGTACTAGTTGGTAATAAGGTAGATTTTAAGTAAACACTGCAGTGGGAAGAGAAGAAAGGCAAATCTGATCTTAAGACATACTGAGACATGTATTTGCATCAGAGCATGGTGTCATGTTCTGAAGTGATCACGGGACTGGTAAGGCTGTTATGTGAAAGGAGACCAGGATGCCTTGGCCTTAGCAAAATGAAGGAAAAGAGGGACTATAATTGCTGTTTATATGAGGGAGTGAACACGGTTTAAACTAAAAAGACAAATGTTGGCACAAGAACAAAGTGGTACGCAGTGACCATGATGCAATTAAGATGCAGCTTTCTAATTTTCAGAACAATAAGGTTCAGGATGAGTGTTCCATTACGAGCAATGGAGCAAAGAAACCTAACTACTTTTAAGATAAAGCTTTATTCATTTACAAAAAGAAATGTGACCTGGCTGTCTGGGATAGTAGGGACTGATCTCAACACCACAAGAGATTCATTCCTCTCCCCTGTGCCAGTGTGCCTATACAAGTAAACCTATTATGTCAATTCTCCCACAAATATTTGTTCAAAACCATTATATCATTCTGGAATAGTCAAACCTTTTGGTTCTTTCTCTGAGAATAGTCAGGAAAGGACACATATTTACAAAAAGACTTAGTGTCATGCTCTTAAATAGCAATTTTAGTACTGCAGTTGACATATCTTTGACAACCTGTTTTGGAAGTAATCACTAAAAAAGAGGACTTTATCTGTTCATTTGAAATTATGTGGAATCTGTTTATTAATTAAGAAAACAAGGACTTCTCTAACACATAGCAGAACTGAAAAAAAAAAGTTTAAAAATAATATGAGATAGGATAGATGATGTATTCCTGATAGGGTTTGTCAGGTTGTCCCTCTAGGACTTCTTAGCACTAGGGAGCCCCTTCCTTCCTTCTATTGCTTTAATGGAATCTATTCTGACAAGGGTTTCATAGCTAAGTGCAACACCTGCTAATCAAAAGTGTGAACCCACTTTTATAACTATTGTGTTCTTTTTTTCTTCACAGGGAATAACAATTCGTCCATTGGTGGAGTTTCTTGATGTCAAAAGGTCAAATAAAAAGCAGCCTGCTGTCAGTGAAGAAATTTATAACAGGGTATGTTGCAGCTTAAGTATCATAGATGAAACCCTTGTATAGATGAAATTCCTAGTCACCTTCAGGAAGACAAGGATTTAGCATACAATATTAAGGGAGGCATGTGCTGTACTAGATTTCTTTTTGATACCTATTATGAGAACAATAATTGCAAAGCTAATATTTAACCATTGGCAATTACCAAAATTATTGTTACATACTATTGTTGCATATTATTATTTTGGAATCTTCACTTTCTTAATAGTTCAGCTCTTGAAGTAAATTAATTTTCTGTAGTTTGTCTCACATGTGACATGTTATTTTATAACTTATCTACATTGGGAAACCTTTGCCAATTTAATTATATTATATTGCATTTGAGTTCATTTAATTAAACAAATGCAAACTTCTCTTGAACACACTCTTAAACTTAACACTTATATCATTAGCCTTTTTATGGATTTGTGTTTGGTATGTGTGTGTCTCCAATTTTGCAGATTATTAGCCATGTGTGTTCTTGAATGTATTTCTCCTTGCAGCATACTTGTGGCAAGTGGTTTGAAATTTCAAAAATAATAAGGGCCACATTCAGGAAAGAAATCACTCTAGGCATCTAAGAGTCTGTCCTTTTAGAGATTATCCTTTAGACATATCTACCGGATCGAGAGACCTCTAATGTGGTTCTTGAATTCAGAGCAAACATGCTGCCTCTGGGAGCAAGTGAGATCTTAGCTGAACTGATTCAGTTTTTCATAATTTGTAATAGACTAAGGAAGAATATTCTAATATTAGGTGAACAGGATGCTGTGAAGTGATGTTAGACAACAGTTCCCTAAAAACAGAGCTCAGGACCTGATGCTGGCAGTTCTGTCCTGTGCATCCCTTGAGCGGCTGGTGCTGATGTGGGGAGCTGCTTCTTCTCACTCAGACTCTCTTCTCCACAAAGTCATAACTGCTTCACTCAGACCTGGGCAACTCCCAGGCATAGCATGGAGTGGTTAGGGAATTTCAAGTAAGTAGAAGTGTGGGAAAAAACCCCTTTAGTTTCATGCAGGAGCTGAGCAAGATTGACACTGAGGAAATGAGCAACTAATTTGTGTCTTTTTGGGGCTGTGAGATAAGGAAGCTCCAGGGGAAGAAAACAGAATCTGTCTCTGAGATTGGTTGGACTGCTTTTGGTAAAACTGAAGCATTGCCCTGAATTGTGACTAGATATTTCTGTTTTAAAGTAAGTTGGAAACTAGTAATGTCTAAGGGCAAGCCATGAATATGTATTGAACCAATGTTTTCCTTTAGTTCTTTGACCACGTGAAGACCGGAATTGAAGATGTGTGTGGACACTGGGGTCACAACTTTTGGAGAGATAAGTAAGAGTGGCAATTAAAACTCTTCATTATACAGGAGAGGCTGAAATGACTCCACAGCAACAAACAAATGCTGTTGGGCATCATATTTAATTTTCAGCATTTATTCTTGAAAGCGGATGGTTGTTTTTAGAGCATGTGGATTTCAAAGGGAAAGCAGCAGAATAATGTGTTTTTACTAAACCACAAGCAAGTAGAAAAAAATCTCCAGCTGGGAAGAAAGGCAGCCCTCTGATCCCAGGGTACAGTATGGTACCTCCTGAGGGTGCATGTCCTCTCCCTGTTTCTGACTATTTCAGAGCATTTCCTCTATGTCTGCTGAGCCTTTCATCCCATCCAGTTCTCCTCCTGCAAATTGCATGTCTCAGTGGTGTTAAGTGAGAGGTTAGTTCCCTATTCAATGGTAAACATACAAAAGCTATTGGACTTCCTCTAGAAAGATCAAGGCAGTAGCTGGCATGAGGTGCATGAGAGATCCTAATGTCAGGCATCTCCACAGTTCTTGGAGGTACTATTTAAAACTTAGTGTCAGTTAAGATTACCCCTGGAAATACCTGAATAATTCATACTTTCACTTTAGCTGCTGAATCATCATCGTCATCAGTTTGGATCTAATTCCCTTTTCTCAGAAACACACTCTTTTATGGTGAAATTCTTTAGATCCAAAGCATGGGAATCATTCACCCACCTTCTAGTCACTGCTCCAACAAGAATTCAAGTGTTTTATACAAAGAGGAGTAGAACCAGCAGGAAGGGCTGAGGAGAGCTCTCTCCAAATGAGTTGGGGGCAACTCAGTGAGGACACTTGCCTGACAGATATGAGACATGGGTACTACTTTTCTTTACTCAGCCTGGCTCTCCTTTAGCCTACGTGAGATCTTTAATTAAAAGATCACAGAGCAAAGAAGAGTCCCACCTTCTTATGACCTTCAAACCCAAATTCAAGAATAATTTCAGAATGTCTGCAGGGCAAAATATTTTCTAACAAAGAAAGTCACCCCTTCTGTAATCAATATTTTCTCAGTAAGCAACCAAGTTGCTTTAAAGGAAGGGAGAATTTCCAAAGTTTTACAAGAGAAGGCTAAGATTTCAAAGAAAAAGCAGTCAGTGCAAATTTTAGACCTTTTATTTGTTATTACAGTAAATATTTAGCATTCTCTTTGCCTTGATGAAAATGGAGAATTAAAAATAATATTTTCTAATAGCAGAATACCTTAAAGTTAAAAGTTGCTGCTAAGGAGACTGTCCATTACCATATCAACAAAAACACAGTTAAAACCATCTGTCTGAAATTGACGAAATTGATCCTTTTCTTATGTTACTCAGCAGTAGGTTGTTAATATGAATAGACACATTCCCAGAGAATAAACTCCTTTAAAATTGCATTAACTGAAGTATATTGGCTTTCCTTAACTACGCACAGTAAAAATTAACTGGTTGGGCTGGTTTGCCTCATGTACAGATTTAAAAAGTTTGACAATAAATACCTGCGAAGACTTCTAATCCGTGAGAACCAGCCTAAATCCAGCATCGTTTCTTTATATAAGAAGCTAGAAATCAAGCACGCCATTGAGATGGCAGAGAGTGGAATGATAAGCAAAGTCCCATCATCGGGGTCTCTCAGGTAAGCAAGTGATACTGGCATGGCCAAGCATGTCATCTGGGTCACATAATTTATTTCACAGCCTGGTCTGTAGTCAGTATAATCACTTTGACATAGAACACTTTGTGTCCGAATGTCACCAGAACAGTAGGAGGATGTGAAACAAGAGCCTTTTGTCTGTAGCTCACTCAGTGATCTGTGTTCTTCTGGAGTGTACAGTTTTACTGGGACAGCTGCTCACTAGAACATTGATTTGCTGTGTGGAGCGGAGCTGGTCTTGAACATGCCTGTCTGCTGAGAATAGGTACAGGGGAAGCCTGAGGGGCATTTTGAAAAAGTACTTAAATCAAACTTACAATTGAATGTCATTTATGTCACATTTTGGAGACTGAGTTTTGCACCTTACCACTGACTCAAATGAAATCAAGGTTTCATTTCTACATGCTACATTTTCACCTGTTGGTCAGTTGTTTTGAAATGTTGTTTCCAACTCTAACAAAGGAAATATTTAAAATGTAATTCCCAATCATAAATACAAAACCATTCTTTTTCTCTCTCTCTCTATTTCTCTTCTTTCTTTTTTTCATCCTGCGACAGTGAATATCATGAAGGAAAGATAAAGCCGCTTTCTCCCACTGAAATGGAAAACATGCGGGAAATATTAACAAAGAATCTCTACCAAATACGACATAGAGTAAGAAGGAAGTTTTGCATTCTTAAATATTCCAATGATCTTTGAATATGCTGATTACTTTCCTAACATATCTTTGGGCTAGTATATCTGCTCTACCATAGAATAATAATTAATGCTCTTATTTACCTCTGCTGCCTTGAATCCATGTCCTAGCATATGTACAGTAACATATCCATACTCCTTAGTGTAAATAGCTTACTTGATCTTATGCTACTGACAAAGTTTAATGTTTTTGTCATATTACCTCCAATATACTTCCAGTATTGAAATGGGGTCATAGGTGCCAATTCAACCCAACACTGTGTACTTATATCAGTATTTTGGTCACTTTATGATATGGGATTAGATTTCTTAGTTGCCTCCAGTTGTGAAGTTGTTTGTATTAAGAGCAGAGGTGATGAGCTGGAAAAATAGTGAACTAAAAGCAAAAGGATATTTCACATTTACCCTCCTGTGGCTAAGTAGTTTGAATGCCTGAGCCCTTGGAAAACATTCAAGAGCGGAGCAAGCTTCAGCTTGCTGGAGGTAAAAATGACTTCCCCTTAGGCGACTCATCACTTTCAAACATTCGACCTTGACATACTGACCGAGCTGCTGGGGCGGGGGGGGTGGGGAGGGGAGGTGTCAACACTGTATTAAGCCAGCTTTTCCCATTTTCTCTTTCATTATCAATATCATTAGGTTAAAAAAAACCAAAAACCAAACAAACCAAGAAATGAAATAGGTGATTGTGAAGCAGATGACTAAAAGAGTGCAGGCATAATTACTTTATGCATTCCTAATCATCTGCAATATGATTTTGTTCACAAGGACTTATGATGCTTATTAAAACATTAAAGGAGAAAGCCTGTTTTGTCCGGTTCATATAGTTCAACACAATTGATGTCATGCTGTTCAGGCTGTAATCACTGCTTTTATATTTCAGACAATGTCCTACAACCGACATAGCCTGGCTGCAGATGCAAATGAAAAGCAAGCCAAAGAAATTCTGATCCGTCGACGGCACAGCCTGAGGGAGAGCCTGAGGAAAACAAACAGCCTGTCAAGAGAAAAACCGGTACTTACATCTTTGTATTTTTTATAGAAAACAGCTCTTTGTAGCTGATTGTCATGCAGAAGAAAAATCTTCTGACATGCAGAAAAAAAATCCTGAATTTGGAACACAACTGCACATACAATGTCACCCTTACACCTTGAGTTGCACACATAGGCCCCTTAATTTGTGTTGACCTCTTCTGCAAAGCTGCAGTCTTGTAGAATGTGATATGGGAGTGGGACCTACTGTCATAATTCTACCTCAAAGAGTATACAAGGTACTTCTGAGGTGAGTATTCTCTATGAGTATTTTGATGAAGTGTGGATAGTTGAGGTAAAAAATTACTTTAAAATAGAAAAACTATTTACAGTATGCTCCATTATGGGAACAAGAACTTTTAATTGAGTCAGTCAGAGTGAGCTCTTCACTTGAAAAATTGTGTGGTATTCATCAAATGTAGTCAGGACTTCAGGTTTTGACACATAATAGGAAAACCCCTTCCACCTAGGAGAATTACTGTGGCATGATATTTGGCTCTCTGAGGCAATCCTGCAATACCCCCACTGTAAACTTCTGACCATATTTGAATGGAGCACACTGAATCAGCAGGGAAGTTGATCCTCCAAATCATATCAGGTATCAAGGAAATTAACCATCCTATAAATCTGTATTTTCATGTTACAGGAATACTTAGTGACTGTTGTCTTAATTGATACAGTTGTCCATCAGCAGCTGAGGCTGCAGTAATGCCTCCAAAAGTGCTGTATCTCATTACCAGGGCTACTGTGATGTTAATTGTGACAGTAAGACTGTTCCTGAATGACTTTTTCCCTCTCAAACACAGTTACATATGTTGTCTTTGTCATACAATTATGTGATTTCTAGGTCGGCAGGGTTTTTGTGTCAGGAAAGGAGACAGAGTGTCTTACAACTTTTTAAAATGCACAGGCTATAATTTTAAAAATAGTTATCCTTGGATAGTTATCCTTGGGTAAATCCACCACAGAGGGAAGAGGAAAAAGAGAAAAGAAATGACAAGAAGAAAAATCCAAAGAGGAAAAATCTCTCATGGAAAATAAATTTCCTCTTGGGTTCCCCTTGAGTGTGCCACAGTGAATGGTACAAGCAGAGAAGAGCTGGTAGACTGAAAGTTTTTTAAAAAAATCCTTGTAACAAATGCAAGAAAGAATGTCCTTGAGAAGCTTTTGAATTTCAAAAAAAGCAACGTGTCCGGGAAAGTACCTCTCATGTTCCAGGAAATATGAGATGTTCTCTGCTCCCTGGGTCTTTAAAGCTTATTCTGGGGAAAACAAGGATTTAATGCCCTGAACTGGTAAATGATCACGCGGGTGCCTAACTTCCCATCAACTCCAGTGTGACTAGTCAACTGTATAAAGTCATTTGTATGTATAAAGCACTTGCAGAATCAGAATACAGATTAGTTCTTGTGCCCAAGCTTCAGTCTCAACCAAATTTTGCAGTTGACTAATAAAAAGCTTCAAACATGGAGCTGCATGAAGTGCCGTGCTTGCAGCATTTGCCTGCCTTAGGAAAACCTGTACAGGCAAGGTTGAAGTTAGAGACCATACATTTATTAACTCTGATCTCAGAGGGCATATCACTAGGCTTTGATTTGATTAAACTGTTTGAGATTACTCAGTCTTTACCTTAGTTAGCACAGCAATCAGCATTGAGTGTGTAGTAAAAGATCACATATTAGCTAATCCCAAACTACTCTCCAGCCCTTTAGCTACATAAACCTGTTGAAGCCTCAGATGTGTATCTTAACATACATTATGCAGCAATTTAACACTTTTTGTATGTCTTCACACACAGGCTGCTGCAAATACAAAAAGATTCCTTTCACTTCCTAAAAACACTAAACTCCCAGAGAAACTTCGAGTGCGAAATAAAACATCTTCCAGAGGTAATGAAAAATTTTCTGTTGTCTCATACTGTGCTGCAGTCATTTTGCATACATAAAAGGAAAGTTTCTTTCATGTATAGAAATCAGAATATTAGAGCATTAAAAGCAGTGGGTCCTAAAGCAGGAATCTGAGGGTAGAGAAATGCCCCAGAAAGCAGCATTTTGTGGGGCTTTTTCATTTCCTATTCCATAGTGGCATAGTCCTCCCAGCTTATCTCCTCATGTGAGCAAGCAAGCAGCCTGCAACACTGCTGCACCAGGAACACTGCCATAGCTCATTCTTCTTGTCTTTATTCCATAATGTCCAGATATTCCACTTGGATTGTGAGCCTATTTTCACTGGGGTTAGGGTAGAGGGCACTGCTCTGAGAACCAAACCAGAGACAAGAATGAGAACAAAAGGTTTGGTTTATTGTTCTCATTAAGAACTTCTCAAAATGCTATGGGTTACAAATAGTTAATTTCCCCCCCCTGCCAAAACTCAAAAATGTTTTATATTGGAGTTCTTGAATTCTAACAAAAAAACCCACCATCAAACCAAACCAAACCAACCAACAAACAAAAACCAACCAACCAAACCAAACAAAAACCCCACAAAAACAAACAAACAAACAAAGAAAATCTAGAGGAAAACAACTATTTGATGTGAAAACATTGCCCAATTCTATATATTACTTTTGATTATTACTGCTTGCATTGCCATGCTTTATACCATGCTCAGGAGGATTTCCTTTCATGACAAGCTCCCATCAAGATCTCTTGCTGGGAAGATTAAATCTCTGCAAAGTTACTAAAATGTTCTGATCTCCACCCTAATTAGTTTTCCACTCTTTCCAATTAATTTAGCAATAGACCATGTTTTTGTCTGTTAATAATTACATCTTTGCTCTCCTGAATGTAGGATGCCTTTTATTCTGTAGTTATGTCTGCAGAGGTCACCTACTGTCACCTAGAATTAGAGGGGAAATGTGCCTCCAGATTATTCAATTGTCAAAAAATATATTATTTGACATAGTTAGGAGCAGAAAAGCCTGAAAACACAGTCTGATGAAGACATTCCTTGATATATAATTATCTGGGTGAATGGACAATTACATGATGATGTATTTTGTTGACCCCTTCCTCACCTTTTTGAAAGAAGTAGCATGAAGGCTACTAATGGAAGTTGTTTTGATGACAGTTGCACAATACAGAGTTCTTTACTTTGATGTATTTAAAATATCATATCTGACTTAAGTCCAAGAACAAATCTGATGTATTTATAAATTATTGTTAAAATGATTATCAAATGATTCAAGTGTTCAAGTTTTGATGAAGATGTGAATTAAGTTTAATGAAGTCTGCTGAGGAAAAATATATGCACGTGTAGACCTCCAGACAATCTCCAGCTTGGTTTACCTGGTGGTGATCATCTAAATGCATTCCCTAAACACTCACACCAGCTTTCCCTTGATCATTTTCTACCCTGCTGTGAGTGGGAGAAGTAGTCTGCAGCACTTACAACCTATAAGATTTGCCCTGTCGATTTTCTGTCATGTCTTACATTCAGGCATATTAAGGATGAGATGTTTCCTTCCACCCGTACATGGACCTTGAGAGATCCTTTGCTTGGTATTGATGCTCCTTTTCCAAAGTCATGTTTCTAGAATCCCTGTACATGTTGTGCTCTGGAAATGCCTCTCAGTTTAGATTTCATGGGTTGTGAGGGTAAGAAATCTAATTTTTGTATCCTACTTGGATGTAAGCAGGGACTAGACTCTAAGTAGCTCAGAGAAAGAGAGGTTTTCCACGTCCAGAGCCAGAACTGGGGAAATGTCAATTTAAACAAGGAGGCATCTGGCAATCAAGTAGCTGCTGAGTAAGGCCTTCTAAAAAGCACAGTTTTGAGGGGAGAGGTGCTTGTAATTCAAATCTGTTGTCTATACTGGCTGAGTTAAGAGGCTGTACTAGATCTAATCAGAAAGCATTGAATTTAGGAAATACGGGGAAACTTTCTTCTGTAGCTACTTGTGTTCAGTATGCTGTTATTTGAATATTTCTGAAAAAGTTATATTCTGCACTTAAAATTTTAATTTTGTTTTCAATTAACAGTGGGTGACAGCAGTGACTCTGAGTTGGATGCTGCTACTACAGTGCTCAATCTAAGACCCAGAGCAGGGAAAATCTTGAGAGACCAGAGACTGAGACAACAGAGGCCACTGCCTGAGTTTAGAGTAGAGTGGAAGAATGAAGTTGATGGGAGCCAGGACGGACGAGGAGAGCAGCAGGAACCAAGCACTTTGCCTCAGCCATCCGTTGGGTTCAGGCAGCCGTTGCTGACAAGACCAAGATTTGGCACTTTGAGCAGGGAAGATTTGACTGCAGACCATGGGTCAGCAAGACCTATGCCACCACCACGGTTAGTTAGGCAGGCGTCGCAAGGGGAAAGGCAGAGAAATAAGCCTGAGAACCAGCCATACTGAACACAGCCAAAAGAGAACTATTGCTAATAAACCATGGACATACTGAATTAGGATTCTACGCTATCTGATCAGACTGCAGGATCCATTAAAATAACCAAACAAGCCTCAATTTGGGTCTAACCACTTCCATTTGAATAAAGTCAACACCATTAACTAAGTGAAAGGAATACTGTAGCAATTGCAAAGCTGAAGACATAAAAAAAAAAAAATCTCTTTTATAAAGAACTCAAGGCATTCTTTAATTACATTATTTCCACTATTAAAATAGTATGGTAATGTGCCTTATCACATCATATCTTATGAAACCAAGTTATGGAAGTTCAATGACCATTTATCCATTGACAATTATTGTTGAAAGTCCAGCGATGAATGGATTCTTAAAGAAAAAAAGTGTATCATTTCAAATTTTATTTATAATCAATAATACTTGTTTCAACCAGAGCTTTAATATGAGTAACACTGAAAATTGCACAATGCACCTATCATATAGACTTCTAAAGAAGAATAAATATATTCCTCAAGCCTAGTTTGTATGAAGACCTGAGATGCAGAAAAAGAGGAAGAAGAGAAGGAAGAAGCTGTAGGGGCAGAATTGCAAATACAGCTTATAAAAAGGACTTGCAACAGAGACAAGACCTGAATAGCTTGAATTTTTACTTTCTGAATTTTTGGCAATAGTAAGTAAGTACCTTTGAAAGGTACTAAATTACACCAAAGAAAAACTGAATTACCTTTGCTTTCACTAATGTCACAAGAACTGAGAGCAATTATAAGGACACCAGAAGGCCTAAAAAGAGAAAACTTGGAGTGGATAAATAATGTTCTTAATCAAAATTGATTTCTGCACCTTTGTTTCTTAGTTGCAATGCAAATACCGCAGTAGAACAGTTTCAGAGCACTGCACACACGCAAAGCGAGCAGTCTCCTGTTTGAGTGAGGGACCACTGAGACTTAAGAAAGCTTGTTCACTCATGCTTGTGATCTTGGTCAAGATGTTTTACTTTATGTTTCCTCATCTATAAAAGGGGAAAGATAATCTTTTCTTTGTCTGAGCTATGCACTCCATGGAACAAAAATGTTCCATCTAATTTGTTTTTACAGAAAAGTAGCAGAGTGGGGCCCTGGAATCAGATAATGTCACTGTGCACCTTAATAACATGGACTTCTTGATCTTAGTGTCAATGGCTGCCATTCGAGAGCATATGGGAGGGGAGGGTGCATTAAAATAAATGATACTCAACTGTAGTTCTCAGGAATTTGCACTTTCTGTCCCACTTAATCTAAGTATTGAGCTTGCTTTAGCACAGATACACATTTCAGCACAATGCAGAAGTCATTTTCATTCTACTTGTTACAGCATTGAATAACTTTCATTGAAGAATGTACACTGTGAAATCATAACTATTCTCTTTCATTAGCACATTTCTAAATCTGTGGGCAATAATTTTTTTTATTATTTAAGCTTGTTTTGAAAGAACTATTAAAAATCAGTTTCATTTTAAAATCACGGGGTAGATTTCTTTCAACTGTTTGTGGGTGGGGTTGATAAATGGGAATTTAAGACTTTCCTTCCAATAGCTTTTCCAATATATTTAATTCACATATATATTAGAAATATCAAACCTTCCTGAGCTCTCTCATTGGCACAGGTATTTTATTCTTTTTTTCTCTGTTCCAGCTGTGGAAGTTTCTGCTGTGTGGCAAATGGAAAGTCTAAGCTGCAGAGAGATGGCTGTGTGAATGCTATAAATCCTAGTCAAATATTCATGGCTGTTCTCAACAAATGATTTTTGTGGAAATCAGTACTTAGCTGTCCTTTAATTATCATCTCCTGTTTGGAAATAAAATTGGGTTCAAACAAAACCAGCAAGTTTTGAAAACAAATTTAAATTTGTCTTTCAACAGAAAAGTATGTTTCATCAGTAAAATTGTCAGTGAATGCTCTGTCACTGCATTATTTGGATCATGTTTAAATAAGGAAAAAGTCTTGAGTATGGATTTCAGTTTTGAGACCACATACTCCTTGCAGATCATAATGTTTATATTAGGTGTTTTAAATTAGGCCCATCTGAAATCTAACAAAATAAATAAATGTGAAATGTTGCACATCAACATTTAGTTTACTCTCTGTGGAGTTTTCTCATTCATGTACTGGTAATGACCAAGCATTTGGCTTCTATCTGGGGAAAGCTGCCTTTTATTTTATTTTTTTCCAAATGGTTGTTATTTTTTATGACACAATTTTAAATAATGAATGCAGGTTTCAGGAACCTTACTGCTATGCTGGTTGCCCATTAGTACAGTGCATGCTCAGATCTTGGTACAAGCACATCAGATTGAAGGTCATTTTTAGGAAATACGGTCTTAAGCTCTTGGTTCTTCAAAACGTGATAGCATGTTATTACCTTTCCAAAGCACTTTGAAATCCACAGAATACAAGCATCAAGGCACATCTCCAGAATGGTTACAGTGTGAAGCAGAATTGAAAATCTCCTGGGACTCTGTGTCCTTGCAAGTACTCTTTGCCTTCCTGACTACTGCTCCTCCCACCCTTTTCAGGATATTTTCCACTACTGCTGAATCAGACCCTCAACATCTCTGAGAACTGATTTCCTGGATGTTCTTCCAGTAGCAATGACAGCAGCAAGTGACACAGTACAGTCAGTGTCCCTGGTAACCCTTCTCATTCAGCTCTTACTCTGGTTTGGGTCAGAGCTTTACCTTTTTATATCCTTTTTTTTTTTCCTTTTCCTGTAAAGTCAAAAAAAGTTAGATTGTACTTTTTGAGCTTGCAGAGAAGACGCTTCCTTCATCTTGTATAAAGGAGAATTTGTCTGCTGGAGATGAAATGCCCAATAAATCTGTCCTCGAGCACCATCTGATGGAGAAAGTCATGTATTGACATGTTTCTCACTTTTCCAGGAAACCACATCTTCAGCAATGACTGGGAAACTCGCCAAATCCACATACAAATATTTCGTTTCCAGATGGACTCCCCAGTACACTCTGTAGTATAGATATTTTAATGTGGTTTTGATGAAGTGAGTCCAATTGTCCAGTTTTAGGGAAAATACTTATGTTCCACTCTGAATAGGGTTTTCTGAGAATTTATTTCCCCCTTCACCATCTGAGAGGCCTATAAATTGAAAGTAAATAGAGTTACGAAAGTAGGTATAGCAAGGGCTAGAGTAGATAGACATCCAGTTATCCATTTTAGGCAGATACATGAAAAAAACCCACAATATTTTGCCACAAAAGGCAAAATTTTAAGGGCTGTCCTACTTGGTACTAAAGTATAACACAAACTCCACTGAAACCAGTTCAACAAAATAAACCCATGCTGCCTAACAATTTAGAAACTTGAGAATATCCTCCTCCACTAAAGCCACATAGAAATCACAAAGTTAAAAAGTTCACCAAAATAACATGCCTGCTGTTATGAAGAATATCTTGGGCTCCCTCGGAGCAAACACTGTGCCCTCCACCAACTTTTTCAAGAGTTGCCAAGTCCACCAATTCTGGACACTAACTGACACTGCAAGAAATGCACCATTTCCAAAATTGTCCCAAGTTCTGCCAACATCTCCCAGTCCCTGAAGAAGAGAAGGTTTTTGAAATTGGCTGGAGGAATGCTTTTTGTACTACAAGAGCTCTGATCTTGCAAAAATATCCTTGTAAATATGCATCAAACATGGCATCTGCAATGCACAGTCCCAGCCACACCAACTACAGCTCAGAGGTTCAGGCCAGAAAACATGGAGGGGGCTATCAAGTGCAAGCACAAGGAGGAAACACTGTAGGACACAGTATAGAGAGAAATCCTGGACTGCCTCATTCAGGTGCTATTTAAATCCAGGAGAGTAGGAGGACTAACAGTCCTTTTTTGTAGCCCCCTTTTCAGCAGATCATGATACAACTTACACTTTCTAGATAAACCTGCAGCTATGTTTGACACTGTTATATGAATGGCAATGAGGACTCTTAAAACTTTCAAGTCAAAGAGTTTTATCTTCCTCCTGGCCTATTCATTAGATGGCCAGACCATTTAATAAACAAGGGGAGATTGGTCTAGCATTGTTCCTCTCCCAAGATGGCAAACCCTGATATGGTTCCCACACAGCACCAACACACCTTGGAAACCTTTTTATTCTGTGAGACTTGACAGAATATGGGGTACAAAGATTGCAGAAGGGAAAGCTGGCTGCTCTGGTCACCCTCAGTGGTTCATGATCTGAAATGTTCTCAGGTTTAAATTTGTGGTTTGTTACAACAGCACCCTAATCGCCAAAGGTTTTGTTTCAAGAAGTATTTTTGTCACAAAATGGAAAACGTTGTTTAAATACTCCAGTTTACTTCATTTATTTTTCATCTCTGAGATGTTCTAATTATACATTTTACAGAATGGAAGACTGTTTCCTATTGTGAAGCACATTTCAAAAAACAGATCTTTGATGCTGTGATTTAAAATAATTAGAAATTTGGATTAATTTATCTTTGTAAGTTAACCCATAAACTTTTCAAGACTTCTCTTTAAAACAAGCTCTACACTGTTTTATTTTTAAAAGCAGTCTGACGTCCACTTACTATCACTTGATTCTCAAAGTTCAGGCTCCAATTACTCCCTTACAAGATTCACGATCAGCTCTTTGTGAATGAGTCTTCAGTATTACAGCAATAGCAACACAGGCAAGTCTTGGGTTTTCAAATTCCAAAGTGCTAAGCTATAAAGGATCATTTACTCAAGGGTATCCCACAGCACCCATAACCAAATGGGGGATGGCACCTCCACATACCCACAGAAGTTCCCATCAGCAGGAATGCGATGGCACTACAAAGTGGTTGCAGTAACAAGCAAGCTAGTTCATAAGCAACACTTGTTCTGTTTTGTTGCTGCATTACCTGTTCAATAATCGACCTGTTCTGTTCTCAGAAAACGAGAATGGTAGTGACCTCCGTGACAGTGCTGTGGTGAGTAAATTTAGAGGAAAAAAAAAACAGGAAAGAAACTGAATTCTGCAGAAGTGGTGTCGGGTTTATGTGGCAAGGTTCTAGTAGCAGGGTGGCTATAGGAGCGGCTTTCCTGAGAAGCTACTAGAAGCTTCCCCTCTGTCTGACAGATGACTCCAAGTTGGACTCACTGCTGGCCAAGGCTCAGCTGAGCCAATCATGATGGTAATAATGACTCTGGGATTACACATTGAAGAAGGCCAAAGAAGTTATTGTGCAGAAGTTATGGCCAGAAAAGAGAGGAGTGAGAATATGTAAGAGAAACAATTCTGCAGATACGAAGGTCAGTGAAGAAGGACGGGGAGGAGGGGCTCCAGGCACCAGAACTGGGATTCCCCTGCAGATTGTGGTGAAGCACCTGTGCCCCTGCAGCTCCTGGAGGTCAACAGGGGACCAGATATCCACCTGCAGCCTGTGCAGGAGCCTCATCTGGAGCAGGTGGAAGCCCAAAAGAAGGCTATGACCTCACCGGAAGCCCACAGTGGAGAAGGCTCCTGGCAGCACCTGTGGACCCACGGAGAGAGGAGCCCACACTGGAGCAGGTTTGCTGATACTTCTGACCCCACGAACCCACACTGGAGCAGCCTGTTCCCAAAGGACTGCACCATTTGGAAGTGACCCATGCTGGAGCAGTTAATGAAACACTGTAGTCAGTGGGAAGGACTCATATTGGAAAGATCTGTGGAGGACTCTCCCGTGGGAGGGTTCCCATGATGGAGCAGGGGAAGGACTCCTCGCCCTGAGGAAGATGAAGCAGCAGAAACAACATATGATGAACTGACTGTAACTCTCCCTTTCCCATCTCCCTGTGATGTGGCAGGGGAGGAGGTAGAGCACAGGAAGGAAGGAGATTTTTATAGGGGGGCAAGGTGTTTTTAAGATTTATTTTACTTCTCATTAACCTGCTCTGATTTTGATTGGTAATAAATTTAATTAATTTCCCCAAATTGAGTCTGTTTTGCTCATGATAGTTTTCAGGGAGTGATCTCTACCTGTCCTTACCTAAACTCACAAGCCTTGTGTTGTATTTTCTCTCCCCTGTCCAGTTGGGGAAAAGAGTGATACAGTGACTTTAGTGGGTACGTGGTGTCCAGCCAGGGCCAACCCACCACAACTGGTATGTTTATAAAGGATCTTTGCAAATGTACACAGCCTACACCAGCAAGAAGGAAAAAAAATGTTACATTTACTTCATCATTTAAAAGGAAAAAAATCAGTGCGTATCATATGCTACCAGCTGTTTTACAGATATAAATTACTATTTTATATACAGTGTCTTGAACATGGCCTGATCAAAATTGTCAGAAAAGTCGCTTTTACCAAAGTGAAAATTTTGAAAGGCAAAAAGTAAAAAACCTCCAAAACAAAACCAAACCAAACCCCTACCCTTCTTATGCACCCAAGGAAACCAAGGCAAAATAAAGTTAACAGCAAGTAAGAGAAAAATCTTACTCTGCAGTGATTTGTTGATAGAAACTCTTTTCCTTTTGTCCATATTCAGATCTGTTTTGTTACAGTCTTCATACAGCACAGCTGGATTCCAGAAACTGCTTAGCAATTCAGTAGTTTGCCCACTAGACTGTAGCCAAAAATAGCTGGAACTGCTCTTCTTTCAACCTGAAAGAGGGAGTCACATCTCCTCATCTCTAGGAACATCACTGAATGATCACTCTCTGAACTCGCAGGATTATGGCAACTAAGAGGAAACACAAGGGACACAGACGCGGTCTCCAGCCACTAGGAACAGTAGTTTTAAGCAACCTCAAAATTGCCGAATTCTCTATTTTCCTTTTCTCCTTTTTCATTCACTGCTAGGGCACTTCTTGGTTGAATCCTTAGTTTCCAAGCCTTTTATGTGAAATGTAGGCAAATTCAAATTACCATTTTAAGCCCAGCCTGAAGAAAAAAAAATAGAGCATCTACATTTCATATTGACTTGAACACTTCTATGTTGTGCTGTAGTTTCAGCAGAGGAAGAGGGGGAAAAAGCACAATGACAAAATGATACATGTGGAATGTCACTTCATTTTATTTCTAATCCTTAAACATGCCCTCAAGACCACAGGCTTCCATAATGTCTTAATTGTATTATGTAATGTCACTTTTATTTAGCTTATAGAAAGCATCATTTTTCAATATAAAACAAAATTATTTGTTCACTGGGGAAAGCACATTTTTCACTTATATATAAACCAGTGAAGTTGTAAAGATTTTATAATCAATACTCAGGCATCTGTGCATGTTAGTATAGGGGATTACAGAAGTCAGATTTCATCAGTGCAGCACCTTAGAAGGTTAAATGTTATGTTACTTCATAAAACCAACATGTATTGGAAAAATTACTAAATCATTCATGTCTATTAATTTCTGACATTTTTTTCCTACCCTTTTTCTTCATCCCCTGCTAGAGATGGAAACCAGAAGTCCCTGACTTGCAGAATGGTCATTCTGAGTAAAGAAAAAGAAAAAAAGGTGTAAAGAAAGAAAACAGGAAATTCAGGCAACAATGCTGTGGGGCATCCACCAAGCAAGGCAAGAGACTTCACTTGAAAATGCCTCATGTTCCTAGGCAGAAATGAAACACAAATTATTGTAATAAAAAACTCTGAGAATATGTACTGAAATCATAGCAGCAAGAAGACAATGATTATGTCAACATATAAAAACTAAAACAATTCAGAGTTTTTTACATATATATATATTTTCCCATGGTGCTGCCACTGGAATGTTTCAATATCTGAACGCTATTAGGCACTGGAAAAAGTAAATAAGAAAATGAAAATAAAAAATGAAAAACACCACCTGTAACTCACCTGAAGCAACAGTGTTCATAAAAATGTTCAAGGAGATAACTAAGTTGTTTTTCACAATTATATATAGTTGACTTTCATCAAGTAATATTAGGAAGAGTATATGGAACCTTATCAGTGAAAAATACATTCTCCCATGTTTCAAAAGAAATACAAACAGTAGTGACTGGCAAGTAATATGAGTTTGAACAGCAAATAGCACAGAAGTGCTACAACTTCCAGTACAGCTCTGAGAGTAACCTCTCAGTAGTTAAGTCATGCACACAAACTGACTAAAATATCAACAGAAAAGTTCTTCACTTGTCACTGAAATGACACTTATGCCTGAGATGAGAGAGGATGCATTAATCCAGATCCATGAACTACTGCTAGTTGCTCCAGCACACCTTTACAGTCTTTCCGAAGAATTAAGACGCAAGTTTATTCTTAAAATGAAGATAGATAAATTGCAGAGGAAATATTAGTATTTTATGCCAAAATGGCACAGTAGAAGTTATTTCTAAACAAACCACCAGTTCAAATTTTAGTAAAACTTACATTCAGCCTCAGTTTCAGTCTATATGGTCTTGTATTATTCTAAAACTGTCCATTTTAGGTCTTCTGAGACATGAAGTTAGCATATACCCAATTCTGTTACTTGGGAAAGACCAGGAATTGGCATCATGGATGGATGCTGCCATCACAGCAGACAAATGGCAACAGACCACAGCCTAAGAAATTAAGGCCAACAAGCATATTGCAAATTCTCCTTCTGATTAAATAACAAAGATTCACCTTTGATTAAATAATAAGAATAAATTTCTGTATTTTAACAATCTCTCAATCTAAACACGTTTCAAATAAGAGCTACAAGCAGGATTTGTGCATTTCACGGCATTCTTTTTTCCCCTCAAAAAAGGTTAAAAATCCATTTTTAAAAAAAATCACAGCCAGTACAATATAGCAACATCTGTCCCTCTTACAAATGTTCTAGTTGCACCAGTTAGAGTAACATTTGTCTAGAGTTAACATCCCTGCAGCAGAAACATGTGCCTCCACGTGAACATCATGTGTCCCCTTAAAAGATCATGTAACTACTGTACAAGCCTGGCAGGTGAAGATACATCTATACAATCCAAAATTGTGGCTACTGATTTTTTAACTTCACATTTCTGTGACTACAGTATTTTTGTTTGTTTGCATTCATTATCAGAATAGCTACTAAAGCTAGTCCAACAGCTAGACTTGGAGGGCCACAAGGACTGAACTCCTGTGCAATTCCAGAAAGGAGTGGGGCAATTATACGTCCCACTGATGTCACAGACTGTCCAACACCTAGAAGAGTACCACTGGCCTCATTCCCACCAATAGTCAGTTCAAGATCAATGATACAAGTACGACCTATAGTAGTTGAAAAGGCTAAGAATGTGGAAGACAAAATGACCATCCATATGTTCAGGGCTGATGCATACAGGAGAATCAGCGTGCAGGTAAAAGTGCTGGAGTGCAACAGAATTCTGTAAGTGTTGTGCTGATAGAGTCTTGTTATTGGTCCAAGCAGAAAACCAGCCAGGACTCCAAGTGCACTGCTGTAGCTTGTAAGGTATCCAGAGAACAAGGGTTTCACCCCAAATCTCTCCTCCAAAGCCAGAGTAAAATTGCTATAGTACAGCAGTATGGCAACAGACATCAGAAACCGCACTAAAAATATATCCCATAAATTTGAGCACGCAATTTCTTTAATCTTCTTCAGCACTGTTGCAACTTGGATCCATGGAGACTGGAAAAGATTAGTGTTTGTCATAGCTCCATTAGCTGCTGATTTCAAGTGTGGATCATGATTTACTTTTGCTGAGAAACTATTTGTTCCTCTGTATTGGTGATGTTCCCTGTTGCCAGTGTTTTCTGCACTCCAGGGTAACATCCAGACAAGACCTAGGTAAATCAAGAAATTAGTTGATTTCATTCAATTGCATCAACTTTACATGAAATACAGTAGTTCAACTGTACAATTTTAAAAAGGATTTCATAGAATCATAGAATCATAGAATTGATTGGGTTGGAAAAGACCTCAGAGATCATCAAGTCCAACCCTTGGTCCAACTCTAGTCAGTTTACTAGATCATGGCACCCAGTGCCACGTCCAATCTCAGTTTAAAAACCTCCAGGGACGGTGAATCTACCACCTCTNAAAAATTACAAGTCCATGTTATACACAGTATCACTTCAATTTTAAATGCAGTGAAAACGAGAAAGGAAAACACTGAGATGTTACACACACACACAGACACACCATATAAACAAATCTAAAGGCTAAAGCCAAAATTTTGTGTCCTAGTCTTCACCTTTGGGCACATAAAAAGTTCCCATTTGTGTCTGAATGTAAAAGGAATATATGCAAAACAAAGGAGAAGCACTTAGAGGTTAACTGTTTCAAAATTCCCAACCCACTCAGGTTCAAATTCCAAGAGTAGTATCAGTATACAGAACATTTATGCCACACAGGATAAACACACTATGAATTCAAGGTATTACAGATGGCACAATAACACAAAGGTACTGAACGAAGGGACCCAAGATGCAAAATGTGACATGTAACTTACCACCATTCAGAAGGAAGATAGAGGCACAGAGGAAGGATGTTTGATAAAAGCCACCTTCCAACTCTGCAAGGTAGCCACCAACAACAGGCCCCAGAATGAAGCCCACACTGGAGGCTGCATTGAAGCGTCCCATTACCAAAGGGCGGTCTCTCTCCGAAACCAAGTCAGAAAGCAGGGCTTTAGAGATGGAGAGTGTGTGTTTAAAAATACCTGCAACATAATATAAACAAAATAATAAGCAAGTATTGCTCAGTGCAAAAAGATTAAAGATGACAGAAGCTATCAGAAATATTAATGGTCAAAATCTGTATGATTTATATTTTTAAGACTCCATTAATCACAAATTGTTCAATGCTAGAGTCAGGCAGCACACCGGGCCATGACCATAATCCTGGCTGTTTAAGGATTTGGACTTAGGAACCAAAATTATGTACGCATCTGTGTCAAAGGAGTGCTCCTGCAGCCCTGACGAAAGAAGTAACTAAGCAAAGTGCTGAAGCACTCTAGGCACAAAATAGCTACAAAAACTAGAACTTATGATGGAGTAGAAATGACTTGTCTGCTTATGAACATAGCTCTGTACCAACTTTGCCGAATATGAAGAGTGCCAAGATTTTAACACACCAAATTAATTTTGGAAACTGGTGGGTGGCAAAAGAAGAGCACAGAAGGTTAAGCATACTGCAATAATATTAATAATGCAATCTTTTATATGGTTTTCTCTCTGACCATGGCAATGCTGTCACAGTCACTGTGGTGTTAGGATTAAAAAGCATTACACCTACTACTCACCTAATCAAATATCAATGAAGCAATTAAATAGCAAGCTGTCTTTAAATTAAGACACAGTATTAGGAATTTTAAAATCAAAACTATGGGCCATAAAAGTGCCCTACAGTAACAGCAATGCTCATTGTATCAGAATTTATGCAGTAGGTGTTCAGCTATTTTAAAACTCTGACATGAACCCTGGCACAAACTTCACTTCAGTGCTGCAAAATACATGCTTTTGTACAACATAAATGTTTGGTTGAAGCAATGACCTACAACTTCAGCCAAATTTTCTAGTATGACTTTGAGGACTATTTTTAGCATAAGAAAAAAAACAACACACATATCATTCCATTCTCCACTGCAATTGCAGACCAAGATTTTCAGTAGTCACCTGGTATATTGTGTACCTGCTCTGACTAACTTTACAATAGCCTCTTTCAGGATATTGCTGCAGTCCTGCTCTCATAACGCTCAGCCATTCAAGGTGGCATAAAAGTTGTGACAGTTGTTGAGTATACATTTATACTGGTTTCATCTGGACAGAGTTAATTTTCTTCGTGGTACAGTGCTGTGTTTTGGATGTAGGATGAGAATAACGTTGATAACACAATGATGTTTTAGTTGTTGCTGAGCAGGGCTTATCTTAAGTCAAGGACTTTTCTGCCCCTCACCCCATCCCACCAGCATGTATTCTGTGGTGCACAAGAAGGTGGGAAGGGACACAGCCAGGACAGCTGACCCCAGCTGGCCAAAGGGAGATTCTACACCATACGGTGTGGTGCTCGGCATACAAACTAGGGGGAGAGCTGTCTGGGGGCCACTGCTCAGAAACTGGCTGGGCACTGGTCAGGGAGTGCTGAGCAACGGCATTGTGCATCACTTGTTTTGTATATTCTAATTCTTTTTTATTATTACTATTTCTTTCCTTTTCTGACCTATTAAACTAATTCCATCCAGGAATTTTTACTTTTTTAAATCCTGATTGTTTCTTACATCCCACTGTGGGAGGGAGAGTGAGTAAGTGGCTTTGTGGTGTTTAGGTGCCTGGTGGGTCAAGTCACAACAACATTTCAAATTATTTTCAGGAAAAAGTCATGAGAATTCTTGATCTGTAGAGACTTTTCCATTCCTAAGGTTCAGTTGGTGCTGCTGGGTGATGATGCTGTGTAGCCATCCACATATCATGATTTTTCCAATATTAACTCTCAAGCTGAGACTACAGGGAATTTAAACTGCAAAACGCCAATTGTTTACTTACCTACAGGGACTCTAGAAACAGCAAACAGGAACACAGTGGAGGATGTTCCAAGAAGGAAGTAACCCAGTGCACTGAGAAGAATACAAGCAAGCAAGGAATACTGTCTTCCTACTATATCACTCCAGCAGCCCTTTTACAAAGTAGGAAAAAAAGATTAACTTTTTATAACAGTAAGCTATGTACAGTGAACAATCAGTACTTCTAAATTAAATTGAGAAAACATACCAAAGGACTGTCAATGAAAGCTTAATAATCTTATTACACAACATTCCTAAGTGCTTAAAATCTGGAAGTCACAACCAGAGTTCTGCCCTGCCAGCAGTGCACCTGCTGAAACTATGATTCCATTTACTGTTATGTACAGAGCTTTTTAAAAAAGAATTTCTCCCTTTTAAAAATACCGTTCATAAACACCACAAAATATTAGCAGTAGGGGCCTTCTGAAAATCTTACCATAACCAACCACGAATATTTGCTTGCATCAATGACTGCTGTGTTAGACACTTGTTGAACATCCTAAAAGCAATAATCATAGCTATGAGGAGTCATCTGAGTACAGGTAGGTAAGAAGTAGTTACGCAAAGGCCAAACAGAAAACTTGCATTTAGCATGCTTATAAATCAGGTTGATTCTAAAGAGGAAATAGTTTTTTAAGAAAGTAGACAATGGCCTTGCAGTTCAAAGAAAATGCCAAAAGATTTTAGAAGCAAATGATCCCAGATGGCCTTCATAACAAGCTCTGAAACAGTCTTGTCACAAGATGTTCAAAATCTGCTCTCTTGAAAGACAGAGAACTAGTACCAGGGTAGTATTAGGATGTAAAAAATCAATAACTAATAGAAAACAAAACCAAATAAAGAGCAAAGATGCAATGCATTAATTTAGACCATATGGTGAATTACAAGGTACTGCTCACTAGGCAGGGAAAGGAAACTAGACAACAGGCTTATGAAGAGTTGACTCATGAGACTACTTTTTGGACAGGCTACTGCACTGAAGGAAATTGCTTTACCTGCACTAGTGCTGAAGATAACCCCGTGTGACTGTGACATCCTCAGTAACGTATCTGAGCCCAAATCTGTATTCTAACTTTTGTCTAAAAATGGTATTCTATTTGGGTTTGAAAAACCTGGTAATTCCCTATAAATGAAACAAACAGTTTTCACTCAAACTGAAAAGTGATACCTCCAACAATGCTTATATGAACACTTTATGCCTTTTCAAAATGTCACTATTACCTTATCCCCTTTCTCCCTATAATCCATAGAAATACCAAGATGCTCTGCAGTGTTAGAACTCACCACAAATGTGCTGGAAAATAGTTGCATTACACCATAGAGAGATCCTAAAACAAACAATACCAGTGTTAAAAATTAAACTTTTTTTAATGAAAACACTGCACAAAATTTTAAATTATAAAAATTGAGAGAAATTCTGCACCATAGAGAGATCCTAAAACAAACAATACCAGTGTTAAAAATTAAACTTTTTTTAATGAAAACACTGCACAAAATTTTAAATTATAAAAATTGAGAGAAATTCTGCACCATAGAGAGATCCTAAAACAAACAATACCAGTGTTAAAAATTAAACTTTTTTTAATGAAAACACTGCACAAAATTTTAAATTATAAAAATTGAGAGAAATTCTGGGAATAATTTACCAGGAAAATGGGAAGAGGGAGCATGACAAACCAAGGGTGGAGTTTAGCACATAATCAACCAAATAGCTTCAGGAATGAGAGACTTGTAAAACTATGAAAGGTAGAAAGATAATGCTTTGTATGGTGTATTAAACAAAGCAGATCTAGACATCTGTATTTGCTTTCTCAGAATGAGGAGTCCTGTGAGGGGCTAATTACTTTCCACTTGGCACTTCAACTTACTACAAGGCACCAGAGCAGCCCTGAAGAAACCAGAGACCCTACTTTTTCATTCTGGAGGCTAGGAATTTATCAGCACTTAGTGACAGAAGGGAAGGAGCAAAGAGAAGCAGAGAGAAACATATGCCAGACTCTCTCATTTATAACTATACACCTCGAGCCCCAGGTATGTTTTAAGTTAAAAATCAAAGCAAACTGTTGAAGACGTATTTCTAATCAATTTGTGCTTAAAATATACTGTCAAGTCAGTGTAGAACCAGTTATTTAATGAAAAGTGCTAAAATAAAAAACATAACAAAAAATTGAATTACAGAGCTCATGTCAAACATACATAGCTATAAAGAATTTCTAGTTTAGATCTGCAGAACTTAAACACTATCACTTAATATTTTAAGATAAAATTCCAAATCTTCAGAATTTACCTGTAAACATTCCTCAAAGTGAGTAAATATTTTGCCAAGACAGCTGCAAAGATTTTAATCAAATTGGGAGCAATCACGGGCTCTGGAAAGTTTGGAGAACCAGCTACATAAGGACCATTTGCAAAGTCTGCGAATCATAATGAAACTACAAGCAACAACTCTGGCCCCCTAGATTGCTGTGCTGTGAGTTCTTGGATGCTGGAAAAGCATCTGTACAAATGTTACTGCAAGCCTTCCTTGTTCTTTCCAACTGTGCTCTTTCCCAAGCATGTGCTTTTGGCTACTGTCAGCATGAAAGTTTGGACAGGTCTCTGGGTCTAACACAGTACAGCTGCCCTTACAGTTTTACTTGGAAATTGTCCTTACTTTTTATTGTGCTGTTAGCAAGGAAGAATTATGTCACAGTGTCCAGTAAGGCATAATCCAGGCCTTATCTTATTCTCTGGCAAATCAATCAAGGACTACAACTCACCTATAATTCCAGCTACTGTATGACTTGCTCCTAGAGATTTGATATGAAGGTTCATTAAAGGAACAACCATGCTCACGCCAAATAAATCCTGAAAAGAAGGCAGGGAAAGTTTTGGAAACTTTCGCAAAGACGATGGAAACCTGGTTTAATAACAGTCAACATTAAAAAAAAAAAAAATCAATTACCTCCATATCAACACAGGGTTAAAAGAAAATTTTTCACGGTCAGTGAGGTATGTTGTAACCTTTACAGTGCACTAAGTACATACAAAATTACAAAATACATAAACTGAAAGATTGCCTCACAGTGGAGTTATGAAAACATCAATCCTCTCCCCCTAGTTTAACAAGAAAAGTACTTGGTAACAGCATTTTAAACTCAAAGTAATCTGTTATTTCAATCACCTACAAATACTTTTTACTTGTGCAAAGAAAATGTATTTTGAAAAACTACAATATCTTAACTGCAATGGTGATGAATCTACAGTAAATCTAAACCTACTTTGTGTATCGCTTAAGAAACACAGTGAAAAGACAGAAACAAAAAAAGAAAAAAAGAAAAGCATAAAGTGAAAAACATTTGTAAGAGGAAGGCAAAGGACACTGCTCATTGTGAACACTACACAGATCTTCTACTCATTCCCTTTCCTTTTTTCGCTTTTATTATGCTCACCACATTGACATGGTAGCTCTTTCACTACTACTACAATCTGGCACAGCATCTAGTGTCCCTTGGAGATCTGTTGGGGCAGCATCACCTCTCATCAATGACTGCTTGAACCGAACTAGACTACTCCAGAGCCTGATTAACTGTAACAACGTGTACCACTTAAATTCTCAGTCTGTCGTTAATTATCTTTCTATGGTTGAAATTGAGACTTGCAAGGTTAGACTCATTATTAAATGCCTTAGCATGAACAAACATCACACAACTTACAAATATCTTCAGTAACAATCTTAGGTGTCATCCGCAAACCTGAAGAGAGGTTCAATGGCCTCGTCCAGGTTATCAATAGAGACATTAAAAAGAACAAGTCTCGGAACATACACTGGCAGTACTGGACTTGTCATAGGCGTGCAGGTAGAGCAAGACCCATTAACCACCAACCTCTGACGGGTAGTTACTTCTCATTTCACATATAATTCCTTATGTTGAATGATAGATGCCATGTATTTGCCTGGCTCTAAGTTTACATCATAAGCAACAGCTCCAGTATTATGATACATCACCACACTCTGCACCCCTAAAAGGACACTCACTTAGGTGATTTCTGTGTGCGCTCCAGCTCGGTGTCAGCAAGATCTTACAGGGCTGGAGAACCAGGGTGTTTAAAAGTTACTTATAAAGCAAAGCTTGTTCTAACACACCAGTTTCTGGAATATTTGCTCCAGAACACAAACCAGGTAGGTTGTTTCCAGTTCCCGGCCTAAGAGTTGGCACAACAGTACCTCGACATTTCACAGTGCAAAATCGTACTCACTTTGTATTCGTTTTCTAAATCATCCCTTTTAATTTCAAATTAGTTAAGCGACACTTTACTGAGGCTTGCCAATCGCTACAGAATATGAGCCTTCTTTAAAATCCACAGNCCTTAGGAAAACTCATGTTTTTAGTGTTTGGGGTTTCCGTAGAAGTTTACACGTTGGTGTAAACGGGTAGTTCAAGTGAACATCTCTCTTACAAACCGCAAGGCAAGTCTCAGCCTTAAGAGCGCCCCTATTACCGCGCGGCACTGCCAGGAGGTAAATACGGCCTGTGTATCAAACTGCGGGGCTGCGCGCACCGATAAAACAGCACGGCCGCCGCACCCCCACACCCCGCCAGGGCCGCATCCACCCCCGCTCCCCGGCACCCCCTGCCGGCCCCGGGGCGCCTCCCCGCTCACCAGGAAGCCCACGGCGTAGAGGCAGCGCACGAACTGCCCGGACGCCGCCGGGCTCCCTGCGGCCCGCCGGCCTCCATCGTCCTCTTCCTCCTCCTCCATGCGGGCCGGCGGGGCCTGCGCGCTGAGGGCGGAAGCGCCGCGGCGGGGGGGCGGTGCGGCCGCTCTGCTCGCCTCAGGCGCGCTGCGATCCGCCGCACCTCTTCTTCAGCCGGTCAGGAAGAAGAGTGAAAGGATTCCTGCGGGCTGCGGGCGCGGTCGAGATCCCCGCTGCCATCCCGCAGGACTTTGCCCTGCCTGCCTCTTCCTGCGCGTGTACTCGGGGCGTGTTGCCGCCCGGGGCCCGCGGCTGTAAGGCGGGCGGGCAGAGCCAGGCGGAGCCGGCCGGCGGGCTGTGCCACAGCAGCGTGGTGCTGGATTCCCTGCAGTGTTCTCGTGGGTGCTGCAGAAAGGCGACTCTCGAACCTTTCAGCAGCTCCGAGCCCGCCCGCTCCGTGGGGAAGGGCCGTGTCCCACCGCCGCTGCTGTCGCTGGGCCATCCCACTGCCCGCACCGAGCGATTCTGGCAGCACAGTGTGCCTGTGTGGCTGGTGGTCGTGGTACTGCCCAGGGAAGAAGGAGCATCCCTCCTTCTGCTTGGCATGTACACCGCTAGGCTGTATCTTCATCAAAAGCCGGGGATAGCTGTAATTATTGACGGCTATTATGTTATAATGCATTTGCAGGCAAAGAAGTAAAACGCCGTTCTTAAATCTCTCAGACGCACAGGTGGAAGCGATTGTCACATGCAAAATACCTTGGTGTTGGAGGCAGAGGGGCTCTGTTGCCGGGCCGGGGACTGGTGAAAGGGCTGCAGTTTTAAATAATTCTAAAAAATGCACGCGGGAACAGGAGGTGCTGTAACTTGCTTTTAACTATCAGTAAGAAGAAACCTTTGAAAAATGTTGATGTCTTTTAAATTTTAAGAGTTAGCACCAGTCGATAAGTTTGAGAGTGATCATTGCGTAGCTGACAATAGCATAACTTTGGTTCTGTCTTCGTGTTTTCAGAAGAAATAAGTATCGCAGGGTTGAGGGTCTTTGACAGATTTAGGTCATAGAAAAGGAGTGGGGAACGTGGTTTTCCTTATGGTTATGCAGAATTAAGCTGAAAAAAAACCCACCCCAAACCTGTAAAACCCCAAGCTGTAAAGATACACAGCTTACTTGTAAGTTGTGAAGGCAAAGCTTAGCCTAGTATATGTATAGGGACAAAGTTGTTATTAGAGTCTCCAGAATAACTCCGTTGTTTAATATCCTAGTGGCTGTAATGTTTTATAGTTGGGGTAACCAATACACCCTATTAATTTATCTCTCTGAGGCCACTTTGAAGAACAGGTCCTCTCAGTGACGTTTTTAAAATTCTGGATATAACATTAATGGAGATCACAGTTGCATGCAATTCCTCCGAAATGGGTAAAATGGTGACAAGATAGTGAAATATTAGAGCATCATGGGAATTGGCGCTACATTGTCTGCTCAATATTGCACTGATTTTACTCTTGCTTGTTTCAGTCCTGATAGAAGAAATGGAAAATGCCTGAAGATTTATCAGAAGAAACTATTAAAGAGGTGAATGATTAAAAGATGTTGCAAGGATTTAGGTACTTTTCATGAGGTCTAAGGCACACTGACTTTTGTGCAAACAATGAGTCCAAGTGAAATTTTTGAGGGTTTATGTAAATGTTAGTCTCTGCTATAAGTCTCAGAAAACAGAGTTACTATTCTGCATTCTTCTCAGATTCTGAAGATCAGAATGATGAAATATAATGGGGACAAAATCCTGCAGGCAGGAATATTGAATTCCCTGACAATGAAAACCCTTAGTTTGTATGTCATTTCAAGCTATCTCTATGTAGAATGACTTTTAAAGCAGAGAATAACCAAACTTTATGATGTTCCAATAAAATTATCCATGCAAACTGTTCACGGAGAAAGTATTTTTATGTGTCTCTTCCTTTAGCAGATCTCGTATTGCTTTTGTCCTGGCAAACTTGATCGTATTGTTAAAAGAAATTTGCATATTACATGCTTACTTTCACATAATAGATAAGAAAAAGCATGCATATATAGTAATGTGGCAGGTAGCTCTATTGCCTTTGAACTGCGGATGAGCCCATCCGCCTCAAAGTTTGCACTCATGTTCTGTCATTGGAATTACAAAATTCAGAATAAAGGCTTCCAAATAAATCTTAAGATAAAAAGTGAAATACAGTGATTTCATGACCAGTAAGGAAATTGACTAGCAATTAAAGGAATGAAATACAATGAAGACCATTTATAAGAGTCTTAAGGAAAATAGAACCAGTCTGATATCTTTGGGGACAAAATTACATGGTTGATTAAAATGATACTATTGATGTAGTACACTTCCATTACTTTAAGGTGTTTGACTTGTTAATGAATGATTCTTAAAGACAGTAGGGCAATACACACTCAGAAATGGCAAACAGCATGTCTTCAGAATTGTCTAGTATGTCTCCAGACTGTGAATGGATAATCTTTCTGAAGAAGGGGTATGTCTAGATGATCCTCTTATTACTCTCCCTTTTTCTATGCTTTCCTAGGAGCAATAGAATTAAAATTGTTCATTTTATGGACATTGCTAGGAGCAAGAAAAGTATGCAGACATTAGTCTCTACACAATCTTGAGTACTCAGCTTTCATGTTATGTAAGTATCCTTAAGTGAAGCACAGCTAGAAAGAAAGCATGATGCAAGCTGAAGAGTTGCACCTCTCTTTTGTGATAGTCAGTGATTATGAGATGCACCTGGCCAGTGACCATAAGTTTTTATTGCTATTCTGTAGCCCCAAAAAACATGCTACCTTCTTTTCATAAGAAACAGAGGAACCAGAAGTAGAAAAGCAGGAAAACTTTATTATATTTGTATTGGTTCTTCAGTCTGAATACTAATGCAACATTGTGCCTAGGTCTGCTGTCTAAACTGAAGATCAATTTTGAATATATGGAAGAGGATTAACAAAAAAAAAAAGAGACTTCAATGGAAGAAGGAATGTTTCTTACAGTGTTGGACTGCCAGAGATCTGACTATCCTCAGCCTTAGTGGGCTGTTCTTGCCTCACATTATGAATGGGCAGAAAACTAGTTCCGGGGAGAATGTCTGAGCTTCAGTTTGCTCATGAGGGGAAGGGGTGGGGAATCTGCAGCCTTTTACTGAAAACATCTAGAGTAAGTGTTTGGTATCACCTGCCAAACTAGGTGTTGAGGCAGTCTGCAGCTGCCCTTCCCCAGGCAGCTCTGTGGCTGTGTGTGCTCCAAGCCATGACAAAGTGAAAGTGCTGATGGAAGTTATATGAAATCTAACAATATTTTTTTAAAAAAGATCCTTTCATTCCTTCAATAGGAGAGAACATTTCAAACCTTATAAATTCTTAAATAAAGTTTGTAAAATACTTTTGTAAGACAGATCTAAGACAACTACAGCAATTTATTCCAGTAAATGGAACATATTCTTGGATTTCTGCATTACAAATAGGAAGGGTCAGGACCCCAAATGTACAGTTTTTCATCAAATTTAGCGAATCTAACAATGACTTCATTCTGGTTTACTGCTTCAGATCATTAGGGTAACATTCAACAGTCATTTCAACTTTTCATATACAAATTGAGCCTGGTAGAAAAAGTGACAATCCAGTGGTCCTGAAAATTTTTAGAGGTACTGTAAATGAATTTGCGTTTGGAATCTGCTGCTAATCTTGAGGATATTTAAAGTGTAATCTGTCTGAAAAATTCTGCAGATTTAAGGAATGTGGAAAGAAATATTTTAATTGACTTCACCCTCAAAGCTGTAAATGCTGGTGGGTCTGTCAGAGTGACTTAAAAAGCATTTGTTAAAAAAATGCTTGTCAAAGGGAAGAATTATTTCAGGCATTGGACCTAGTTCTTCTCTTCTGGAGATTCCAGGGCAGCATAACTAAGGCCACAAAGCTTTCTATGTTTCTTTCAATTAATGTTTAACAGATAAAATAAATGCACTAGGAATGGTTTAGATATTATTGACCCCACCCTGGAGCAAAGGATTGCCTGGATGACTCCGGCTGACTCCAGTCTATTTCCTGTCATATTACATCACCACCACCCCCCCCCCCCCACT
>VWZG01007270.1:0-12925 GCA_013396735.1 Grallaria varia
TTCAGTCACCAGTTTTTGAAATGTACCGAACGTTAAATTTAAAGACAAATAACAATTTATTATTCATTCTTTAAGAAATCACATTCTAAGCTGCAATCTTTGACTTTGAAATAAAATTTGAGTGCTCAGTTACAAAAATACTGTGTTTAGAAAGGGATGAGTAAACTACTATTCCATAAATAGGGTTTTTTTAAATAAAATCTATTTCAGATCTACCATAAGTCCTTATCATGCCAGCATAAGAATTGCCATGATAAAGATAACAAGAATTACCCATATTTTAAATAGTTTTCATTTTCAACAGAACATTTGAATATTTTTCTGATGTAATTCAGGAAACTATTGTGCTATATACAACCTTTTAACAGGGGACAACCAAGCATATTGGTTCACCAAAATAACATTACTCTTGAAGCTGGATTGTATTAGAAGTCACAGCTGCATTTATATTTTATTGTTTCTAAAAGTCAGGGTTCAAATTCTGAAGAATACACACTAAGTTCTGAATCAAAAGAATTTTCAAAGATCAAAGGAGAAATCAGTGGAATGAATGAAAAAATATTTAAACTGTTATAGCTTTGTGAGAGTAATTTAGCTCCTCAAATCTATAGATTTAGTGGTACACTGAAACAGAGCCAATTTCCAATTATACACATGCAACTAATGACCATACATTCCCATTTCTCTTCCACCGTGCAAAGAAACTTGGCCTTTCTTTGTCTCCTTCCCTGACTTGTAGAATGGGTATAATGACAATTGATCTCTTCACAAGAGTAAGCAAAATATGTGACATTGTGGTCATAGGATACTCATAAAATTGATAGGAGGAATGCAAAACTCACAAAATACCTGCATTAATATTTTCCCACACTATCTTTCAGGCAATTTTTATGTCAGGAAAGTACTTCAGCATTTAACTCAGAATCAGACCAGGAAAATGGCTTGCATCGAAACTGCTATATAAAACTTTCTCTTTTATAAAGAAGTTTTGTCTTTGCTCTGTGTTAGTTTTTTTCTAACATTCTGGTTTTTGTAATGTTTCCATATGCTCTTTAAATTTCCGATCTCTGATGATTTCCAGCAGGAGAAGCAGAGATTTTTGACTAAGGAGAATTGAAGCATATTCATCAGAAATAGCCTACAGTTTGCCTTGAAGTCTGTTCTCAGGTTTGACTTTCAGTCTGTATTTGAAATTCAAATTACTGTCAAAATGACTTCATGTTCTTACTTAGCAAAATCTTTTGCGCTAACAAAATGCTTCCTCTGCTTTCCTGTAGGTCCCTAAGATGATTGTTTCACAAGATGCCATAGTACAACCTTAGATACCAAGTATAACCATATCGTGGTAAATGGATGAGTATTAGATTGTGATTTTTTATTTCCCTGAGTTTTTATTATTTTAATATTGAAAATCTGTCGTGTCATGCCATGAAAATTTCCCATATTCCTTGGCATCGGAAAGTTTTTGCTAACTAGTTGATTGGGTCCAAAGTGTACCGCAAGTTGCTGGAAAGAATGACGGTGAGGAGATGAATGTCTCTGAATACAGAGAATCTTGGAATGTTCGTAGAGATTTCTGTACTAGCAGAGATATTGCTGGAGGACAGAAGAGTCCTCTGTGATACACAGTTATTACATTTGGAGCCAAAACCCCTCCATATGCCATTTTATAACTACAGTGATTCAAAAGGACTGAAGCAAGGAGGAGCACAAGAAGTCTGTATCTTAAAAACATATGCATTCAAGTAGCCTATAGCATTCCTCATATGCTATTATATAAGATGTTTAACATGCAGCCCATCAAAACAACTTTTCTAGTTATTACATAGCCTCAAAATATAAATGTGTCTCCCCTGACCTCTGTGTTCTTTGCTTTCCAAATACTTTGTGAATTCTATGGAGGCACATTCCTTAAATACAGTGAACAAGGGAACCAAGCACCTGCTAGTGACCCCTAGTCTCCTTTTAATGATTTCCATAGTCCCAGTTGTGAAAATGCTCTTATCTAGGAGAAAGGTCAGAGTTAACCTGCTCTCTAGACAAAATTTAAAGATCAAAATATATTTAGCAAAAACTCCAGCTTCATGATAAAAGAATAATTACAAAAAGAAAAAAAAGGCACATTTGGATTCTATATAACAATAAAATCTTCACCTTCTTCAGTCTGTCAGATAGCCTCTACTCTCTCCTTCAGATTAAGTTGGAATCTCTCTCTAGAAACTTAAGAAATATCTTTCTGCACCAATTCTGTTGGATAAAACGGTCCTTGCCTTGCCCCTTTCCACCTTTTGTAAGATAATGAAAGGTCAGAGAAGAAATCTGATACTTTTCCTGTATCTAGCAAGAACGTAGCTTCCTTCCTGATGTGATGACTTTTGTCCTTGATCCCCTCCTGGTTACTGTGAGGCCTCTTGGACTTTCAGGCAATTACATTTTACCTTTCATATCTACTGCTGCTGTTGCATAACCTAGTACACTCCTGATTTTGATCTGCTTACCTCATTGCATTATTCCTACTGGCCCTTCTTATCGGTAGAGATGCATTGATAAAACATTGTATTTGACTTCCTGGATTATTTTTCTCTGCTCATCAAATGAACAGAAATCATGATACTGTATACACTGAATCTGGAAATAGCATAATAGCTATTACCTGCTGGTGCAACTCTTCCCTTCATAAATTTGTTTGTTGCAGAAAACTGAAGTGAAAAAAACACTCCTAAACCTCAAAAACTGTTTGCTAGAAATGTAAAATACACTAAATATTTGCATAAAGGTGCAACTTTTTCCCTTACCAGAAAGAATTAGTGTGTAGTATTAAGTTAACATATCACTTAATTAAAAACAAAATAAATAAAATATAAATAATGTGGCTCAATACCAAAGAATAGGCAAGCATTTTCTTGGCACTAATTTTCAAAAAGTTTTCCTAATGATCATTACTGACTACAGTGATTTAGGTCAATGACAAATGAAGAGGCATCTAATGCTAAAAATGAAGACCTTAAATGTAGGAGCAATACATTTTCAACAGCTTTATGTTAGACCAAAACAAATTATTTTCCCATTTTCCACTTCCTGAACATTCTGCTTCCAACAGTTTTTGTTTTTTCAAATTCAGTTTCACAACAACAAGATGTTAAAGGAAGTATTGCAGCCATAAGAAAAAAGAAATGGAAGTACAGAAAATATCTAAAAGCAGAACTTTGAGAAAATATTAATTAACTGGGGAAAAAAGGGAATGTAGTAATTCCTTCTTTCACTTAATAAGTACCACTGTTACAACATTGTAGCTAAACATTGAATGATAACAGTCAAGCATTAGGCTGCAAACCATGTATCTTCCTTCATAATATGAATTCACCCTATCTCCAAATGTAAGAGTAATTAAAGTGAATAATTTCAAAGTAATTATAGGTGTATTTTCATAATTTATAATTAATATATGTCATTTATCAGCAGTGAAAGCTGTTTTTCTTTTTTTTAAATGTTAGGATAGTTATTTAGCATATCCAGAATTGTCAGAGGTATGATAATTCCTTTAACATTTTTGAAACATATATTAAACTACAAATGTAATTGGAAGATTAGTATAGGAACATTTAATTATGTTGTCCACTTTTAGCCAAGTTATTCTCTGAAATATCAGCTTCTGGTCATTATAAGATATATGGGACTAGAAGAGTCTTCTAGTCTGTCCAAACATGGCACTAGTTATTTTCTTCTGACTCATTGACTTAAAGTTGGTATGAGATTCAAAATAACTAATTGAAATAGGCTTTTAAACCACTCTATCAAGTAAATTTTTTAAAAATTGTATGAAACATTACCCTTTCACTTTAATCTATAATGACATCAGATTACTTGCATCTTCAAAGCCTATGCTTGCTTTTTCTTTTCCTCGTCCTTTTCAAGGGCTTTCTTTTTTTTAAGAGATATGAAGTTATATGAAGTTCTGTCAATGTATCAAACACAATAAGTCTATGCAGAAAACTGTGTTTGAGCATTAGTTCTCTCTAGTCTACGTTGTTTATAAGGAAAGACAGCTCATATATTGCTTGTTATTAATATCCAAGGGAGCTGAATAGCAAAGAAAGAAACTTTCCACTCACAGAAACCTTTTATCTTGACTCAGCTGAAAGTTAATATACTATAGTCTCAGTTAATAGATGATCAAAGACATAACCTAGCATGAGGATTAAAGAGAGCTCTGCTGTGACCATCTTCATATATATTCTGCACAGCAAGGTATTAATGCAAGCAAGATAAGTCCAAAAAGCCAATATTGATTTTAAAAATGAAACCATCTTTTCATCTAAAATAGGTGAATATGACAAAATGTCACCATGCACTTGAGAAACAACAATGAAAAAATAACAGCAGAAAATTAATTAGTTTACAGAAAAAGTGAGATTTATTATATCAAGTTTTGATTTAGGAACCCATTCCAAGTCAGCAAAATACTTTAATGTATGTTTAACTAGAGACATATTCATAAGTTCCATGACCTCTGATGTGGTATTCTTAAACTTCAATATTAAAGCCGTGATTAATGCCTGACATTGTTCTTGCTAAATTCAATAGTTTTTGTCATGAACTTCAAAGGAAGAATTGCAGTACTTGATTTCTTCTTATAATTTCCCTTATAAATCTAGTGTGTGGCTACTGTTTATGTTGAGTCTTATTCTGCTGTTATTTTTGTTATTTGAATAGGAAAATAAAAGATTATTGCAACATTTCACTGTATTTACTTCTAGATATTAATTTTCAAAAAACAAGGGCTGATGAGTATGTAATCTTGAATATGGAATGCTGTCTTGCTAGATGTTTAATGTTTTAAAATAAATTCCTGGAAGATTTTTCATTCTAATAATTAGTTCCTCCTTTAGGTGGTTTATAAAAATTTTGGATCACTTTTTTCATAAAATGGGAGAGAGAGGGTGGATCTGAATAAATGAGACTATTAAATACTTAACTTATATGTAAGTATCAAGGACAGAAAATTGAATGTGCATATTTTAGAGGCATTGCACTGTAGAAATATCTACATAGAGAAATACTGCTCTGTATGGAAAGCAGAGAAATCAGACTGGAATAACAAGGGGATGGTGCTATGAAGAAGTTAAGGTGAGACAGTTATACTGTGTATGGCTTTACAACTGACTATGAAGGCTCTTTTGTCATGGCAAATGAGGCAATGAGGCTGTTAATTCCTCATTGAAAATGTGATATGCTACTTTTCATTACTGAAGATGAGCATATGGACAGACAACCATTCTGAAGGAACCAGTGCACTGGAAATACATACAAATCTTAATTTTCTTTTCAATGACTTGGTCACAAAACCATCTTCTAAGTATGGTATGTCAAAAATTTATATTCTAAAGAGTTTAGGTCTACCAGTCTTATTCAACTGACTAATAAAAATTTTATCGAACATGTAGATCTTCATACATATTATTTTTTATGTTTATGCATATTATATAAATGTGTGCATGTATTACATAAAATTTTATAGGCTATGGGTTATATTGTATTATAATACTATGAAGCATGAGATGCATCATCATCATGGATAGGCTTCGCAAACGAAGATTTGGGAAGGGCTCTACCCACGCTTGCTGCAAGCGCGCTGATGGCTAAACAGGCTGAAAAGGCCGATGCGAGATAGGCAAGTCTGGTTGCAAAAGGCACAGCAGAAAGCCTCCATAGGTGGTGTTGGTCAGGCACGGTTCTTTCTGTGTTGTCTTTTCTCCTCCAGACTGATTCTGCGTGCATTCTCAAAGGAAGCAGCAGCATTATGGATGGTGTGTCTCCATGCTTCCCGATTGGAGGCCAGAGTGGACCATTGATGGTAGTCAATATGGCCAAGGCTGAGGTATTGTTTCAGAGAGTCCTTGTATCTCCTTTTTGGGCTCCTCTCTTGCGGCAGCCGGTGGCAAGTTCACCATAGAGCACGATCTTAGGGAGGCGGTGATCCTCCATCCTGGAGACGTGCCCTGCCCAGCGCAGCTGTGTTCTCAGCAGCATGGCCTCAATACTGGTGACTGCTGCCTGTTCAAGGACAGACACGTTGGTCACGTAATCAGACCAGTGGATGTTTAGGATTGAACAGAGGCAGTGCTGATGGAAGCATTTGAGGGGACGCAGGTGGCGGCAGTAGATGGCCCACGACTCAGACCCATATAAAAGATTAGACAGTACAACGGCTCTGTAGACACTAATCTTTGAAGTGCTTTGCTTTGCAGAGCATGAGATTAAGCAGGTAGGAAAATAACTATAGAGGCACTTCTATTCATGAATATATGTGTAATGGGCCTTTCAGCCTCACTATACAGTAATGATTAATGTGATACACTAAACAAATAGACAAAACTAATACCAGTTGACAAAACTAATACACCTAAGAACATTGCTAAAAAATAGACAGCTATATCTAGACTACCTTTGTTTTTAAAAGCTAGAAGAGGTCAAACTGGTAGTAATTTGTTTTGGGGTTTTTTATTTAATCATCTTTTGTTCCTCAGATTTTGCAGTGGCGTGAAAAGGTTTCAGAAAAGTGAAAAGTTGCTGAAATTTTCCCTATGAAAAGCTCTGGGAACAAGTTTCATGTGTATATTTGAATTCCTTTCCACACAAGGCAGTACAGTTGCTAGACACTGCCAAGGGAAAGCAGAACATACTCATGATTTGTACACCAGGCTGCTTACAGACGTAAAACAGAACACCAGCTGACAGAAAAAGCAGTGTATTTTTTAGTTCAATAGGTATCCCTGCAGCATTTCAACACAAAAGTGCCTCATTCCTTTTTTTTTCCTTTTCCCAATATTTTATGCCTAACAAATAAGATTAATCTTTCATTTTATATCATCTCAGTTGGTTTCTTCTTTGAAGCTTTCACTTTCTGCATCAAGCTTTGTGATTTCTGTTTGTTGTTTCTTGTCTGTTTTCCGTTTTCCTCCTTTTACCCAATTTGCAAAAACCATAACATGAATCAAAGACCTTAGGTGTCAGAGCAAGAAAATGAAATCATTAGAAATATTTCATTGCCTTCATTTTCTCTTTGGAGGAAGGTTTTAAGGTGTGAGATGCTAGGCCTCATATGCATTAAATCCTATTTACATATCTCTGTTTTTATTTGAGATATGTGGATTAAAATAATGACATTTGTATGAGACATGTTGGTAAAATCATAATAGAACTGATTTCTGTTACATATATGTTGACTGAGACTTCCTGGACTGCTCTTCTAACATACATCACATAATTTAGAGGCTGTTCTACATGCTATATAATAAGTCTATTATATTATAAGGCATATTAAATCTATTATATATTTTTTATCATTCCAAGGAAAACTTATAATTTTATTCAGCTACTCTGTTTGACTTGCTTTCTAATAAAGATGCATACAGAAACTTCTGTTGCAGATTTAAATGGGGCAGCTTAAGAAGAAGGGAGTCCAGCTGTTACTGTCAATCCAGAGAAAGCTCAAATACAGTTAAATTTTATACTGAAATGAATGTAGATCGTTGGCATAATTGGTTACTGACGCTCAGCTGCTGTGAAAGAAGTCTTCATTTTAAGCTATTGCAGTTATTACTAAAATTATTGTCTGCACCATATCTTAAATTTCAATGATTAAACCTTGCCATTTTTTTAATCTTCTTTTGTGTAAAGAGTAACTAAATGGACAGGTTCTGTTTCTACACACATATATATGCATATGCTGCCTGTCTTTTCTGATAATATTCATGTTAATAAATCCCTACTAATTGCAGCTCTGGAGAATTAGATCCATTCTGGATCAGAAAAAAATACATTCAACATACCAGCAATGGAAGTCCTGAAACAGTTTTTTCATCTAACCTCCTAAGGTAGCGTATTGATAACTTTTTCAGGAAAATTAGATACTTGTATCTGTCATATTCTGCTGGTGGAAGTCAACAAATCGCTAGGAAACTTCTCTTATGAAAGAACTTACTTCAAGACAAGTTACACTAGTATCTTTTACTGTAGTACTTCAATATAGTTTTCATATTCTGAATAGGAGTTACAGACTGCAAAGCCTCTTGCATTAACAAATCTTCGAGAAAATAGCTGATTAACTGACTATATAAACACAAATATTCTGAGGGTTTTCCATGACTGATACCAAAGCTTCCATGAATGCGATTTACTATAGAAGTCACAAAACTATCAAACTCAAGGTAAAGAAAGGAGTTATCTGTCATATTCCTTTAAAACCAGTATTGTCCTATGTGCACTATGTGTACTTTAACAAAATTCTGAGTGTGTGATTTTCCAGCATGTGTGAAATTAGAATTGTAGCTTTTTAGCTAAGATGCTTTTCTCTAAAAGATCACCCGAAGTTACATTTATTTCCTGCCACTATTTTGAAACCTCTATTTTAAGAACATTTAATAAAAAGTTACTGCCTATCATTAATGATATAATAAAATCACTGAATATTTGATACCGTGTACTGCCTTTCCATATTTTTAGTCTCCACACACTTTGGACCTACTTCTCTGTTGGTTTTGGACTCAAACAAATTAGAAAGAAAACATGATCCCTGAAAGTCTGCTTTTCATAATCTGCTTTCCACTCTGAAAATGACAGAAAAAATTTAAAGAATTATGTTGAAACTCTCAGAATTTAATGAAGACTGTGTTTGTGTTCTTTTGTGCAGGATTTCTTTTTTGTTCTTCTTGTTTCCCTCTTCCTCTACCCTAAAATACAATTCTGACTAAGTGTGACTATTTCCTCATTGTGTATTAGAGAACTAAGAAATGTCAGGGTGTAGCTGCATAACAGAGGTATTATAAAGTGAAAAAATCCCATAAATAGTGTCAGGAACTAATTACTTGGATTTAAGCAGAACAAAAGAATTGTCTGACTGCCAGTACTGAAATCCTCAAATTCGACTGTCAGGGTACAACTGACAACCTCAAAATACTGTTTGGAAGTCCCCTACTTGACTGTAGATGCTGATAATTTAGAGAAGAGTCTCCTGTACTTTCTTAAGTGTCATTGAAGGGATTTCACTGAAGTATTCACATAATGATAAAAATGATTCCTGTTTTCTAGACACCTAATAAAGAAATACATTTTCTATGTCATATGAAATTAAAATTTAGTGATGAAAATTAAGTTAGAATTGATTATTGTTTTGCATTACCGACATAATTTCAAGATTATTGAGCATAGGGTGGAGTTATACTGACATGTGACAGATGAGGTGGAAGTATGAGTGTGAGAGCCTTTGAACACCATGAATTTTTATAATATATCATCATTATGGAAACACCTGTGCTAGAAGGACATTGTGCTGATACACAGAAAATACCTTTTCTGTGGTTGATAGAATTTTCATTTTCTCCAGCAATAGTTAGAAAGGATGACAGTACTATCTGCTAGATAGAGTAGTTGTAGACTATGTTAAAAGCCTTCTACACTGATAAAACATTGCAGATTTTTCTACAAAAAATGAGGCTCGAGGAAACCTTGCCTGTCTTCCAAGTCATTGAACTGAAAAAGAGCCAATTCAGCAACAATTTTTGAATGACTTTGCAGTTCTAATCTTCTACCTGTCTGAGAGATTAAAGGACTGAAAGTATTACAAAAAGTTATTAAGGAAGTAGATGGGACAAAGTGCATTCCCAGAAAATTTTCAGAGGATACAAAGCTGCTAAGGTTGTTACACCACATGGTTATGCTGGCATTTGAAAGTACCTCAACAGCCTGGAGAAATGGGCCACCAGCACCCCCATAAAGTTTAACAAAGGGAAATTTGAAGCCTTGCATCATGATAGCAGTATTCCCATATGCCTCTCCAAGCTGAAGGCCACTTTTAAAAGCACTGCTGGTACTGGTGGGTCTAAGTTGAACATTAGACAGAAAGGCACTTTTGCAGCAAAGCAAGCCAACAGCCTTCTCAGCTGTATTATCAGCAACAAGTTGATCCTTCCCTTCTAGTCAGCTCTGGTGAACCCAAATCTGAAGTGCTGTGTCTGCTGCTTGGCTGAGCAGCACATGAGAAGCAGAGGCATGGACATATTGCACCAAGTCCAGCGAAGGGCCACAAAGACGCTTAGATGATTGAAGCATCTCTTATGGGGGAAGGCACAGAGATGGGGCTGTGTGTGGGAGACTCCAGCTGGCCTGGGGTCTCTGTGGAATAGTTGGACTATGCTAGGAACCTTCTGCACACATCAGGGTGATATGCACGGAAGGAAAAGTTGTAACACCTGGAACAGATATCCAGTTTCTAAAGTGATGAGTAATGTTTTCTGACATGCGCGGTTTGTGTGTCCAATTAGGAATTATTTATGTATAGAGAAACCAATGGTCCTTGGACATCTGTCCAGACTCAGATCTATAAGAATCGCAGCCTCTGATACTACACACACACTCTCTCTCTCTCTCTCTTTCACACATTGCATTATTCCACCAATGCAATAAAGTTCCTGTCCTATTTTTGGAACAATACGATGTAGTTTCTTTGACCTGCCTCTAACTTTACGACAACATGGCTGTATGGCCTGTATGGCTTTGGGACAACTTTGTCAACATGTATAAATTCCTCATGGGGGATAGTAAAGAATACAAGGCCAGAGTTTGGCAGTGGTCCAGTGACAGGAGAAGAGATAACTGGTACAAACTGAAATAAAGAAAATCAAACATAAGAAAAAGCTTTTTTACTGTCACATTGTAAGACACAGACAAGTTGTGGACGCCACCTGCTTGGAAGTTTTCAAGGTTGGCTAGATGGGGCTCTGAGCAACCTGGTCTAGGACATGATTCTATGAAAAATAGCCTTGTGACACAGTGTGAGGGACCATTGTCCTGTTGGATTCAATAAATGTTTTGTGGACTTAAACAACCATTGTCTTCAATTGTACATTTTGAGCCCTCTGTGTTGAAAAGAAGTCTGTAAAGTTCTCCACTTACTCCAAATTATCTTTTACAAAGAGATCACAAACTAAGAAACAAGGAAGGAAACTAGAGGTAGCAATATTTAATATATAATAACAGGTCCATTCTCCAAAGTTTTTTATAGCTGAATGTTCAAAACTATTCCTTTTTTGTGTACTGTACTGATCAAGAAATTACATAATTTCTTGGATATTGTGATACTTGTAGCACAGTATCTGCAGAGAGCACTGGAATGAAGATCATATATTGTTTCCACACTGTCATTGCTGGATATGATTATGCGTTAAGTTAAAATACTGTCCTTTGGACTGAAAAAGTTGTCCTGTTGTCTCATAGATGGCAACTCCCTTATCAGCCATCAGTAAAAATGACATGTATCTTACTCTGGAACTGTTCAGCAAATAATTTCCAAAAAAATAGTTTCTTTTACAGCATGTGAAATTGATATAGAACACCCTTTCTTGGATATCAGAATTTTACAGACCAGGAATAAGGTAGTCTCAACTATAGTACAGAAAGAACATTTTATCAGTTGCTGTTCTATTTTGTATACCTACTATATTCAAACAGCTTTGATTGATGCAGAGGTCAGGAAATCCCCAAAGAGTTACAGCTCTAAGAATAGCAGAACAAAAATCTACAATTTTGTATTTCACTACTGATACTGCTTAGCTGTTAAGAATAACTATAAAATCAGACTGCGGTGAATTAAAAGACTGCCTAGCCTAGCACTATACATGTTGAAAGGAGGAGCTCAAAATGTAATGGATATATCTCAAAAATACTAAAGGGTTATAAAGTTTTGCAGTCTGAAATTCAAATGCTAAGAATTAACATGGATACAGATGACTGTAAATACCCATGACAGTATAGTACTTAATTGGACAGTGACAGACTTTTTGCTGTTTCATCCATTGCATAGAGTGACTGGTACTAATTCTGTGAACAGGTATGTCACAATTCATTTCTTTTAGTCCGAAATATAGCCCTACCATAATGACAGGTACTTTAATTATTTTTATCTTTTAGCTTTTCATGGCAGGAGCCTCATCCTCAGTGAGTGACCAGAGGGGTTACTATTTAACTCCCAGTCAAAAATTTGTCCTTTGGGCTGTGGCAGTAGGATAGATAGTGAGATAGCTACTGAGTTACTATGGATCTCTGAGGATTGTTCTACATATAGCTCTTTTGATTCATTATAATTACTGGTTTGGGACACTTTCTTCCCAATTTGACTCTTCAGGTAATTTGTTCTCTTTCCTTTATTTGTTGTACTAGCATAAGACGTTGTGCCTCATGACTTGTAAATATCAGCAGAGTCACTCCATAATTTTGTGCATGTTCTGAAATCACCATTCTGCTAAATCAGAATGTTTTGTTGTAGGCAAACAAACAAATAACAACATGCTCCTTAAAATTCTGGTCAGGATTGATTTCATTTTTAGAAAGGTAAAAATTGTCAAGTTAACTGTACTTAGTGTTATCTCTTTTGCTGAAAACATACCGCTTGATAGCTTCCTGATTGTGATTTTTACAATTTAAATACCTCATTCACTCAGAATAATTTTATAGGCATAAGTTAAATTGCTTTTTTTCCTGTGGCAGAGATCCAACATATTTTACAACTGATTCACAATAAAAGCTCAGAACACATCTCGTCCACATGCCACATTTCACACAGTGTTTACCTCATTAGTGCCGATGGAGAAAGCCCAAGAGTCAAGGAATTTTCAATATACTATATTTCAATAACTTTATGCAAACAGATTTTTGACTAGTATAACATGTAGAATTAATGCATGTTGATAGCCAAAATATATCATTATTGCTTTCCTAACTGTTCTGTCCTTATTATCCTAATGAGCTAACTTCTAGGTTACTGAATTTCTTGCCATCACACAAGCAATTCTAGCATCACAGATTTATATGACTCTGTTGCATGACAAGCTGATTCTGCTGATAGGCTGGGGAAAGAAAGATTAATCAT
>VWZG01007270.1:21477-36959 GCA_013396735.1 Grallaria varia
ATTCAAGAATGGGTTAACAGGGCAGAATTTGGTGTTATTTCGCTGAGAAGGTAAAACAAGAGGAAGGTGACTGTCATTATTAGGGAACTGGGCAGAAATTGAGAGTTCTAACTTCTACTTGCCATTGTAGCCCTAGCCTACTTCTAACTCTTTAATTATTTTATTCTAAGCCTTCTAATCAAAACAAAAATTAACTGCCCCAGTTCATTTCTCTTAGGGGATTAAGAACTGTACAAAGATGCAACCTCTACCTTACTTCCTTGCATGTTGTGCTGGGAGTCCATAATGACTTGAAATAATTAACTATTGCTTTACACACATTTTGTATGTTTTGCTTCAGAATACCTATTGCATGCTGAAGTATGGTGCAGAAACTATATTTTTAGAAACAAAATAAAAGACAGTAACAATAAAAAGTAGTTTTCACATATAACTCTCTATTTTCCAAACATAGCTAATACAGTAACATGCAATTCTTACACCCACTTCAGACACCCCCCTCCCCAGAAGCCCAAGGAATGAGCTTTGAAGTACTAATAAGCTTTGTGAAGTTAAGAAACCTAGGAAATGACAGACCACAAGAGATCATATCACAGTGAAGACCCCTCCCGAGAGCACCCTGCTAGCATTCAGTTCTCATTTAAGAAGACAAAGGAAATGGCTTGAANGCTCTCATATGGAGATGAAAATAATAAAAAAAAAAGATAATCCATACTTCCTGAACACTCACCATTCACTGGGTCATTGGGCAGGACAAGGAGGAGGTGGAGCCAACAACAATATACAAAATTCAAGCTTTCAGGAATACACGGTAAAAGTAATTTCTGACTCCCTATTCTGACTCCATGAAGGCAGGGATCTCAGGGCATCTATACTATTTTCTATCCTAGGTTAAGTCATACGACCCACAGCTTTTCAGGGAAGCAAGAATTTTGAGTTCACTAATAGCATTGCTCCAAACTGGTGAACCTCACCTAGATTTTGTTGAGATCCCCTTAAAACCCATGAACATCTACTTGGGATCTTTTCACCATGCTTGAAATAAGTGTGAAAACAATTTAAAAAATAATTTTGAAAAAAGCAATGGACTTGAGTTGACTTTAACCCAGATATTCTTTCCTGGGTATTGGGAATCCCAGAGTTGTGGCAAGTGAGCATTATAGAGAGACCTATATTGGGAATCACATCAGCCTTATCGTACTGTGTATTGAAATTGCTATATGTTTCTAAATTTAACTGATATATATATGTATTATGGTATTGTCTTTCCTGTATATTTCACTAAATTAGAAGTCTCTTGTAGCATTATATATCTTCAGATAAATAAATGGGATATGAAATATTGCGACCTCCACACATGGAATGTCTAAAAGAAAGAGAGTATTGGACTCTAACAGAGGTACACATCTATAGGCTTCTTTCAGTAGAAAACACATCTACTGACTACATCCTACCATTTTAAAACTGTACTATGATATAACAAGATATATATGTCATTCCTTGAATTGCTATAGGGCAACTCCTACCGTGTACCACATAGCACTATGGTCATGTTGTAAACTAACATAATAGCACTTAATCTTCCTTCAAGAAAATGTGGTTATAGCAAGTGTGTTTAGTGCCTTTCCATGGCTTGTTCCCATAAAATATTTATCTTCTAAGGGTGTAGTAGAGAGGTATGAAAAGCTCTGCGTATCAGCTTATTTTTGTATTTTGAAACTAAGGGAGTGAATTGAGGCCCACATTACAAAGACACAAACAGAACATCATAAAAATAAATCTTTCAAATCAAGAAATAGTTTCATACACTTGTCTATTTAAAGGAATATAAAGGAACACCCTAGGTAAAAGGGGGCACTGATATCAAGAAATACTTAGATATGCATAAAAATACTGTCAGACAAAGACCATCCTGTTAGATTACTTAATGATATCATGTTTATTTTCATATTTCTGCCTCTTTGTGTTTTAATTATAGCAGACAACCAGAAATAATATAATATTTATGCTTGGAATATTTATGCACAGCAGAGGGTGCCAGATAGTATGCAAAAACATTTCCTCTGATAATAATTTCTACAAGTAATAGAGAATAGAGGTTAATGTAAAAATATTTCTTAGTTGCAGCTATGTTTCCTAAGGAAAATAAACAGAAAGTCAAGTACTCTTTTAAATGTTTTAATTTGCTACATCAACATATTTTTTCCAGACATATTAAATAAAGTATTACTTCTTTCTTTATTCTATCCTGTACACTAAGTATAGGAGTTTGGAGGAATACTTAGTAGTCTTACGACAATATTTTTTTCTGTGGAGAAAATATTGAATTCAAGGAGATCTGCGCTGTAATCCCATCTGAGACCCTGGTTATCTTGCCATTCGTCCTGAGGATTTTTAATTCACTATGAGGTCACCTGGCTTTGTAGGTCATTTCTTTGGAGATAATAGTATATTGAAAGCTTGGAAATACCAGTGAAATTTTTTATATGCGAGTTAAATACTATTACTACCCTTATTTCTTTATTATTAATTTTATACCTATATGACTGTGAATTTCTCCAGTAAAAGCAAGACTAATCCACTAATAATACACAGATTTAATACAAAGTTCAAATAGTGCATGCTGAAAAAAACATTATTAGTAATATGTTCCAAAGTGGATTGATTGGACTATCACAAACTTTAGCCTTGGCTTTGCAGTATTCAATGTGTATTTAATACATTGGATAACAGCAAACTTAAAGCCTGCACTTTATTCAAAGATGATATAAGCAGATTGGAGAGAAGTGTTCAGTTCATATGTTTATTAATAAGTTTACGAAATGGCCAGAAAGAAGAAAATTGCATTCAATAAAAGATGCATCCTAAATACATCTTCTCAGAAAGAAACAACAAATTTTTGGAGCACAGTTATAATCACAAACCCAGTAAGATTGTGTATTATGTCCATCAAAGAAAAAAACAGAAAGCAAAACAGGTCATAAATTCCATATCTTTATGTGCATGTAGATTTATATATGAGTTTACTTTACAGTGAGGCTTTGGCAATGGTACAGTGCAAATATCTAGCCATAATAGAAATAAACAAGCGATGTAAGGAAAATCAAGGGAAGAAAAAAGAAAATAAAGACAGTAGATCTAATCAGAGTGATGCTTCACAAAACACATTCTTAAAAAGCAATTACTCTCTGTGCAGCACTCTAAACAATAATCGATCTATGAAACTGAGTATGTAATATAACATATCTTCATTCAGAATTGGCCAGAATAAAATTTTTAGATTTTACGTTAATAAGTTTGCTTCTAAACCAAAAAGGATTTTCATAAATGGGTAAAACAAATTATCTTCCTGTTCCAATATTCATTTCTTTTCAATCATACAGCTGATGGAACATTTGAAATGCAAATTAAGCTTTTTGTTTTTACACATTTAAAAAAAATTAATAAATTGTTGGACTTTTAGCTCTGGTCAATATTTATCATTATTGACTAATATTTTATTGAGACAAATGTCAGTCTAAAACCAACACATCTCCTCACTGATCTCAGGAACTATACAATGTAAAGATTAACTGAGCATTATTTAACATAACTGACTGACACCAAGATTCCCAGATTTAAAAAGTATGGCTGGCTAGCTTTATTTTTAACTCCAACAACACTTTTTTCATTGCATATTAGTTTATTGAGTATACTTTCATATAACTGAATATATTCTTTCATATAGGAGTGATCTCCAAATATTACCAAAATTAAACCAAATCTAATTCAAATTTTAATTTATTTTGAACCAGTATTTTTTCTTATTACCTCAAATGTTGATAGTTATGTATTTTTCCCATTGTTAATGCAAATTAATGACAATTCTCTGCTATTCAATGAAGTGTGTGTGCACATATACGTACTTACAATGGTTAAAATAATAATAAATAGAGCCAGTTCTTTTTTGAATTTACCTATGTTTGCTATGATGGTAAAAGTACATTAAAAACCCCAGAGGCATACTTTTGCTGCATAATTGGTGGGCACAATATCACCTTCCCTAGTATCACATGAATTTTACACTGGCAAATTAAATACTACTATTTATCACAGCAGATAGTGCTGTGCTACCTGTTACCCAAAGATCTGGGCAAAAGTCTGGGCACAAATACATTGCTTCTGACATGTTCTTTTGATTGCCATGCAGTCAGACAGCCATTACTTGTTTGAAGCCTTTTATCCAAAGTTCATTCGCACACATGCAGCCATTCTCCCAAATGTTAGGAAAACGTGCTGTTACAGCCAGCTCCAGCTCCTCTATTGATTCACATTCTTCCTCTAAGCATTCACCTTTGTGATCTCTTTTTCTTCTCTTCCTACTTTTTAGATAAGTAAAGTGCTTAAAGGTAGAGAGATAGCTCTCACAGCACGTACTGAAATGTGTCCATGCTCGTAGCAAAGTGTAAAACAAAAGGATTTTCAAGCCAGACAGTTCTGCAGAAAGTTGTTTGTTCTCCTGGCCTCCATTATAATACTAACAAGAACTGTACGTATGCACCAAGAGCTGTATGTATGCACCAATGAGCTGCAAATTAACTGAATGAGGGAAGGAAAGAAACCCTAAAAAAACTATACTGCTTTTTGTTCCTCATAATTTTAACAAAAATCGGTAGGCGCTACAGTTAGTTAGCATTCTAAACTTGCCAGGTTTGCTAGAGTAACCCAGGGCCTGAAAGAGAGCTTTGTAAAGAGGTCTATTTCTTCAATGAGGACTTCAAGAAAAGAAAATGACAAGAAACTCAAAGTTTTATCCATAAAATCCAAGCACTTAAGTCAAGTTTCCAAGCATCAGCATGTTGAGTAAGCCAGCTGCATGCCAGTGCAATTGAAGCTTGAAAACAGAAGCATTCAAGGAGTTAGGCACAGCATCCCGGTTCACCAGCAAGTACACAAAGAGGGTACCTACATATGAGAGTTCTATTCTAACACTTAAGAAAAATTCCTTTCTGACATGTAAAGATACCGTCTCTAACACACTTGATAAATCCCGTGGAAGATTTTCTTTTCTGCCTGAAGAGAAAGACATTAAATTATACAAATGCATTAGAAATTTATGCAAAGAAATAATGAAAGAAACCCCAAAAACTGACTGAAGTAATTTTGAAAATCAATGAAGTGAAGAGAGGGAGATGTCTATGTTATGATTCTTTTTTTAGGTAAGCACTGCAGGAGAGGTGAGTTCAAACTAAAATTTAGACACAATGTCAGATACATACCAGAATTTTTTCCAGTTGATGCAGCAGCAGAGCCAAAGATTTTAGATTTGAGTCATCTTTATACTTAAAAACTTCAATCATAATCTTCAGATGTAAATTATTTACTCCCAAATTTTGTTCCTTCATCTTGTACATCCCCCTTACAATTTTAAGCTTGCACAAGCTGTTTAAAAGGAACAGAAATACCTGTCTACTGAAATAATGACCTAAGAACAGCAGTTTGTGAGAAAGAGACAGTGGCAGCTAAGTCAGCTTAGGCATTGAAAGGTCCTGTTTAAAAATTATGCCTGGAGACTTAAGCATTACCCATTAAAAAGAGGACATTTAAAGGTAATTCTGGCATTAAACAAACAGCTTTTCTGTACATTAGCAAAAACCTAAATTCCAGTGTAGAACAGAGAGCAAAAGTGCTCCTTTTCTACAATGTTTTGTCAACTTCAAGCTTTAAACTGCACCATCACAATTATTCAGAATATATGTAACACTACTCCCAAGCTTTTGGAGGGATTTTTTCTGTTTTGAATATGAGTCAGATTAAAGACTATCTCCCTCCACCCAACTACCTTTTTGAGAAGCATAAATGGAAAATCTAATAACTACTTACTGTGGAAAGATCGCTGACAATTAATTTTTTTGTTAGACTTCATTTCAATCGGAACAACTCTAACTTCTGGACTCAAATCAACACAGGATGTTCAAATTTAGATAACAGAGCAAAAGGAAATGCCAATGGCTTTTATTTTAAGCCTACTGACATGCTACATGGATGTGCTAGGTTTGTTCTGTGTCAGGGTACCCAAGCAGTCTAGAAAAATTATTTAGCATGACAGCTGAAGAAAGCTACTTAATTAGTTCTAAAACTCTGGATAATTTGAGATAGTCAATTACAATTTGCACTGAACTATATTGGCCAGGCAGACTACTAAGTACTATTTCTAAGCTCAGATATGCATACACAACATCACAATGTAAGATTTGTTTTCTTATTTTTGAGATATAAAAGACATATTTGACTGCATTTGTGATCCTATAAAAAGTTTTCATGATGAAATAGTAACTTTTGTTACTTTGATGCTTATCAGTAAATGACATACAGTACTGTTGTTTTAAAAGTTTTGTTCTACAGCAGCAAGTCAGACTAATACAAAGATTATGCTAGTAATTAGTTATTTAAAAATGTCTGGAAAGAAATAGAAATCTTTTGCTTACAAGAGTGACATGTTAGAAAGGAAATACTATAATCTCTTGAGGAGTCAAAAATTAATATTCTTCAATGAACAAGAAGCACAAGTAGAGTCATTGTGTAATAAATACCATTATCAATTTAGAGAAAAGACGCAGCCTTTTTACAACTACTTTATGGAATTTATATTGTTTCTTATTTTAGATAACATTGAAGGACATATTTCCTACATACAGTATAAGTGTCACTTATTGTTTACTAGTCATATTTATAGAAAGCCCTTCATCACCCAGTCACAAAGCAGAAGTAATGGTCACAGGACATGAACTAAACTGTCCTCAATAGATTCAGAACTTCTATACACTGACAAAAATTACTGACTACCCATAAAACATAGATTTTATCTTTTCTTAATGAATGATTAAGCTAGTTAGTATAATCACATGGTTCATTTAAATTATATGGCCACTATATTTTCTATAAAGTACTATATATTCTATAAAGTAGCTTGAAAAGTGTTTTTCAAATTAAAGTCACATTAGATAAATACATATTCCAGGTATAGTAATAAGCAGCCAAAACATGGATGTTTAAGTCATTGAATAGCAATGTACTAATCTCTGGTGTGAGATCTGAATTTGGACTTTCCAGACAATGAAAGAAAAATCTATGATTGTAAAAAAATTTGCATTGTTCAAGTGGTGAGAAATATGAAAGCTAAAAATGTTCAGCTTTCATTTTTAAATTATTTCTTTATGTAACATCAGTTAATATTTACAATTTAGGAGAAAATGTTGCTAATGTTTTTCTTTTAAGAGTGTGCAGTTGTAAAAGTATCAGTCTTCTTCACAGTAGGATAATTGTGAGCAGCAGAAATCCAGCCGACTTACACAAAACTGTTATGTATTCTATGTTAACAAATCAGTATTTGTTTTATTTAAATTGTTTATTTAAATTTTACTGCATCTCCTGCATGGAAGATCATTACATTTTAGTGTTATCTTTCATTTTTAAATCTCCATTACCTAGGAACATGTGATGAATCAACTGTTCATATTTAGCCTCTGTTATTCAAATGAAAAGCATAACAGGAAGTGACTACCCTGATATGTTTTCCATTTGTCTGTCCATATTTTTTGCCCAAGCCGGTGGCAGATCTGTTTTCCACTGGGGTCTGTTTTTACACAATTGCCTTTATCAATTTCACAGCTGGGCTGGCTGAGGAACAAGGTTGTCAAAGCTTGTAGGGTCTGTGGCTCAGTTAGGATTATAATTTGTGCTGGGCAACTGGTTCCTCTATGGATTGCACTAAATTAGATAACAGTCACACAGATATTCTGAGATGCCTGGATATATTTATGGATTGTAAGAGGAGACTGGTATGAATTACTTGCTACTATTTTACATTAAGTTACTTTGTGTCTCATGCAACTCCATTCCTACTGAACTGTAATTTATGAGTGTGTGTATTGTTCACTGTGACTAAGATTCATGTCAGAACTTCAATGTAAAATTCAAATAAAAATTACACAATTATCCTAGAAAAACATATAATTTAATAAAAGATATTAAAATCTTACATAACCTATCCTTAGGGGAATAACTAAACCAATTTATTTTATCAGAATGTTAATGATCATTTAATGTTTGAGAATCTTCTTAAATATTCAAAGTACCAAAAAACATACTGTTCCTCAATCAATATTTATAGTTTGGAAACATACAATCATTACAAAGTTGCCAATGAAAAGAATCCATTTTTGAAGTGACTACATAAGATATCAACATAGAACGATAGAGTATTTCTACTATCATCCGAATAGTCCATAAGTAATAAGAATCGTTAAGTTGTTAAGGTAATATTTCTCTACATAAGAAAAAATAGATTTGCCTGGTCCATTGTGCCCTGTTGCATATTTTATACAATGAAGGTTTTTTAAACTATCCTTGCTATACATTTCTGCATTCTAAAAGTTCTAAAGCTGGAACTCTTACAACATGTATGTGAAGACTACTGCAAAGACCTTTTATTCCCCAAGAGGACTTAAATTCTGTAGTTCCACTGAGTCTGCAATTCAATTATGTATTGTTATGTATTGTATGCAAAGCTGTTTGTTTTGCTCTAAACCAGCTACCTGGTCATATTGCTTAGTGTCCTGGTTGTATCAGTCTGAAAAATTGCAAATAATTATTCTCTCTTTGCTCTCATGCAGTACATGATTTTACAGATTTCTATTACTTCTCTTAAAAGGACTATACTGTATTTCTAACAATGTAAATGACAGGAGAAAATAAAACTTTTTGTTAACTATTATTAAATTTAGTAGGTTTTTTGTACTAACACACAATTTTTGGGAAAAAGTACTATGGGCATAACTTTCTTCAGTGGCAGAAGGGGCTTTTTTCTCCTCTAAGTGACTAGCAAGTCATATGATTCATTTAACTATTGTGGAACAACAAACTTTTTATGACACACTCAGATCTATTTGTCCCTCAGGCAGCATTCAGTTTTTGTGAAAACTGTTAATTCTTTTAATTGGAGCAAGTCACTTCTCAACTCCCTTTTGGCCTGCCCTGCTGAGACCAAGTTTATCTTCCTTTATGTTCTTTCTTCTCTTTTGCATATATATCACAAAACAGTCTTTACTTACATAGTCATTTTCAAGTTATTTTCATCAGACTTCATCCAGCCTGTAGTGTGAAACTGCTTCCTGGTCAATATGTATTTCTCCATATTGCAATCATATGTCTAGTGAACAGCAGAAATTGTCCTCAATATATCTTCTACTTGACTCTAAAGTAGTCAAGAAATGTCAAGAAACCTGTTGCGTCTTTGCTTTGAGTTGTTCAGAGACCTATTTCTTAGTTTTTAAGATTCAAAGCAGTAAGGTCCAGAAACCCTGCTAAGTAGCATGACTTGAGGAAACGGATGAACAACAAAACAAACACCCTTGGAAAAGGTACTTAATTTTTATTCATTTCCTGAATGTCATGTTTCAAATCATTAATTGATAGTATGATGGCAGTGGTGTCTTTTAGCAAAATAACTGCAGGGATTTAGCACAGACCAAAAGAAATATTTTTCTCTCATCAAACGTCTTGGCAAAACTTTGATTAAAAAAAATTGTACAGATGATTAAATAATTGCACATATAAAAGCTGTAGAAAGAAGCTTCCTATAATTGAAAATAATAAATAAAAATTTGTACAGGCTTTATAAAAAAGCTTATACCTTGAATTGATATAGCATGATGTGTCTTTCATGCACAGACACAAAAAACCAGACCATGAAAAATAGAATAATTATGTACTTATTTGTGCTTTTATTGATTCACTTTGTCACTCATAACACCTGCGTGGAGGCTAGGTTCTAGCCTCTTTACTCAGTGATCACAGAGTAGCTAACAAATCTATACAAATAAGTGAAAGACAGCAAAAATCTGCCACCATTTACAAAATATTTTGCTCCAAAAAAAATTTTGCAGTATTGTAATTAGAAAAGTGGAATCCTTCCTACACATTTGTGATAAATTTGGATGCTTGCTTAAATCGCATGGGGAGAGGAAAAGTGGGGGGGTGCTTGGTTTTTAATTTATCTTATTGCTTAAAATGGATAATCTTTTTTTTTTCTTGGGAATTTTCTTTGTCTGAAATGACCTTAAAATTCATATATGTCTTTTTATTAATAATAACATTAGATTAAATAGTACATATAAAAGAAAAGAACTACAGTTAAGTCAGAGAATGGCATAGAAATAAACACATCAAAAGCTAGCTTTATTTGAGCTCATCCTCCGAGTTATTTCCTCTGTTGAAGTTATAAGCAGAAAAGAGGGATCTACTGTGTCATAAATCACTGATGAAATGCCAGTAAGACCAATGATAGGCTGCATTAATATCGCAGTATTAATCAATTTGCTAGCTTGAAGTATTTTTGAGAGTAAAATGAGTAAGCATTCTGTATCTGACACACAAATCAAGTGTATGTTAAAACTTCTGAAACCAGTTTTGGAATTTGTTTTAGGAATATCATGAAAATTATTTAATATCATAGTCAGAATGACTATTGCAAATAGTTGAATTCTCTACAATTCTGTATATGAACGTCTATCTATCAGAAATCCACTGTGTAATCATTTTGATTGAATGCAGTCATATTTAAAAATGTGGCTCTGAATACAGAGATTTTTATAAGTCATCTCAGTTCATCCTTTGCTTGATTTGAGTTTTGAAAGGGTAAAAACTGGATATTTACATAAGAATGAATGTCTCCTTACTCATGCCAGGAATAGTGATATCCTTACTGATGTCCTTAATTTTTGATGTTTCACTAAATGCTTTATTTCTGTAGGGAAGAAGATAGATTGGCAAGGCAGTGAGAAATGTAAACCACAAAAACAGTTCAAGGAACTATCCTTGACTTTTTGTTCTTTACATTCAGTTTACTTTTTCATGATCACTTTCTGAAAGCACTCAGTTGTTCAGAGTACACTGAGTATACTTTTGGCTTGATTGCTTGAGTATTTGCTGAAAGTAAATTTTAAACTGAACATCTGATTATCAAATTTGAAGTTTGCCTTCATGCTGGGTTGGTTAGTTACCATGAGTCATATGATATCTAGATTTTGATTGCCTGGCATATATTGCTAACACCTATTATAATCAAACACAGTTGGAAATTCAAACTGAATTGTTTAAGTTAGTCAAATACATGAGCTAGTGTACCAAAGTTAGAGCACAAACTGATTGCAATATTCATAATTCACAATTAAAATGACACACCAAGAATTATTTGCTAAAGGAATTACTGAATCACTCTGAATAATGAATAAATCTGAGAAATTAATCACTCTCAAAGAGAGAAAGGTGAAATTCATCAAATTATTTTTCTTGAATTACTTTTGATTTTCAATATTAAAACATCATGATAACGATATATTTAAATTAAATAAAGGGTAAAGAATTGGCTATAAGCTATGAAGATAATACTCTGAATACTCTTAAAGTGCAAGAGCAGAACACAGAGATTGACAGCAGAACTACATAAAATCATAAACATTCCTTGCCCTGAGTTACAATGTAGATGTTTTAACAATTATTTACACTGCAGTTACTTTTTAGAGTGGAATGGAGGACACTTTCTATTCTTGCATACTTCCCTAAAATTTTAATCTGATGTGTAATTGGTTAGAAATATATGCATTATGGACTTTTACTTCAGACCTTACAGTGAGTGTGTACGTATTCCTTCCCCAGAATTGTCTTTTATTGCACACAAACTAAAATCATGTTAAATACAGTTATTAACTACTTATCGTCTCATGTAATACACTATCTTTCAGCCCTCCTGTACCTAAAAGGGGAACTGGAGAGGGACAATTTACAGGGACACATGGCGACATGACAAGGGGGAATGGCTTTAAATTGAAAGAGTGAATTTAGATTAGAGGAGGCCTGATGGGATTCATCCACGAATTTTTTGACTGGTCTTGGAAATCCGGAGAGGTCCCAGCTGAGTGGAAGCTGGCAAATGTTGTCCTGATTTTCAGAAAGGACAAGAAGGAGGACCTTGGAAAATACATGTTGGTCAGTCTCATTTCAATCGCTGGTAAAGTTATGGAGAAGATTATTCTGGGAGGTATTGAAAAAACAGCTGAAACACAGTTATTGATCACAGCCACTATGGCTTCATGAGAGGAAAGTCGTGCTTATCAAACCTTATTTCCTTTTATGGCAAGGTAACCCACTTAGCTGATGGAGGGAAGCCAGTTGATGCAATCTTTTTGGATTTCAGTAAAGCTTTCTGTACAGTCTCTCACAGGATCCTTCTGGGCAAAATGTCCAGAACAGCTGGATAAACACATCATGCGGTGGGTGAGCAATTGACTCAAGCACAGAGGGTGATAGTGAATGGCATGACATCAGACTGGTGCCCTGTCACTAATGGAGTTCTAAAGGGATCTTAGACCCCTGTGCTCTTCAACATGTTCATAAATGACTTGGACACAGAACTGGAAGGTATACTAAGCAAGTCTGCAGATGACACAAAACTGGGAGGAGCTGTTGACTCCCTTGAGTGCTGGGAGGTCCTGCAGAGAGACCTCGACAAATTAGAGGACTGGGCAACCACCAACCATATGAATTTTAACAAGGAACAGCACCAGATTCTGCACATGGAATGAGACAACTTCAGGTGTTCTTACAGACTGAGGAATGAGATGCTGGAAAGTAGTGCTAGGGAAAGGGACCTGGGGTTCCTAGCTGATGGCAAGTTGAATATGAGTCAGCAGTGCCCTGGCAGCCAGGAGGGCCAACAGTGTCCTGGGGATATCAGGCAAAGCATCAATAGCTGATCCAGGGAGGGGATTGTCCCTCTCTACTCTGCACTGGGGTGGCCTCACGTGGAATATTGTGTGCAGTTTTGGGTGCCACAATATAGGAAAGATATTAAGCTGTTAGAGAGTGTCCAAAGGAGAGTGACGAAGACAGTGAAGGGCCTTGAGGGGAAGTCGTATGAGGAGCGGCTGAGGTCGCTTGTTCTGTCCTGGAGGAGACTGAGGGGAACCTCATTGCAGTTACAACTTCCTTGTGAGGGGAGGAGGCCTGCCAAGCACTGATCTCTTCTTTGTCATCACCAGTGACAGGATCGGGGGAAGGGCTAAAAGCTGTGACAGGTGGAGTTTAGGTTGGATATTAGAAGAAGGTTCTTCACCCAGAGGGTAGTTGGGCACTGAACAGGCTCCCCAGAGAAGTGGTCACAGCAGCAAGCCTGTCTGAGTTCAAGAAGTGTTTGGATGATACTCTTGGACACATGGTGTGACTCTTGGCAAGGGTCCTGTGCAGGGCCAGCAGTTGGACTCAGTCATCCAACTTGGCATATTCTGTGGTTCTGTGATTCTGAGAATTTCTTTACTGGAGGATGGTGAGGCACTGAAACAGGTTTCCCATCTGCGGGATGCCCCATGTAGATGTTCCACCTCTGGAAGTGTTCGAGGCCAGGTTGGATGAGGCTTTGAGTAACTTGATCCAGTGAAAGGTGTCCCTGTCCTTGGCAGGGGTGTTGTAGGTAGATGACTCCCAAAGTCCCTTCCAACTAAAACTGTCCTATGATTCATACCGTGCAAATATGTTTGAAAAGTACCTAGTGGAGGATAAGAGATCAGTTATGCATTGAATAATCCTTAATAAACTTTTCTCTCAAACAGATTACCCTAAATTAAACTCATTCACTCCACTGCACAATAGTTACCTTCCTGAACAAAAAACTGTAAATCTACCATTGCTGTCCTAAACAGAACTAGCTAAACTTCTATGATGGAACATCCAAACAACTGGCAACTTGGCCAGAATCCACAAAAACCTGTGGCTCTGTCAAGTTTATGGATAGACCGAGAAGGGAAAAAAAAAAAGAAAAAAATCAACATGTGAATCAACTAATTTATCAACTAATTTTTAGCTGACAATTTGATGGTTAATCAAAAACATAGTGCTTGAAAGCAACCCATGCCCATTCAACTGAGATTATACATGGATGATAACTTCCTCATCAATAAAAGTGATGAGCAGCATCCTGTAGAGTTACTCAATCTACAGTTCTAGGAGATCATCTTTGCTATAAAGTATAAAAGGTATAGGAATTTTTTCTAGGATATTGGAGGAGCAGCACCAGTACATTTGCAAGTACTTGATATGAAAATGGTATTCCATCAGACACGTCAGGGAACATTTTCATCACAACACGCTGAGACTTAGCTGTCTGATTCTCATTAATGTTAATAGGAGTTTCATGGCTGCATCCCAGGGGACTTAACTAAATTGTTGCCCCTTCCAGTTTATATCCATGTACCACATGCCAGTGCAGAGCATTCTGACTGTTGGACTAGTTTGTCACAGATTATACAATACCAGGAACTTGCACTGAATTGTGGCTGAATTGAGGTAGAGATCTCATGAGATGAAACTTTTAAAAAGCCATTGAGAAACATAAGCCAAGGATAATGCAATGTAAGAGATATCCCAAATAAATATGGATTGTTGTACTTTAAAGAAAAGTCATAATTTGAAGCAATTTTTATAAACAGTATATTGAGTACTGTGTACAGCAGTAGGCTAGGGCTAGAATGACCTGCCCTAATGCTGTGATATTTTGGATAAATCACTTCACTTTCTTTGTTCTGATTTCAGTAGTAGTGAAACAGAAATAGTTAAACTCACCTCTTCATCACATTGCTCACAGAAAAACTCTGTAAAATAAGTATTATTTCTCCCTAACTCAACTGAAAGTTTTTAAGAGAAATAATCAGATATATTTAATGACAAATATACAGAATAATTGGAATCAAATTACCCTCAAATCAAATTCAGATACAGTGGACACAGAGTTAAGTTTAAAAAGATAGTCCTATTCAGTCTACAAAATACATGCTTTTAGTACAATAATAAAAAAAAATAATTTTTAACACAGCACAAAATTAATTTCTTTAGTCATAGTTGCAAATATTTCTAAACAAAATGTTTATAAAGAGGTGAAGCACTAAAAAACAATCTTAACTTGGAGGGAAAAAAAGCTTGAAAAAATCTAAAAAGTAGAGAATTTAGAAGAAGTATGTATGTACTGTTCAGGGTCTTGAATAAACAAATTACATATTGAAATTTTAGTTAGGTTAGTACTGCTTTATCAAGAATGAGTACAAATGAACCTTAGAGGAATATCTGTTCTTTATGATGCAACTTCAGACTGTTTTGCAAAGTTATCTGCTATCTATTGTTTTGATTAAGAAATTATTGTCAGTTCTTTTGGGATCTCAGACTTTAAACTGCAGAGCATTCTGACTCCTGTTGTCTGTAATAAGTGCTGAATACCATGCACAGCCTGAGTCTTGAACATTTGTAATTAATTTTTCAGCCTCCTTTATTTTTGTTAGGGAAAGAGTATATTTAGGCAGCAATACAGAATTACACCTAGAGTTTCACATCAAGTCCTTTTGTAATAAGTAATAATCATTGGTCTAACAAACAAACAAACCAATCATAAATAATCA
>VWZG01007270.1:37015-83390 GCA_013396735.1 Grallaria varia
ACTTTGTTGTCCCTTCCCCCCATTTCTTAGAATACATGGGAAATTTTTTGTGGTTAATCATAGCACACCATAAAAACAAAAGCATTACCCAGTTTGTTGAAACATGATGAAGGAAAAGATACACATTTAAATACTAATGTATCAAACTTATTAATTCCTGTAGGAAACAGTTGAACTTGAAAAGCAACACAATGAACAAACAGTGGGAGCCAGGTATACTTCTGATTATTGCATTGAATTGAAGTGAACAGATCATTGTCCCAAGAGTTTTTATGCTATGCTATGAATCTGCTATAGAAAAACACCAGTTGAATAGCACTTTGACCAATCAGCTTTCTCTACTCCTCCTTAGCTAAACTATTTCAACTTCTAACCTAATTTGAACAGATTTTTAACTGCTTCTGAAACTGCATGGATAGCCATAGCTACTGCTTACATGGGAAATTTACAATAATGAGGAAACTATACCAAAATTATCCACAGCAAGTGATATGATTGCTAAATGCCTTTTTTTCCCCCAAAAAAACCTGAATAGATTCAGAAATGTAAGTTTGTATGTGACATGGTGTTTCTGATGCTTAGAGGAACAGAATTAGAGTTGTGCAGATTTAGGACATAGAAGGTCATCAAAGTATACAGTGTAACAAAGTGAGCTTTAAAAATCGTGAACTTTGAGCCTTAGACAGTGCTGCAGAATCCATGACCCTAAATTTAGTGCTTAGGGTCTGGATGCAATATGTGAGTCAAGTTATCTGGTCAGACAGGACTTATCAACATCTTTCGAGTATGCAATTACCTAGCCTAGCTACTGGGAACACACTTGAAAGAGATTTGCTGGTCTCATGTACATAACAAGCATTGTATGGCACTTTTCCATCTGCTGACTTACTGTTCAGAATTCACTGCAAAACCTAAGCAGCTATGAACTTTTTTTTTTCTAGAAACAGAAGAATTTACTCATAGTCAACTGAGAAAGCTTCTCTTTCACATCACTTCCCCACACTTCTTCTCCTTCTTCATTAGTTCAATGGCAAGAATTATTGTCCAACAAGTGGTAAACCTTCATTCAAATTCTTTCACTGCATGGGTTCACAGCCTCCCTCAAAAATATCACCCTCCCTTAGATCGATAGCTTTAGTCTGTGTTTGTAGGGAAAGCAGCTGTAATAAGCTGGGTTTTTTTCTTTCACTTGCACTTTACTTGTATTCCTTGCATCTTGTGCTTATTCCCAAAACACTCATCAGCTGAAGCTTTCTATGTTCATGTGAGTAAAATAATAGCTAATTTTCTGATCAAACTCAGGCTTAATTCAAACTAAAACTACTCAGCAGAGCAATGTCATCTCAGGACTTAAATGATTCTTGATTCTTGCTGAAAGAGAACATTAAACCCCTATAGAAATATGAATTTGAAAAATAGCACTGAATTACGCCTTCTACTCAGTTGCCTACATTTGACTTTCTGTTTTTATTTTATTTTTAACCTGGTGTTATTTACCAGAGTAAGGTCTCATTAGGTTAATTACGATTTGCTTAACCTTTCCTATTTCTGCTTGGAAACTTATTGCAAGAAAATGTAATTTATTTTAATACACTGGATATTTAGTATCAAGTTTGGGTCATTGTGTCCATCCTTTAATTGCATGTGGAATGCATATGCTTTATGAAACAAATGAAAAACCTTGAAAAGGTGTCATCTTTACAATAATCTACCCATCACAACTACCTTCATATAGAAAAATCTGTTAAAACAAATTTTGCAATTTTTAAATATATATGCAGACTTCCTATTGTCCTACTAACCCAAAGTCCAATGAAGATTATTAGAAAAAAAAAAAAAAGCCAACAAACTAAGATACAAAATCCTGTGTCACTTAAACATGTACTCACTTTTTTTGACCTAAATTGAATTCTCAAAAGGATTGATAAAAAGAATATCAAAATACCTCTTCTATTGCATTTGAATTAAAACTCTGAACACCAGTTATATAAAATGTTAGGAAAAAGCAAAGGATTTTGGCCTTGAGCCTGTATATATCATTTTCTCATGTCTGTATAGCATTTTCCTGCCTCAATCTCCACCCAGTTTAAAGATCTGATTACATTTTGAAGCAGTGTCTTCATTTAAGGTCAAGAAAAAGTCTTTAACATGTTAATCAAAGTGAATACTTATTGTCATATCTCAATTCTGACATTTGAAAGAAACTTCATGCAAATGAGATATGTGACTGAATTACTAGACGAGGCTATCAAATACTGAATACAGAAACAGAATGAAACTCAGTGTATTGACTGAAGCCCTTCATGTATGTCCTCTAAAGTGCAAATTAGACTTAGATTTGTGAACTTTGAAGTTTAGGAACCCTTGGATGTATGTTCCTTAGTGCATACTGATGTCTACACTAAATAAAAATTAAAAGTATATGATGAAACAAAATTTCCTGCTGTTGTGTTTCCTGTGCTTGTACACACAGAACTGAAGAGCTAGCAAGATGAACAAAGTTATCTGATAACCCCAAAGACTGCCTTTCAAAACAAAACAAAACAAAAAACCCCACAATATTTTGTGATTGGTTCCTTTTTTGGAACCTCGTTGGCTTTACTACTTTCCTCTGATTCGATTTTATTAAAAATAACAGATTCTTTAATTCACAAGCCACTTCTTTCTAATACTGTAATGAATATTTTATCAAATATAAAAACTCACCATCTGTTCCAGGGAAAAGGTTCGGGGGGCTCTGAAGTTGAAACTAAGACACCATTGTAAGCTTAAAGCAACAGTATTTTATTACAAGAGGTGGCCAAGTAAATGAGAACCCATGGGAAAGAGAGGGAGAGAGAAGGAGGGAAAGGAATAGAGCCCTACGTATCACCTAACTTGCCCAGGCGTTACACGGTTGTCTCACCGACCCCCACCTGCACCCTCCAGCGCCGGCAGCTCACAGGATAGCCAGCGTCCCTGCCAGGGCAACGTTGTCTTTCGTGTGAAGCAAGCCAAGCCAAAGCATGAGTCATCTGCCTTTTAACTACTTTTTGGGTGACGTCTCACCTGGGCAGGTGTGGCCAGTACCGCCCCATGAGAGGCCTTACGTCCCTCCCCCCGGTTATGTAACGGTGCTCCTTCTACGCATGTGTGAGCACATTGGAATTTCCTTGCGCCTGCGTGGTACAACCCAGAGGGTCCCCCTAAAATGGGTCTGGGGGCTTACTTCATCACCCTCCTCCTCACCTTCTCCTCCAAATGCCCTCTAAGGGCCATCAGCCAATGGTGAGAGCCCAATTAATTTTAGTTTATACACCAATGTTCCCTCCAAGGCCGAAGTTCTCCTTTATCAACACTCATTTTTTCCTACTTGGCAGGAAAAGAACAAATTTCTCACAGATGGCTGGGCCAACACAGACCATAAAAACATCAACATCTAGTCCATCCTGAATACACCATCTCATTTCAGAAATTTATATGTACTGAAAATGTGAAATTATCTGTAGTAGTCAAAAAAGGGCAACATTAGTGAAGAGGTGTAGTGCTTGATGAATTAGCTTTACACAGTTGAGGAATACACACAGAGCAGGTAGCTCAGGGTGGGCTGCAGACTGAGCTCTGCGAAGGCAGGAACTGGATGCAAGACACCATGAACTGGTGTCTACCCTTTGAATTACAACGGGCACTGGGATCTGTGACCAGACACTAAGAGACACTGCAGGAGCCGAGGACCCCAGACTTTTTCCCCTTAGACTGTAAGGGGAAAAAAGTTCGGGGTTTCCTTTATTTTTGGTCCCTCCTCAGAGGCACCCAGATCAAGCTGTTACTTTGTTAATTCCTCATAATTAATTTTAAGGATCAAGATGTTCGAGACTGCTATGGGAAACCTGAGGCTGAGCTGACAAAGAAACTTTCCACGTGAGTGTAGCATGTGTAAAGAGTCAAGCAGGGCACCTGTCACTTCACTGGAACCACTCACCACAAAGGGGTTTTGGTCCTATCTCAGGTGGTGTGGGTGTGACTGCCAGAGTGGCTCCTGGATGGTCAAACAGGAAAGTTTCCTTAACAATATAATTTTCTCATGTTTAACTCAAAAAAAATTTAATAGGCCATTCTAAATACATGGAGCTTGATTTTGATCCCATACAAGTTTTCCATTTATACAAATGCAGTCTGATGTATCCTTACAGATCCAATCAATCAATAGACAAAGGGAGAGCAGTCGTTCCTGTCTTTCTTAATTTCACTAATGCTTTTGACAGCGTCTCACATAGATCCCTATACTGAAACTCGGAAAGCATGGTCTGGATGAGCAGAAAAAGGGGTGGGTTAAAAACTGACTGAATGACTGGGCCCAGAGGGCAGTAGTATTAAGTTTAGTTGGAGACCAACAGGGAACAGCATACCCCAGGGGTCAATATTGGATCTGACCCTATTCAACACCTTTGTTAAGGGTGGGGTAGGGTGTACCCTCAGCAAGTTTGCAAAAGACACAAAATTGGGAGGAGCTGTTGTACTCAAGAGGGTTGTGTTACCACCCAAAACAACCTTGGGAGTTTGGAGAAATGATTTGATAACAACCTCATGAATTTCAAGGGGAAATGCAAAGTCCTGCATCTTCAGAGGAATAACCTCATGCACCAGTGCACACTGGGGTCCAAATATGTGGAACGCAGCTGTTCAGAAAATAACTTGGAGCTCCTGGTGAAAGCTGAAAATCAGTCAGAAACATCCCCTTGAAGGCGAGAGGGCTTACGGTACCCCGGGCAGCATTAGGAGGAATGTTGTCATTCTTCCTAAAAGGAAGGAATAGGATGAGGAATAGATGATTCTTTTCCACAGCTCAGCACTGGTGAGGCTACATCTGGACCTGGAGCTACTATACAGTCTCCAGAGAAAAGCCACTAAAATGATTAACAGACTGAAGCATCTCTCAGATTATGAGAAGCTGAGAGACCTGGGACTGTTCATTCTAGAGAGAAGGCTGCTTAGGGGGTTCTCATCTGCGTGTATCAACGCTTGAAAGGACGTTGTAAAGATGAATACAGGCCCTTTTTAGTGGTGTTTACCAACAGAAAAGGAGGCTTTGGACACCAGGGAGTTTCCATCTGAACATCAGGAAACACTTTTCCAGTGTGGGAATGATTTGGCCCTGAAAGAGGCTGCCCAGAAAGATTGTGGAAGCTCACTCTTTTGGAGGTATTCAAAATTGATCTGGATTTGGTACTGAACAACTTGCTCTAGGTGGTCCTGCTTGAATAGGGAGTTGGAGTAGATGACCTCCAGAGGTGCCTTCAAACCTCATCCATTTTGTAAGTCTGTGTGGTTCCAATCCTGCAATTCTGGTTTATACCGCAACAAACAAAAGTAGAACCAATTAAGAACTATCTTATAATGAACTACAAGTAAAACATATTAAGGTTTGAGACCTGATCAGTGAATTTAGTGTCAAAGTCACATGCAGATTTCATTCCAGACCAGGAAGCAGAGAAATCTAAACTTCATTTTGCAAGTCCTCAGTGAATTTTTAACATTCTGGACTTAGGGAAAAAAGGCAGCAGTGACACTGCATTTGTTCTGTGATAAGACTGACCAAATTTCTTCTGTAAAAAGTCTGCAAAATTTTGCTGTAAAAAGTAATAATCCCATATCCTCTTTTTCTGTTGTCTAGTCTTGCAGAGTTCAGAAGACATCCTGATGAATATTCTTGTCTCTCACAGGTGTCAGTGGTGGCTGATAGCAAGCCACAGCTCACAGATATACTCAGTAGCAGATACACCCAGTAGCAGAAATATTTCCAAGATTTGGCATCCAAGACAATTTCAGATAGAACAGAAAATAATATAAACTAAATAGATACATATTCTTGTTTAGACACCTACTGGAAGCCTTTCATAAGCAAAAAATCCTTCATACTCCTAATCACTCTGGCCAATATACTCAAGGATCTACTCTCATTTGGGACACACAGCCTTCTCTTTGTTGTTGCATATGGGCCAAAGAACTACCCTGAAGATTCATACATAAAGCAGTTAATTCAACTAAGAACTAAGTTCAAGGTTTTTTCAGTTGTTAACTCTAATTAAATACATCACTTTTTCACTGTTCTGAAGGTCCTATTAACAGATAATAATGAATGTCACTCTTTTCCTTAATTAAATTATGTTTAATACACTTCAATGTCAGTTCTTTTTACCTATGGCCATATTATCAGTAGTCAATTAATCACAGCTAGGTGTTTTGCAATATTTCATCTTATTTACAAACAATAGAAAATATCCAGTAAAATTAGTGTCCGTTGTTTAAGAGTATTTACTATATTTTTTTTCTTTTTCCTTGAGGTATCATATCTGTTAAAGAGAAGTCTTTTACTCCTTCAGGAGCATAAAATATTATTTATTAACAATACCGTTGTGATGGTTGGAATTAGAACTAGCACACAGAGAGAAACTGACAGAAGCTGTGACCCTGTAAGGCTAACAGAGAGTTCTGCTTTCAAAGCTAACCCTTTCTTCAATGTACACTCACATATATTCTACACGATGGAGATTGACTGTGTATACAGTGGGTTTCAGCCTAAGCAAGTTATTCATATCTAATAGTTGTTGGTGAACCAAAGGAATTTACTTGTGGTAAGATTTAGAAAAAAAAAAATGATTCTTGCAAGTTATGAAATCCGTTTATCAGTAGATTTTTATCTAAACCTCAACACAAAATATATTAGCACAAGTAGCATGAGAGGCAGTTAACAAAGAAGGTTTTGGAAAATACCGTGCTGAACACATAAGAAATAGGAAAGTCATCAAAAGCTGAACCCTGGTACCATTAATAATAGATTTTTCTAGTGAAGCAAGCAAAAATAATTTTTTATGATATTGAAAGATCTAAAGCACTCCATTTTTTCCCCACTATTACAGAGTCTAGGAGCAAAAAATGTTGTTATAGTCCTAATTTTAAAGCAAGAAAGATTTGTATGAGGCAAAAAATTGAGGTAATGAGAAAACCAAAACAAAACAAAAAATTGGAAAAATAGAGAACATTTTCAGGAGTCACTAATCTCTAATCTTTGTTCTTTGGACAAATTTGATTTAGCCACCTATAAATTTACAATATGAAAATACTTCCCATAAATTTATAAATTCATTAAATTATAACTAGCAAATTCCAAGTGTGATTATCATTTTTTCCTATTCTTTTCAGCCAAAAGTCTTTAGCAATAGATAAAGCTGTTAGAGAAATGATGGAGGAAGTTAATTTAGAAGACAGAATTACGGGCAGAGACAGACTGAGACTTTAAGGCATTGTTACACAGATGGCTAAACATTGCAGCAGTATAGACATGTTCTCCCTGACTCTGCAAATTAATAAACATGTTTTTCATATATAGATGATAGAAATCTGGACCAATACCCCTATTTCACTCAATATCTAGAATGACATAAAATCCTGGCTCTAATTAAGTATCTGAAGTATTCCATCACTAACACTTTTTCCTTTTAACTGCCAAATGTCTTACATAATCTTAGTCATCATGATTTACAGTTATAAAAACTTTTTTTGTACTTCATCATTCTGTGATTCTTTGAAAATTCTATGTCTACAAAGCTGATAATGATATTTCTTATAATACAGGCAGAAATATTTAATGTTTTTTTTTCTGGATGTACTAGTTTTCGCTGGAACAGAGTGAATTATTTTCATGGTAGCTGGCATGGGACTATGGATTGTGTTTTGGATTTGTCTTGAAAACAGTGGTGAGAAAGCAGGGATATTTTAGTTATTGCTGAGCAGTGCTTACACAGAGTCAAGGCCTTTTCTGATTCTTGTACCAGCCCCCAGCTGGGCATATACAAGAATCTGGGAGTGGACATAGCTGGGACAGCTAACCCCCCATGACCAAAGGGATATTCCATGGGGTATGGCATCATGTTCAGTAATAAAAGCAGAGGGGAAGAAGGAGAAGGGGGGTGAGGAGGGTGAGGGTCTGGGAGGAGGGACAAGACATGACACAAAACATTTAGAGTCATGGCATTTGTCTTCTCAAGTTATCATTTTCTTGAAGGTGCCTAAACATCTGCCTGGAAATACCGAAAATTAGTTCCTTATTTTGCTATGCTTGAACATAGCAAAGGCACATGGGGTTTTTGCTTTACCTGTTAAACTGTCTTTATCTCACCCCAACAAATTTTTTTCACTTTTACCCTTTCAATTCTCCATCCCACTGGCAGGGATGAGTTAGTGGCTGTATGGCGCTTAGTTCCTGGCTGGAGTTAAACCAGAATACCAGAATATTTCTGAATTTGTGGGTTATATATGCTTGTTATGTTATATACAAATGGTAATAAAAAGATATATTGGCAGTAGTCAGAAATATTATTAGCTTTCAAAATAGCAGGAGGAAGGTATTTGGTTCTACTAAATGACAAAATCCTCATGTGATATTACTTTAAAAAAGTAAAGTAAGTCTGTAAGAAAGTAAACAATAATGAGCCAGATAACAAGTAATCAAACTGTATTATCCATGCACACAGGTAGCTGGGAAAATGGCACATTGGGATATAGTTTAAATTTCTATAGTTAGATATAGAATCCATATATTTTAATATGTAAACAACAGTTACATATAAACAATGGATTAATCAAAATTTATCTTATGCACTAGATCCATAAAGGAAGGGTGAAATAAATGGCTTGCCAAAAAAAAAAACCTAGCTGCAGTTACACAGGTTTTTAGTGTCTGATAAAGTGATTGTTTAAAAAAATATGAAATACCTTGGGAGCCAACTGTTACCCAAGAAGGTAAGATTTAGTAGAAAGAGCGTCATGTAGAAAGAAACTTCGTTTCATATTTGTTTCCTCTCTGCAAACCAAAATATTTCATCTGAGTAGCACATCTGATATAAACACAATTTTACACCAATGATGAAAAACCCTGCTGCCTCAGGAACCAAATAGACTTGTCTTAATTGCTAGAAAAGACATATGATATTCACCTCAAATGTATTCCAAGATAATTAGTGGAACTTAGAACTGGTCCAACTTCTTCATAGAATCATCATAGAATCATATAAAGGCTTCTTTTGGAAGGGACCTTAAAGATCATCTAGTTCCAACACCCCTGCTATGGTCAGGGACGTCTTCCACTTGACCGGGTTGATCAGAGCTCCATCCAGTCTGGCCTTGAATTCTTCCAGGGATGGGCAACCACAGCTTTTCTGGGCAACCTGTTCCAGCGCCTCACCACCCTCAGAGTAAAGAATTTCTTCCTAATATCCAACCTAAACCTACTCTCTTTCAGTCTGAATCCATTCTCCTTTGTTCTGTCACTTCATGCTCTTCTAAAAAGTCCCTCTCCATTGCTCTTGTAGGCTCCTTTTGGGTACTGGAAGGCTGCAACTAGGTCATCCCAAAGCATTCTCTTCTCAAGGCTGAACAAACACAATTCTCACAGCCTTTCTTCCTAGGAGATGTGCTCCATCCCTCTAATCATTTTGATCGTCCTCCTCTGGAGGTCAATGTCCTTCTTATGTCCTTCTGGGGTGCCCAGAGATGGATGTAGTACTGCAGGTGGGATCCCACCAGAGTAGAGTAGAGGGCCAGAATCACCTTCCTTGACCTGCTGGCCACAGTCCTTTTGATGCAGCCCAGGATACAATTGGCTTTCTGGGCTGCAAGAGCACGTTGCCAGCTCATGTCCAGCTTCTCAACCACCAGTATCTCCAAGTTCTTCTCTGCAGGGCTGCTCTGGATCTGTTCATCTCCCAGATTGTATTGGTACTGAGGCTGTCGCAACCCAGGTGCAGCACCTTGCATTTGGCCTTATTAGACCTCATGAGGTTCTCATGGGCCAAGTTCTCGAGTTAGTCCAGGTCCCTCCAGATGACATCCCATCCTTCAGGAGTGCCAACCACACCACTGCAAACAGAAAAGATAACCGTTTCAGTCTGGAATATTTTTTTTCAGTGTTAAGTAGCAGCTGCTCTTCATAATTTAAAAAAACAAAACCACAAACAACAAAACCCAAACAAAAAACACTCCAACCCCCCAAAAAAAACAAACAAACCCCAAACTCCAAACCCAAAACCAACCAAACAAACAATTGCCAAAAAACCCCCACCAAAAAATGCAGCAAATATGACCGAGTTTATTAGATTTAATTACCTGTGCACCATTGCTACTCTCATGTCATAATACAATTTTTGACAATTTATGCTGTATGTCGGAGGAAGCACACTATCAACTACATCAAATGCAGTGCACTGAAAAATAAAGACAAAAGAGTATTACAAAATCCTTTAAATTTTTAAAACAAAGCATTCTAAAAAGAAAAAGGAGATGATTTAAAGATAAATTCTTTCTCCACAAGTTTAAAAAAAATATAGATTTTTAAATCTCGAAGATTTTAATGGAAACAGAATTTTTCATTGTGAAAACCCCTAACTTTCTGACAAAAAAAATCAAACAGCTCCATTGAGAACCACTTTTGGGTTGACTCTGCAATCACCAGAGTACATGTTGTTTTACACACAAGGTAACATGCATTAATTAGCTGATGTAATATTACGACTAACAGATGGGATGCATAAAACAGTGCCAACAACACTTTAGCAGTTCTTATTTAATACATTCACCTTTAGGAAAGTCATGAAGATTCAAGGATAATGTCATTACCTTTTCCTTTTATGTCTTCAAATGCCCTGCTTTGATACTGATGTTTTACTGTGAGAATGATATTATTCAGGACATTGCCTTCATTTGTTCAGTCTAGTTGGTAAATTATGCCTGCAGTATAAAAATATTGGTTACTGAGAGCAAAAATACACATTTTCATAGATATCCTAATTTAAATTTGGATCTTTCTAAGAACATTTTCCTCTTCATTTCAAAATTAAGTGTTGGTACAAACTTCAAATACAGAAGGAAGTCTGAAATGTGAATCTTTAATAGATGCCTGTGCTTAGCCCAGTGCCCCTTGAAGAAGGTTCTGATATTTTTGAAACAAAAACCACCATGTTCTTACTGGCAGCTATTGCTGCATTACAGATGGTGGACATAGGTGGGTGTAGTGGATTGACCCTGGCCGGATTCCAGGGACCCATTAAATCCTTCTGCAACTAGGCAGAAGGGAGAGTGGTAACAGATAAAGACAAGGAGAGGATTCATCCACTTACCACCTTTATGGGCAAAAACAGACTCAAAGTGAGATAATACCTAAAATTTATTACTAACAGGATAAAAGCTAAGCTAAAGAGTGAGAAACAAATAGTCTTAAAACACGCACCACACACACACGCTTTTCCCCCACCCCTCCTTCTGTCCATGGGGGGTTGCAGTTGGTTGTTGTTGCTGCCGCTTGCAATGTGAGTTCCCCCACCCCTCGGGGTCACTCCTCCATGGGGTGCAGTAAAAGTTGAGTCTCTGCACCCTGATGGGTCTCCGTGGGTTGCAGGGGGACATTCTGCTTCACCAGGGACTACAGGGGACTACAACTGAGTCCATCCCCTGCTCCGTGGGGTCCCTCCCACAGGAGAGAGTCTTTAATAGACTTCTCCAACGTGAATCCACCCCTCAGGCAGCAGCTCTTCCACATCTGCTGTCCCAAGGGTCACTCCTCCATAGTGGTACAGTCCTTCATGGATGAGATGTACCAGTGTGGGCCCCACTGTGGGGCCACAGCTCTCACTTGGGTAAAACCTGCTCCAGTGTGAGTCTGCCTCTCCACATTGTAGGCATCAACATCCTGATTCCACAAGATTAGGTTATGAAAGGTGGAACAATCTTTATTTCTCCCACGCAGAACATTTTCTGCATGTAGATGTTTTTGTTTCAGGAACTTACTCAGATCTAGGTTTGAGCTAGGCATCTATAACAGCTGTGGATTTGCAAAAAAGCTAAGTTACCAAGACACCCAGAAGTCTAGTTTCAAGCAAAGATGAGTACATTTTCAGCATATTCATCAATTTTCCAGTTTTTACTATCTCTTAAATCTTGTTTTAGGCAAATTTGCTTCTGTTGGATCTATTCACAAATAGGTTCCTGTCCAAGATACAAGTGTTCAATTCTGTAGAAATGTGTTTGCCTCATCCTACAATTGAATCACAAGTTATAATCAAATGTAAGGATTTTCTCAGAATGAGAAAGCTTTTTTAAACATTTATATCAATTTGTAATGCATTCATTTTCCTCAATTACTGCAGTTTCTTCACAACTATCATTGTTTGACGAAAACTCGGCATATTTTACTCTGATGCTCCTTTAACATGACAAAACAATGCTGATTCAAAGTTTTATATGCGTTAGAAAATGTTTTTATATTAAGAAATGATACAGAACAACATACATATAATAAACTAGCTCTTTTAAGCTGGTCCCACACACCGACTTTTTTAAAAAATGGTAAGGAAATGAACATTTGAAATTATTAGTATAGTACGTAACAGTTCATGAAATGTTTAGCTTTCATAAATCAGGTTTTTGAGCAATTAATTTTGTTTTCGAAATATGGGCAAATAATTTCCATGTAAGAATTATATGATCATAAGAATCAGTGTTCCATTTGGCTGAATAACCTCTTGAAAAAACATTTAGAAACTTAAGTCTAGGTAAAATCTAATGAATTACATAATTTATGTTAAATTAAATAACTGCTTTATGCATAGATTTGGGTTTTATCCTTCTAATGCTTAACTGCTTAATGAGGACAAAATAAAAGAACATTTAAAAAATAAAAGGAGGGGGAAGAGGTAGTATATTCCTTCTTAATGGTAATGAATGTATGTATTTTAAAGAATAAACTGTACAGTACAGCATTAATTTTGATAAATGATTTAGATCATCTTGAGTAAATTATAAAGGCAGATGATGAAGTCATTTATTTAAGGCATATTTTATGTCTTTTTCTTAATGAAAAGGGATGTATAATTAGCTTAGAATGTAAGGCAATACAAATCAATAGTTATCATATATTTAATGAAAGTCCCAGTTCAATTTTCTGTTATAATCTGAATCCTTATTTTAAAGGCCTGAGGTCATAGATCATTACAGCTAACCAGAATGTGCAGGACTTTTCCCAGCTCTGGCTAAAATTTACTTCAATTTGTGAACATTATACTTCCAAGTACTGATTCTATATGATGGTAAAATTTGACAAGTTTTTCACAATTCCATTGACTTCTGGGTGAAAAATCAGTCTGCATTGGAAGAAGAGAGCTTCAGATGGATAAAACTAATTGAGTTTACAATATAAAGGTATAAACAATAAAGTTTGTGTCCCCTATGCTATTATCAGTGAATACTTCATTATCTGAAAATTTAATTCACATTCAAAATGACCACTTTTCAGAGTTTGTTTTATTACCAGTTTCTTGCAAGGTTCTCTGGATTCTGGATGTTAACTTCCTTTTCACTTTGTGTATTTGATCCCTTCCAGATGGCATTATACCTAAAAAAATAGACATATCCTTCAGATATCAAAGATACAACAGGGTTTTTTTTTCATTTTATAGATGCAAGGATGAAGCACAGGGAAATTAATGACATATCTAAAGACACATGGAAATATTTGCCTAAAACATGAAAAAACATTTCCCAGGTTTCCTGAGAATCCTGTTACAGAGGTAAAATGGTTACTAAAAATACAAAACAGTCTAGAAGAAATCACCAGTTGCCTCAAGACCTAAATTTCAGTCCATGGAAAATGCGTGCTTTAGGACCATATATTAACACTACATCATTCCTGAAGCTCAGATCCACGAGAATGTAACTCTTTAAAACTAAATTTGAAGTTTGTAACAGGTACCACTGCCCAAACATGTCTAGTCTGTAAGACTTCTCTGTTTTTTAAATGTGGCAATTTGCCACAAGACCTATCATGGGACCAAGATCCCAGCATCAGATCTTCCTTCCCCATAGCAGAAGGGAAAGTCCAATCCAAGGGACAGCCAGAGAATGTTGGCCCTACACAAGCATGGCAGCTTCCAAGACACTTTTCCTCACAAGGGTGTCTCAAGGGAATTAATTTTTTTCTAAATCTATTCACTTCTTGCACACAAAATGCCCTCAGTTCTCTCTTTGCTGCCCAATGAATCTGCATTTCATTTATTCATTTGTGATTCTTTTTGCTACATGATTTAGTTTCAGCAGGATGGACTGACAGTAATTGCCCGACACCATAGGAAGCACCACGATGATTACTGGGGACTGAGGAGAGGGTGAGAGGCTCAGGTCTGTCTGCAGCACAGGGCCTCCTTGTTCACCCAAACTAGAGGAAATCACAACCCTGCAATCTCACGGAAGTACCTTCACAGGACCAATCCACAGGGCACTGGGCCAGATATTGCGCTTTGCTGCTTCAAAGTACAATTCTACTACTCAAGCAGCCTAATTAAAATCTGATTCCTTATGAGGGCTTTGCAATACTTTGCAGGCTGCCTTCTGCCCTGTGCTCCCTGTGGACTCCTGGTATTTGTACTACTGCACAGCCAAACCCATAAGAAATAGGAAAGTCTAATTCTGAGGTTCTCAAATGTCTTTGTTAGCAATAGAGTGGCATTAATTGCTCAATAGTGCTCATTGCGAACTAGTTAGTTCCCTTTCCTAATGGCTGCACAAGCACGTACTTGCTCTTAGTAGGAACGATTTAAGAATTCAGCTCTGCAAGGTAAACCAACTGCACTTGAAAAAGCTTTTTGCCTTAGAGATGTCCAAGACTTGGGACTGTCCAGGAAGAGTATCTGGACAGGACATCAGGGGCAGCAGGAGGGATGCTGCTCTCCAGAGTGGGTGGTCATGGGACAGCTAGGCTGTCACCTCAGTTATAGACATGGTTCCACAGCTGGAAGCAGGTAGTCAGGGCACCCAGATGGTGGCAGAGGGGTTGGCAAGCATTAGGAAAGACAGGAAAAACCCATGATTGAGTTCAGCGCAGGAAATCAACCTGCCAAAGGACAGTCAGGTAGGGGCAGACAGGTCACACATGGCTGGGGCAGGGACTGGGGGCCCTGACAGGGCTGAACTGGCATCCTGGGCCATGGAGCAGACCCTGAGGGAGGCTGACCAATGACAGGAAGGGTCATTACTGTACTGAGGGCCTCAAGGCAGGAGAAAGGTCTCACGCACATGTCTCTGATGGTCCTAACAGAGAATTTGTAGAAGATACTGGGTCAAAGCATTGTGGAGCCCATTTGCTCAGCTGACAGAATGTCTCTCCTGGTATATGTGCTTTTGACACAGATAATATTTTCAGTCAGACAATCCAGTTTCTTTCCTTTTTTGTCACTCAAAGATCACTTGCTGAACTAGGTACTTGCCTTACTTGCAAAAAAACCTTAAATATTTTGAAAGAAATTTTCACTACAGATACATTAATATTTCTTCAAAATAAATTCTTAATGTATACATTTGTTGAAGTTGTCTAAATACAGTTTAACTCATGCCTGCTCTGCAATCCCAGGAGTTCCTGGTAAGCTCTGACGAAACCAGCTGAGGGGCGATGCATCCCTTGACCATATCAGGAGCTCTTGCATGGTAAAAGTAGGAACAATTCTGACTGTAACATGAACATCAGCTGCCTGAACAAAGCAGGAAACAAAGGATAAGTAGCTATCATTGCTAACCTTGGTAAATCATTTGCCTGAATCATCACCCCAGTGAAAAGATACCATTGTTACAAGACCTTCTGAGAAAATGAACCTTAATCAAATGAAATGGTACCATTCTTACTGGACTTTTGAATAACTTCAGTAATTATCCACTTGGGTTATGGCCAGGATGAAAATTGACTCATGACTGAAGGCAATCATCTTGAAACCCTGTAAACAGTGGTCCTAGGTGAGGCCCTTTTTGCTCTCCTGAACTGCAGTTGCCTGTGATAATATCTCCCTGTGAGTGGGACACTTCTCAGAGCTCATCAACAGGTTTGCAGAACTTGAAAGACCATCGCTGATGGTGAGGTCTAGACTGATATCCACATACACAAACTCTACTCAAGGTGCATGCCATGCCTACTGAGAAACACTAAGGGATTTGGTGTGAGCATTTCATTGAACCCAAGGGGAATTTTTGATGAGTACCTTTATGCACATGGATATAGATGTAAATCCCTGTGCCTATCTGCCTGTGCATTAATTGTTTATGGTGTGAATATTGTTATTGTGAATCTGTTATTAAGTCACAGTAAAAATTGTAGAAAATCCTACTGAATCAGTTTAGTATTGATGGAAAACCAGTGTATCCTACAACAGTGTGGAAAGTGAAGTGCTAAACTCTGGTTCTCAATTACCCCACACTTAAGTTTTGAAAATAAATGTAGAGCCTCCACTACAGATTGCTTCGGAGAATTAGACAAAAGCTATCATTGCTGAGAGAGCTGTCTAAAAGGCTGGCTCGGGATCTGTTGACTCTGAAGATACATGTTGCAGCGGTTCCTGATTCATAGCTTTCACTGAGACTCCTAAAGCAAGCAGAATTTACATTTGCGACTGAAATTAAACTGCTATCCTTACATTTTCCCCCTACTGTAAATACCAAGAAAAGAACAGCCATTTTCAAAGCAGGATTTGAGGAAGCAAGACAAGTTTCCTGTTAACTAGTCAGGCAGGTCTTTAAATACCATTTTCATTAGGGAAAGTTTTGAATTAAAAAAACTGATTTAATTGAAACTCAGAACCATTATCGTGTCTTCATTTTCCTATTTAAAATGATAAGTGGTTAATTATGTTTCTTTTTGACAAGAAAAACCTTTAAACATACGTGTCAGAAGAAATTTATAATGAGTTTGAAAAATTAGTTACTCCAATTGGAAATGTATTATTGGTAGTTTTCAAATGCGATTTTTCTTAATCACTATATTTATACTGTAATTTCCACTATTCCACTAAATCAGTGATCCATATTTACAAACACTCTTTCATGTGTTTAGCATGCACACAATTTTTATCATCCCTTGCTTATGTCCATAAGCTATGCAATGCTTCCCTCTTTGTTATGGCCTGAATCACATGCTCTGACTCAATTTTTAAGCTAAGCCATCCTACCCATCTGCAGAAGACAATCTTTTCCTTATATTAAGGTTTCGACTTTGACCCTGATTTAACGGCTCAACAACAAAACCAAGCTGAAAGGCCTTGTGCACAAGAGTGGGAGATATGAACATACCTATAGACAATTAATGTTTTCCTTAAATTCCTCACTTTTGTCTTCCTATCTTCCTAGCATATGTGTGTTTTGATACACTGCCTAAGACTACCTGAAGAGCACTCTGGTCCCTATTGTGTTGCTTCAATATATAGAAGTATGGCCTTATTAGTAACAGGGAGAACAGTATATGACATAATACAAAAGTTATAAAAATGAAGACATTTTTACATATGAATTTTGTAATAAAATGGATTGTCACACGAAAAATATTTTTGTCTTCACCTTTAAACTACTTGTCATACCTGGAATCCTGTGTCCAGTTCTGGATCCCAAGTACAGGAGAGAGGGAGTTGCTGGAGAGAGTCCAGCAAGAGACCATTAACATAAATAAGGAACTGGAGCATCTCTGATAACCAGAGATAAATATTATATCATACTGTTCTCACACTTCGACAACTCTATAGTTAAGTGTCTCAAATTGCCTTTCATTCTGAACACTGATTTTAAAAACTTATTATAATTAACATTAGATAAAAAATCTAACATTAAATCATTATTACAAGAGAGAAATTATTAAAAATAATATGCAACCTTCCATATACTTTTAACACAATATGGAGGATAGCAAGATGGTACCAATGTATTTGGGCCCTAACCTATTTAGAAAATCTTACACAAACATGTATTTAATGTATTATGTAGTATTTATATTAGCAAAACATACTTATACATGTTCCTTTTGATTTTCCTAATGCTTCAGATCAAACTATCGATAGGATAAAATACGCATCATGTTAAATAATAGTAATCAGAGCTGCAGAAATATTTGTGTATTTTACCTACCAAAGGTACATTATTTTATTACATATTTGAGATTTAGATTTTTTTTCCATTCCAGTTCTGTGACAATTGTTTTTTATGTGCATTTTATGTGTGTATTGATAACTGCCCATGAAAACGTTCCTTGCCATGTTGTAGTCTTTACCAGTGAGGACAATTGTATAGGTACATCAGTGTGGAAAAGCTTATGAAAACAGATCACTCTTTATCTGTATATATATCTTCCAACTGCTTTTAAAGAGGACAATTAATTTGCATATATTTAAGAAAAATAGTGACATACAGAAATAAAGATAATTAACATTCTTCATCAAAGGAATGAAAAACTTTATGAGGCTTGAAGAGTCTGCATTTCATTTACTTTTTAAATTATTTTTTAGCAAAATTCAGACTGAGAGGAGCTATGACTGCTTTTTTAAATACATCAGTGGATAACCACTTAGGAGGGAAAAGAGCTAAAGAAGACAAAGCATATTGTTGGCATGAAAATAAATGTGTAAGCACTAACTAAGAATAAATTTATGCTAGAAATAAGGGGAAAAAAATCTCCAGTCATCAAGGAAATGATTCTCTAGAACATTCCAAGAACAATAGCTGGTGACCCAGCAGAATATCCCTTATCCTCAGTCTTCAGTTTTCATATACTTAAAACATTGTGGGCTGTGGTCTCACAGCCCTCCAAAACAGCTGTGACTTCTTGCTACATTAGCTAAATGTCACTTTAAAGAGTACAGTGGAATGCAAAGGGGAAAGCATTCATGTTGTACAAAAGGAAAATATTTTTAGAATAACACTAAAGCTGGAAACTTCATTTTTATGGATTTCCCACTACAGTTTTTCAAGCTTTTAAAATATTTTGCCAGTTTGTCAAAGGTAATGCTGTCCTTGAGGATTTGCCCTGCAGTTTTATAGCTCCTAGCTTTTCTTATTTACAACTGCGTCACCTGATAGCATAAATGAGTATGAAGCAGTGATGATATTTAGTCATTCCTAATAAGAATACCAGCTAGGAGATATGTGTTCCAAGGGGCCAAGAGATGAATTACGTTATGGAACAGAGCACGGAAACCCCAAGTTATCAATTAAATTCTTACCATTTCAGTAGAAAGAATTGTGGATTATCAACCAGATTGATTATTCTGAAATGCTAATTTTGAAATATCTGGTACATTATTAGGTGCTGTCAGTATTACAGTTGTATTTACTAAGACAAGGAATATGTTTGTGGGAAAGAGAGAGGCTTACCCTCCATGCTAGAACTGGCTTTTGGCAGGGCTGCATAGCTGCTTATGCCTATGTATCAGTACCTGACACACCAGTCTCCTCTTTATAAACAAGCATTACTTTTGTTGTAATCGCCACTATTTATCTTTGGTTATTTGGTTGCATATTTCTGCGTAAGAGGACACATGGGCTCTGACAGGGTACTGAGAAGAATAAACAGGGGAGACTGCCGGGACTAAGGCAGTTACACTGTACAGGCACTGCAACATTTCCGTCACTTCCCCCACCTAGGAAGGCACGCCCAAAGGTCAGGAATGGAGTTATGAAGCCACTCAACGCAAAGCTACAATGCCTTTCAAATTCAGGAAGGACAAAGGCTCTATGAAAGCATCTTTTTTTTTCACCCATAAACGTTTCTGTCAAGAAATCTCAAAATGATGTTAGCATTACTAGTTTGTTCTAATGTATAATGTCTGCAAATTTCCTTCCTTGGGGTCATTGTCTAAAGAATACATTTTCCCCACCCTCACCATCTACTTGTATTTTCAGATCTAGAAATGTGCAATAAGCACTGCAGTTGCAATTCTTAACTTAATTGGCACTCTTTCAAATGCATAGATATCTAAAAGATTGGCCTTTAATCTTGCTACACTGCTACTTAAAATGCCTGACTTTTTTTAATACACTGACCATATTCACTCATTTTAAATATCACTCTGACAGCTCTATACAACAAAAATCAGAGTACGAGAGGTTCATTCAAGAAATGGTTTTAACATTCAGAGTAATAAAAGGAGATATTTTCCATGTAAAAACTTAAACTCATCCTAGTTAGCATGAAATCAAGGAAAATAAAGACCTTAAAATATACTTTGTCCTTTATCTAGCCTACTTATAAAAATGGATATTTTCTTTATATTCAACTAACTTTAATTTACTCAAGCAAGATTACTTATTTCAGAGAACACAGTTCCTGAAAATTCATTCCTGTTTTTTCCAATTGAGGACAAGAAAGGCAAAATACGGCAACTATTCATGGGCTGGCAGTTGCTGGCAGTCACTCTACCTTGACCACATTAAGCATAAATACACTATTTATATGTTTCTTGAGTCATATTTGCATCAGACACTGTGTTTTTTAAAATGAAAAAGAAGGATTCTTGCAGGCCTGAGTTTCAAGATTTTTATTTTTTACCCTAGACAATGTATATTATCTAAACAAGTAATTTAGACTGTAAGACAATGATTTTAATGAGTTCCATTATTAAAACAAAACAAAACAAAACAAAACAAAACCAAAATTAGGACTCTGAGCCAAAAAAAAAAGAAAAAGGAATTTTTACAGACCCAAAATATAATTTAAACATATTTTTATTTAGGAGGAAGTCTTATTTGCTTTTTCATGAAAATTCAAACAACGAAAATATTCCTGAAATTAAAAAATAATTCTTCAACAGCTCAAAATAATTTGTCTGACTATGCTCAGCTATGGCTACAGAAAGTCAAAAGCCAATAATTCAGCAAAGTGTAAACTGAAACATTTACTTCATGAGCATGTTAATTCCTCAACGTATTACAGCACATTACAAGACTCCATAAAACTCCAATAAAGAACTTTATAAGGAAGTAAATAATAAAACCAAGATTAGTGACCTCCTTAAACAGCATGTTGGTACCTCTCTGCTTTGCAGGGTAGAGACAGACATGCACACTGACAGCTGAGTAGAAAACTGAAAGCTCTTCTGACATAGGCTGATGTATGTCTGTGCAGATGGTATGGTAAGTTTAATTTAACATCACCAAATCTTCAGAAACAGAAAGAGAATTAATTTATTATCCACAAAGTTGTTGCAATTTTGTTTCACAACCTTCTGTTAATTTTCTCTTTTCAAAGATGCATTATTTTTTGCCTTTTTGACACTTTGAACAGTGCAAAATCATTGTGATGGATGTGCTGCCTTTAAGCAATAGAAGTTTGGTTTTGTGCAGGTTATTCTGTATGATCCAGTAAGTACTAAGAAATTCAAATTTAAAGTCAAATTAAGTAACCTGGGGGAGGAAAAAGGAAAAATTATTTGAAAGAGCAGGAGTTTATGAGAATGAAAAGGAAAAGATTCTTAGTTTGATAAAAGTGATTTAATAAGTGTTCTCAGAATAGTGGCATCCTTCTAACATACTAAATTTGCCTTCTAAATAATGGGTATGTGCAATGATGGGCAAGAGGTGTGGAATGCCTGTTTTTGTTCCACGTGTCACAATTCTCTTTTTTCTGAAATCGAATTGCTTAGGGACATAATGAAACTCTCCTAATGGATTACCACAACTGAAAAGCAAAATTTCACTTTGCAGTTCCATGTTACACACAATATTTTCTGTGAAAGTCTTAAACTCTTTCTTCTTGTAATCTTATTTAATTATCTTTCTGTATTGTTGAAATGAATTTATCTCAAGGCATTCTAGTCTCTTTAGAAGAATTTACTATTTCAGAAATCTTGGCAGGCAAGTGAGAAAGCTTTCAAAATATTAAGAACCATGAAGCCTATCCCTTCATCTACCTAAGCCTTGGCAATACATGTTTTTTTGGGTTTTTTTTGGTTTTTTGGTTTTTTTTTTGTGATTAAGCTTGTTCTCAGGACATTTGTAACTTAAAAAACCATAGCCTTACTTGAAAGCACTGGTCACACTGGATTCTATAATTTAATCATATTTAGGCACATAACAGATATATAGAAACTTTTCTTCATAAAGATTCTAAATGTAATGCCATATAATCCTTGTTCTATCCAGGACGGGATTAATTTTTGCCATAGCCAGGAGCAGGCATGGTTAGGACCCAGAAGTCATTCATTGTCAGGGGTGGGGGGAAGGGGTTCCTTCTGGGTCAGTGTAGCTTGGTGGAGGAAGAGGTGGAGTATCGTCGTTTCTGTGTGAATCATTCACCTCTTTCTTGTACTCTCTACCCTCTCTCATTAGTATTTTTATTGTTTGTTTTCTTATCTCACTGCTGTTTGCAGTAAATTCTTCTTATTTCAACCCATGATCATTACCTTTTGTGCCTCCAATTCTCCTCTCCAGCCCACTGCAGGAGGGAGAGCAAAGCGAAGGGGGGAATGAACAAATGGCACATGGTTTCAGTGGGAGCACTGAATTTGCGAATACCATTCCTAAAACACAACAGACATCTTTACAATCAAAGCCTGAAACAGTCAAGAGGATAAGCTGGCTGACTAATAAATACCTCAATACCTTCAACAAACGTTAATACAGTTGTTCTTGAATACTTTCCTAGAAAGTATCAAAAAGCCCTTGTTTAAGAAAGTCGACTAGTCTAACAAAATTCCAGTCTTCTTAATTGTCTTTCATTCTTTAATTTCCTTCTTCACATGCCAGCAAGAACAGATCTCACATCCTAGATGACATGACTCAAGTAGTCTGTCATAATGTCTTTATGGATTTATATTGCCTTAGACTGCATAAAATCAGAAAGAACGGTTCAAATTGTCAATAGTCAACTGTTCCAGAGAAAACAGAAAACATTTTACTTATATGTAGTAGGAAAAGTAAGATGCAAAGAGTAATATTTTTATCTTCCTTTAAAAACAAAAAAAGTGAACACATCAACTGAATACATCAACTATGATAACAAAAATGGATACATTATTATAGTGTGAAAAAGCATGTTGAGAACCAAAATAACTAGACAATGTTGTCAGTCTCAGGCATTTTTTTCAAGTTTTCTAGTATTTGACACATTTCATAAATGCTGAAGTCCTAGAATCATGCAGTCAGGAATAGGTACTTTCAAGCTTCATTTGCCATACAATTAAGCCCTGAAGTTCTTATCATTGTGAAAACCAGCTTGAAAAAAAGGACCATGAGGCATGAAAAAGAGAAATTTCTTTCAAAACAGGGTAAATAAAAATAACTATATTTTTCTATGATTTAGAGAGTCATTTTCAAGAGCATAGGGACTTGCCTTACCATATTAAGCACCAACTCAGTGCTGTTAAGGAAACTTCCCTGTCTGGCCATCCAGGACCTGCTCTGGCAGTCACTGTGGCACCATCTGAGCTGGGACCGAGGTCCCTTCGGAGCTACATCCTTTACACTCATCCAATCAGACCAGGTTTCCTTATCGGCTCGACCCCAGGTTTCCCGTAGCAGAGTCTCAGACGTTCAGATGCTTAAAATAATTTAATCATGATGCAATAACCAAACACCAAAATAACAGCTTGAGTTGGTGCCTCTGAGGAGGGACCCTGAACAAAGAAATCCCTGGGGGTTTTACCCTCACAGCCTAAGGGGGCAAAAGTTTGGAGTCCTTGCTTCCTACTGTGTCTCACACCGTCAGGTTCCCTGGCTGGTGCCACAGGTCCCTGTGCCCCCTTTGTTATGCAAAGGGTCGGCAGTTCATGGCCTCTTTCCTCAGGCTCCAGCACCTGCCCACCCAGGGCTCAACCTGCAGCTCACACGGCAGCTGCACACCGAGCTACCCGCGCCGAATGGATTCTTAAACAGTGTGAATACCAGGGAACTGCTTGCCAAGTACCTCTTACAAGCAGATAGGCTTGAGGCCCTGTTGAGCTTTTAGGAAAGGAGTCTGTCCAAAATATGTGCACCTTCAAATTACCTCCCACCTAGCCACAGAGATTCCTGGTCCCGTATTTACCTTTCCTCTTTTTCCCTGTTTGGTGACTAACTTTAGCAGATACATGCAAAACTCAGAGATGCTGAGGCGCTCCACAGTTTTTCACTAATCCTCTATTTCATGAAACCCCCGAATGCAATTTCATGTAGTGAGCTACCCTAGAATACTGAGGAATGCAAAAGTTTACTGTACTGAAGCTAGCAGAAAAAAGTAACGGTTTACTTATTGGTAGAATCAGAAGTGATTTTTTCTTGCTTTGCAATTATTAAGTAAGAAAAAGGATGCCTCACATAATATGTAATCACTTCAAATACTGTATTTTACTGGGTAGTGATGATGTTGCTGATAATAAAATGTCCTCAAAAAGAGTTTTTTTCTCATATTATTTAGATAGTCCTGCAATTTGTCACATTCACTTCTAATTAAAATAGGTGATCAGCTCAGAAACTGAGCACTTTTAATCTAGTGGTGTATTTGAGAACAAGAGAAGGCATTACTGAATATTTTTATTGTCAAAGTATTCAACCTGTCATATTTAAAAACATTCCGACTCCAGAGAAAATTTTACATATGCAATAACTACTGTCATTGCTTCTGTTTATATTCAATTGTGTCTTATCAAAAATCTTACACAATATTTAGCTAAAATGCCAGTCCAAAGGTTACCCATAAAGAAATACAAGGAAATTTGCATAATAATTACTCATCAATTCAACAGAAGAAATAATGAGTCCTTTAAAAACCTGAAAATTTTAATAAGATTATAAATCCAAGTTTGCTTGCACTATACTTTAATGTATTTTTCTCAGAGGCTGCTCAAAAATTCTTTTAGAACCCATAGTACAGTATACCCTTAAAAAATAAACTCCCTGACCATAATAATTCCAAACTTGGGAGATTCATTTACTTAATTAATAATGATAATAATCCATGTTTCTGTATTGTTTTCCTCTATGATTAATGAAGTGTTTCACAGGCATTATTAAATTAAATCTCCTAATACCCTGAGAGAAGAGTAAATACTATTATTTCAGATACAACATACAAAAGAGAGGTTAGGTATGGAGAGGTTAAACAATTTGCTTAGCACAGTGTTTATAAGAATAAATATTAAGAAATTCCAAGTAATTTCCACCCCTACAATTATGAGATGCATTTAAAATCATACAGTTTATATTTCTCAATTCAATTTGTTTTTGCTTCCCTGGATTTTGGACTTCAGTTGTTTTTCCGATAGTTATTTTTAATGGTTCCTCTCTACAGTCATGGAGCCTAGAGAATTTTTTTCTTTAAAATAGAAAGAAATAGATAAAATTCTCACATAAAAATTCTTCCCTTGGGGCCTAGACTTCAAGCAGAGCAATTAGAGATTGTAACAAAAAAAAGCAAGCCAACAAAACCAAAAATAATCCAGTGCAGCAGAATTAAATCTAAATAATTTTCTTGATTGAGTCCTAAAGGTGAGCTTTTACATATATACTCAGGTGCCTATGGAAGGAACTTGACTTTTGCCAGCTAATTATATGCACAGCGGTTCTCCTTGAGTTAACTGGAATTTAGTGAAGGCTCAGAACAATTGCGCATCCAGGTTATTTTTTTATGTGTGCTATTATATGGTTCTGGGCTGAACTTTAGGTTCCAGTTTTGAAAAATCTTAATCTGTATCTCCTAACTTTTACTCTTGGCTCAATGGAACATTTTTCTTCTTTACATTTTTATTTATATTGCACTTGTCACCATAGCAGATTAAGGCAAAATAAATTCTACAATAATTCACAAAAAAATGTGAGTTCTATTTTAAGATTAAGAGCAGTTGGTTCATTATAGTAAAATATTTCCATGTTAACTGCTTAGTCCAGGAATTGATGAAGCTATTTTTACAACAAAATTAACACTTTTGACACATTCAGTGCAGAAACCATAAGTAAAGGAAAAAATAAATAAAAAATATTCTTCTTGAAGCAGTAGGTACTTTCTGAGACCTTTGCTTAAACACTCCTTAATGGATGTGGGTTTTTTCAGAATTTTCTCTAATTATATTCACTTTTCTCTTCTACAGTGCAAACAAAACACATGTAAATTCAGCAGGTCCATGATAACCCCTTTGGCTGAATTGCTCAGCTTGATGGTGTTCTTTAGCCTCAGTACTCCCTTCAGCCCATCTTGTAAGTTTATGTGAAATAAGGAGCAAATAGCTTAATAATTTTGACCTCCAGCAGACGTTTGAATGGAAACTACACAAGCTCAAGCACAATGAAATGCTAATATAATTGTCTTCATATAGGAGAAGTAAATTGTCCTTTCACTGTAATACTTCTATTTTATACTTGAGAGAAAGGACAAAATAAGGATAAGGAATGATTGTTTCAATGATCCTATAGATCAAATATGAACTTTAACATGTAAGTAAGACCATATTTAAAAGACTGTGCTCTTTTGATTTAGTCCTGGGCCTAGCACTGTCATAAGTATAAGGTCAGTCTCTTTTTCAGTGTTTGAACTAGACATTAATTTTTACTTTATGAACTGTTCACTCCATTTGTATACTGCACAGGGCTAAACCTCATTTTTGTCTGTTTCCTAAAGCCATTAACACAACAAAACCCTTCCACAAAAGGGTTTTCCAAATCAGCCTCTCCACAACAAATTTGACCCTCACTTCCAAATAACGAGGTAACTTGTAATCCACTGGGGTCATTTTCCCCTTTAAAATAATATTATTTAAAGACAATATAATCCAGACAAAAGTAACAACACCTGGTGGGGAAAAAAAAAACATAAGTCAAACCAAACCAAACCAGACCAAAAAAACCCACAAAACCAAAAAAATCTCTCTATATCATAATGACTTGAAATGAGTGTTTTTAACTTGATTTGGCTTGGAAAAATACGCTACACATAACAACAGTACAAATCTGAGTTTGATTTTCATAACCAGTATTTAAAGAGATTTTTTTTTTTTATGTGGGGATTTCATAATTATCTTCTAGAGTTTTGGGATGGGTTTTGTTAGCATTTCAGGAATCTTTTGCCATTTATTTGCAGTTTTGGATGTATATCTCACTGAGGTTGGAGCTTTTTCTATGTTTTGTTTTGTTTTGTTTTGTTTTGTTTGGGACTATGCGGTAGTGAATAGCTGTAATTAGCTCAGTTGGTCAGAGCATGGTGCTAATAATGTCGAGGTCACAGGTTTGATCCCTGTATGAGCCATTCACTTAAGAGCTGTTCTTGATGAATTTAGTGAGCCTTTTCCAACACAGAATATTCTGTGATTCTGTGTGTTTCTATAAAATTGAACTGAAAAAGAGACTATCGACAGGCAACCTTTTCAGTAAAGAGGGAAAAACCATACTTGACTGAGTGACACATGCAGCATCCTGTTCTGATCTTTTGGTCATCATTCCATGCTCTGTTCTCATATTTTCTTGCATTTGCAGTACTGTATACTTCATCCAAACTTGGTGATTTACCAAAAGGAACAGTGGAATACCGTTATGCCTCCATTTTAGAAAAAGGTTTTTTTCTGCATAGGCCTCAAACAGGTCTTTGTCTAATATTCTAATACTGCCAAACCACTTGCAAAATCACTTTCTACACAGGCGTGCTTATGTAAGTCCAAAATGTCTTTCCAAGACATGCAGAGATGCATTCTGCATAATGACCTCAGACAACAGGATTAAGCAGTTTAACCCCTATGATTGATACCATAAGAGAAATTTTAAAACTGTAAAATTTAAGTGCTTTTAAATGTCCCTAAACCATGTTCTTGCTATCCATACTTATAAGAATTCAAATAAGGATCTAGCTTGTAGCCATATATACATATATTTGTTTTTCTCATTTATGTTAAACGTTCTGCAGTAAAAATTAATGTATAGAAGGGTAATACATGCAACAGCATCAATAACAATAATTCTGATATTCTGCTAAAGGCCAAACCACTGTCAAAATGGAATTTCATATTATGTTTTCATCTTCTTTCAGATAAAAAACTCCATTTAATTTTTGTAGTGCATTTATTGTCATTTGTTACAGCTCTGTTGTATGTGCTACTGATGCTGTTTAAGCATTATCTGTTACAAGAGTAACCTCGTCAGCTAGAATAGGATATATATGCTGATAAACTATTTATTGTGATTTAGCGATGATTTATTTCATCCAGCATAAAAGGAAAAGGTAGACTATAGGACAATCTTACAGATGTATCAAGAGCTTGAACTAGATTTGTCAAAAGCTTATTTATTTCTAAGTGCCTTAAAAAAAGAAACAAACAAAAAACCCAAAAAAGCACCGACAACTATAAAAGCTTTATATATAGCCCTATTTTCCCTAGGGATGGTAATATTTATTAATAACTATCAATATTCTTATCATGAAGTTATGCACAGACGATGCAATCAAATAAACAACATTGTAGAAATCTACAGGGAAGATATACTCCAATCTCCTATAACTTGAAACCTGAAAACATCTAGAAACAGAGACTGGAGAATGGACAGTTTAGTTAAGTAAAATATCTGGGATATAATGAATAAAATTGGGATGAAATTATTAATTTTCTATTGCATGTTTTCTTCTGCAGATAATGTATCCATTTCTTTTCTTAATTCTGATCAAGACTGATGGGAAAAAACTGACAATGGTAATAGCAGATGGTCATGGCAATAGCAGATATTGTGAAAAGAGGGAGGACAGAACAAAGTCTGTCAGCTGAACCAGACTGTTGCTGCATTTCAGTCCAGTTGTAGTTTATGTGCACAGTAAATTTTTACCAGTCCTATTACCATTTCTCCTCAGTGTTACTAGAAAAACTCAACTTCTTTGAGATTCTGCTTTTTTAATGTGGATAAAGACAAAATCTGCTCCAAGCTTACTAGCTTTTACCTTTCCCACAGTCTTTGTACACAGACAAATAAAGTTACCTGACAAAATGTATAGATAGCAAGGAAATATTTTCCATTACTACCTGCTATCAAAATGGAAGAAATTTGATATATTTAACACTTCATATAAACCAAAGTGGGGGTTTGACATGGTTTTTGTAAAAAATCAAATTATTTCTTATTTTCATCCACTGCTGACATTAAGAGAAATAGCCCTTACCCTCTTCCATGTAATCAATATAAAAATATTGTTAAATCTCTTTTTCTATGAGCTACACCAGATGCTTCTCCCTCCGCAAATTTAATTAAGCTTCCTACTAGTACCAGAAAGCCAAAAGGCAGTGATGTAGATATATATATGACTTATAGATGTACAACATTTTACTTCTTTTAAAATATTCTTAGTTTCACAGTGACAACTCTATCAGCCAGTTCTATCACAGAAAACAAAATATGCCAGGCAAAGACCAGATTTCATTAGTAAAGCAGGAACTATAGAAATTCAGATAGGTTAATTAACATGTCTGCTTTCACACGTTGACTTTTATATAGTGGACATCTTGAAAATTTGGAAACATACTGTAGAGATAATGTGATTCAAGAGAGCAAATTATGTAACAATAATATCACAGGAGTGTTAAACTAATGCTCTTCATTACAGATTTTTTTTGGAAATATTCCTCTATAGTTCAGCATCATTTCTCTGTCATGCAAAGAAAACAGTTTACTCAGCTGAAAACTAATCGACAAACAAGAAAGCTATGGCTGTCCTATCATCTTCTGCCACTGCATTTTCAGACTATCTAACATGTTCACAAAAAACTCATATCTATTGACAAGAGTGATCTTTTCCAAGATACGGTAGATGTCCTGCTCAGAGTCTACAACATCTGTCAACACTCTCTGTCAATATGGGCAATATAATTTGCATATTAATATCCTACATCGTGGCCATATCATTACGTGCCTGAAATATCTACAAAGGTAAGAGCAACTTTCAGATTTTCAATCCAAACATGTACTCAAACCAATAGTCATTCAAAATTAACACATAAATCTGCCATCAGAAAGCAATATTTTCTTTGAACAAAGAACCACAGCTATGAGTAAGAAGATGAATTCATAGTGTGACAGTATCATCATACGTTTCCTAATAATTCCATATACTTACATATAAAAAATTTTCTGTATGTAAGATATATAGATGATATTTTCATGATCTGAACTTAAAATTTGGAATTTCTTAATCCAGCAGAAATTCAGTAATTATAATTTCCCTATGAAACTGTCTCTGGAACATTTAAAATAATGTGACCTTTCAAAATATTTTGAATCATATCAAAATTGGAACCTAAAAACTTATATATACAGCAAAATCTTAGAATAAGGGCAAGACGAACAATGTCAGGAAAAAGAGCACTGCACACAGAAGATGCAGCAGAATTGACTCTAAAGTAGCCTTTGTGACTGTGAAATCTTATTTTGATTCTATGTGAACAGTTCTTTCAAAATTTCACTTCAAAACTCAGAAGTAATCAAGCAATTTAGAAAGAACGCAAGGAACTATCAATGAATTAATACAGAACAAACCAAAAGATAATATCCTACTTTACAGCAGTATAAGGGAATTTGAAAATGCCTAGGCCAGCAGGAGAGAGATTATCAGAATGGATATTAAAGAACATTTTTGACTCAACTATAAACTCACAGAGGCCTCTCACTGACTGCTTGGAGTTTGTGGGATCACTTTGAGCTGATTGCTTCATCTTCTTTGTGCATAGTCAGCCACAGCTGGTTACTGTCAGAGATGGAATACCAGTTCACAGGAAGTTTTGACCTTTTCTCGTGTTTTAACTTCCTTCTTCACCGTTAATCAGTATTTCAATATGGAGGGTAAAACTCCGTATTGAAGTGATGACAAAATCACTGTTGTTTGTTTACACATAAGATAAGAATAAATAAATTCTCATGACATGCAAGCTTGAAATTCTCTCCTTTACAAATAATTAAAAATTATTTTGGAGAGTCTTATCAATTATATATAAAAATACATATTCATTTTGGCATATTACATTCTGTTCTCACAAACCCTTAAACCTTTTTGCAAAAGGAAGATTACTAAAAAATATGAAATATAACTCAAGTATTTATTGTAAAAATTCTTTTTTTATACAGTGATCTCTAAGAAATAGAATCAGTACTATCTAGCATTCTTATAACTAAACATTGCTGTGTAGCTATAAAAAATATTAAAATATACTCAGTTTTTCTGATGGTTTAGTTTCTGAACATACACAGCAGTTAAGGCAGAAAAGTATCACACACACTTCCTAATTTAAAACTTCTCAGCTCAACCCACTGAGATAGATTGTTCACAGTTACCAGCATAATACCCCAAAACCAACAACAAAATCCACAACCGAAAACTTCTCAGTTTTGCTTATCTGGTTTGTTAGATATTCCTTGATGAGAACTTACCATGAATATTCTACAAAGTATTTTGGGACATGATTTTCAATTTAAACACGGCAATTTCTGGTTTGTGTAATTTCTGTCAGTCAGTAAGGTTTGCCCTGCCTTTGACATGCAGGAAGGAACTAGAATTTCTTCTGTAGCAATAGGCTGTCATATATAATAGCTGATATTTGGTTTTGGTGTGTTAAAAATTCATGTCACAGTTTGAAATGGCCCTGTGTACACAGATAAAACTTACTGGTCGTGCTCAACCTCACCTGGGGCTTCACCCTCTGACCCTTGCCAATGTGCCAAGTACCCCATTTCAGCTCAGCCTGCGGGATAGCTCTCTCTGGTCCTGCCTTCTCAGTGGACCTCAGTCCTACATTTTGGGTACTTGTAGCCTGGATGTACATGTCAGAAGCCTTTTCTCCAGCCCTGTCTTTGGTTCTATCCCCTTTTACTCCTGGCTGAGTTTCCTGGATGTCCCCTGGACCTAGTCCACCACTTGCTGTATCAGGGTCTGAGTCACCCTCAACTCCCAGATAACTCTTCTTAGAGAGCAGCCAACCCTCTCTGCTCTCTGGCACTGTAATGAGACTGTCAAAGAAGTTGAATGCAATGTTTTTTTCTACATGTTGACACCAGGTATTGAAAAAGGAATTAACCTAGTCTAAGAAGTATTTGTATTTATATTTTCAGTTTTGTTCTAGTTTGGCTTATAAAACTAATCTTGGATTTATTGAAATTCTCTCTTGATCTTTATTTGAAAAATAAATCCCTATCAAATAAAGGGCCACCAGATTAGCAGCAGATTTATGTCCACCTCCATGTATTTATTTTCGGTACAAATTATGCACTAATCATATGTACTTAATAGTGCACAACATACATGCACTGAAAATATGCAATCATATTCAAATATTAAACTATCAGAATTTCTTGAGGAAAATGTTAAGCATGTAAATGAGTATTCAGAGTGTTTCTTTGTGGAGCATGATACACCTAGAAAACTGTATTAGTGTGCCCGTATTCCAGAAAATGCTAATGTCAGCATTTTCTCTGTTTTGTCTAGAAAAATCCTCCTAAATTCCTATTGCAATTTTTTATTATCTTCTGAAGTAATTTATCCCAAGATTCTTTCAAGTCTCTTTTAGTTTATCAAGCTCTACAAATTCATCACCTTCTCTGCAGTTGATAATTACCCTCATAATTCTACACTTTACAATAAGCAATATAAAATTTATTTTTTGCAGATGCTGAATGCACACAGTCAGACTGTTACACAGACAAGTTGAGAGCAGGGAGATGGAAAAACAGCTCTTCTACCATGTTTTAAGGTAGCTCATGCTGTTCTCCAAAACAAAGCATACCTGCATATTTCCCAAGTCAAATGTAAGCAAAGCAGATTTTACAGTGTCTTTCATATGATTCAGCTTGTAGTCTCTGTTGCTAGGCAGGTAAGCCAGTTTCCTCAGCCTTTACCTGGTCTAATCCAACCGTAACAGCAGAATATTTTAACTTACTATCTTCATTACACATACCCTGATTTTAGTCCACTGTTCATTTTACTAGTTTTCTCTTTGTATATAGAACGCTTATCCCCATTAATATGCCCTGAAAGATTTCCTGTGCTTACAAAATATAAATTGAACAAATTTGTCTCCATCCTTCAGATAATGTCATGAACCCAATTAACCCTCTATGCTAAAAGGAGGGGGAAAAAATTCCATCTGAACATTAGGTATTATTTGAATTTGTTTCTGGCTGGGGACTCTAGTCTCATTATTTCAACAGGAGGTTTTGCTTAATTGCATAGATATCCAACTTCACTAGAAGCTACTGTAGGACTGCTAAAAAAACCCCCAACCCTGCATTTTAATTTCACACTGTTACAGGTATTCCACAAATTCTCTTTATAGAAGAGTTATCCAGATTGCAGCTTTCTCAAAAGATGAGACTTTTTCCTTTCAACCTCCTCACCACTTCTCCAAGTAGAACAATAGAATAATTAAAAAAAATAATAGCATATTAATTATGATTGGAAAAAAGGAATACCAATAGGCCTATAGGCAGCCGTATTATAAATGTACTTCTATAATTTAGCAATTGTTGTGATGTCACAGATACTGGTCAAGCAGAAAACAAGCTACCTTCACACATCAAGAAAATGGTGAGATGAATGCAATGCCTCTGCAGAACCTACCACCCAGCCTTCTCAGTGCCTGATCAACAACTGACAATTTGGAAGGACTAATGCTGCACTAGGAAGGAGGAAAAGACATCTTAATCTGTTTTGCCATCTTTCCTAAGAGAATTTATGTGTATTTCTGCAGGTGTTTTCAAAAATACAATAAGAATATTAGGTATACAGTTTTTAAATCCCCAGAGCTTATGCTGAAATAAAAGAAAAGATGGGTACAACAAGGATATAGAAAGATTTTCCTCAGAGGAGCAGAGGAATGCCTGGAGAGTAAAAGAGACTGGGAAAAGGACACAAGTCTGATACATTTTACTACAGTGATCCATAAGGGAAGAGCTACCGATGTAGTCTTTCTGGACTTCTGCAAGATCTTTGACATCATTCTCCACAAAATCCTTCTGTCTAAATTGGAGGGAGGCAGATTTAGTGGGTGGACTGTTCAGTGGCTGAGGAATTGGTTGGATGGTCGCATCCAGAGGGTAGTGGTCAACAGCTCAATGTCCAGATGGAGACCAGTAAAAAGTGGTGTACGAGTTCATATTGGGACAAATACTGTTAATTATCTTCATCGATGAGATATACAGTGGGACTGAATGCACCCTCCACAAGTTTGCAGATAACAGTAAGCTGAGTGGTTTGTCTGACACGCCAGAGGGACCCAGACTTGAGAAGTAGACCCATGTAAACATTACAAGGTTCAACAATGCCAAGTGCAAGGTTCTGTACCTGACTTGGGACAACCCAGCAACAGGCTGGAGGGGTGGGGGTCAGGGAAAGGTGGGGTGAAGGGCGTGATGGTCGATAAAAAGCTGGACATAACCTGGCAATGTGCACTTGCAGCCCAGAAAACCAACCATGTCCTGAGCTGCATCAAAAGAAGCGTGACCAGCAGGTCAAGGAAAGTGATTCTGCTCCGCTACTCTGCCTTGGTGAGACCCTATCTGGAGTACTGAGTCCAAATCTGGGGCATCCTACATAAAAAGCAATTGTTTTCAAAACCATTTTTCCACTTGATAAAAATTTCTGATTTTATGTGCAATATTCCAATTCATAAAAGAGAAGTAACTTTCCTCAAAATCAAATATTCTCTATTTTCATAGAGAACTGAGACTAAGAATCTGTGATACTTCAGAGAAGAATGTATTTGCTGCTCTCAGTTTACTGTCTTTATACAGGGGGGTTTTTTGTATAATTTCTTGGCTTGTGTTTCCTTACAATACGCTACACCAAATAAACGGGGTTTTGGTAGACAGTCATCAGTGGAATACTACTGAAATTGTGCAGGGACATAAGCTGTTCGGCGTATTCTTAAGTTTTATAGGGAAGATGATGAATTGCAGGGGAAGTTTGCTGATAGTACTAAATTAGTACAGATAGTGAAAATGAAACCTGAGTGAAATCCTGCAGAGCATTTCATGCTATTGAGTGACCCTGTAGGAAATTTGAAGTTGATAAGTGATAGGCATGTGGAGGAAGCTGAGCTCCCAATATTATATGTGCAACATCATAGGATTGTTCTGGTTGGAAGGTACCTCAGGAGGCATGTAGTTCAACCTTCTGCCCAGAGAAAGGTCTGATGTGAGATCAGAGGTCAACTATGAGATCAGTTACTCAGAGTCACTGCCAAGACCATCCAATCATTTTTCTTGCCTGTCAGATATTCAAGACAAGATTCACTGTTCTCGTGCTCCCCTTGGGATTTCAGGAGTGTGCTTCTTTTATCAAACAATGTTGTGTTATTCAAAACCAATGTGTTTGTTCTGCCGTCAAAAGGGTCTGACACAACAATGCTAAAAGCAGGTACATTGCTACTTTTCCAAATCTTACATAGGATGTGTAGAATTTCATGTCACTATTTTCACCTTCCTATTTTGATGAGAGGTTTTTTTCCTGGTTTTATAAAATTTTATCATTTATTCAATAGCATAAAGCACATATTTGCTGGTTTAGTTCTATGAAATACTGTTTGTTAGTCCAAGCATTTCTTTTGAAAGCGCATTTGAACCTAGTACACATAGTGCCTAAATTCCTATCAGGTCTCAAACATTAAGGTATTTTTAGGAAATCTTACCAGTGGAAACATCTGTAACTTAAGGCTCATAGAAGTGGAAAATCTGCAAGAAGTTTTGATATGACACAAAGTGAGAGTTCACTATTTCGGCTTTCACCAAATATATTGTCATTTTCAGCATCTTCAATGCCAGTTAATGTCATTGATAATCATTTTTATTTAAAAAATAAAAACAAAGGTCACACTATACTTTATATGAAAATAAGTGACTGACATATGTCAAATAAAACAAATACTTCAAAATATTGACTAAATGTTGCTTGGCAACAGAATGCTTGACTAATGCTGGGGTGTCTATGAGATTTATGCAGTTATGAAAACACTGTTACTAATAAGCAGGGGGGAGAACATGGTAGTAAGATATTAACATCTCAATCATTATTTAAATGTCCCACATCCATCTGTTGCTACTGAAAAAAAACCCAAACAAACAAACAAAAACCAATAATTGTGAAAATACAGCAGCTTTAAAATCACAGTCTATTTTCATTGCGATACAGCTGCATTTATAGCAGTTATTGATTAAGGTAGACATTTTAAGAATTTTCTTCCCTTTTAGGTTTTGGATTAATTTGATCATTCAGTTTACAAAAATAATTCAAACAACTCATAAATATTTGCTCCACTCAGATGCAATATAGATAGCATTTCTTTTCCAAATTATCTGAAGTTAAGGAAATTGAAAAAATCCAATATTTTCTGTTCAGCACTTAATGTAAGATACATTTTTAAAGCATGCACCTACAACTTACATTTAATTTCTTGGCAGAGACTAAGAAATTAGGTCATTCAAGCTGTTGGAATACTTGCATTAATTTGAGAAGGTGCAGGATCACCAATAACTGATATGAACACTGGGTGAAATTCCATTACAGGTCCAAATCCAAATCAAAACATTTTTAATGGACAATTTAATTAATTTCAAATTGCCTTAGCTCAGACAGTAGAAAGACTTCTTTTTGTACACATTTTTGTAAGACATTTTATCTACCTTGCCTTCTAGAATTTAAGATAAAGCTTTAGCCCCAGGGCACTGGGGTATCTGCCTGTGTAGAACTGCTAAATTTAGAATAGTTCTCCTAAAATAATCTAAATTTATCTCCATAATAGTGAGTTTGTGTATTTCTAGTTGATTATCTTGAAATAACTAAATATGATACAATTAAAAAAGCTAAGAACATTTTTCCCCTCAGAGTATTTTAATTTGGGTTTAAAAAAAATCAGATTTTCTTTTGAAATGGGATTGTATGTGACTTTTGAGTAATGCTTTTCTACGGAGTTGTAAAATATATCGAAAAGCAGTGTGTTCCCACTGACAGTAAAAATATGCTTTGTATACCATGACATAAATTTCAGGTGGGTAACACTTGTACACGGTCACTGTTAATGCAGTAATTATTAGTATCAGAAGTTATCTCTTTGAGTTTGTGTAAGGAAATTTGTTTTGCATTTCTTCATATTTCTTCACACATGTTTTATGCATGTTTTAATTAGGCAGGGAAAAAGCATTTAAATGCATTTCTGGAGAACATAGCAATTCAGGGCTGAAATGGCAAAGCCATTCTTATGTCATGATACATCATAAACTCTTCTAGAGTGATACATACCTTAGGTACAGCATTGCAATATCTTGACACTGCAAGATCACTAAAAGCAGAAATTTTGGTTTAAACTCTGGACTTCCTTCCTGTTATAGGTTTATATTAGCCAGTGTTCACTATCACTTTGAAGTATTGTAAATATTTTCGATGCTTCAGTTTTTAAGTGACCATATGTAAGTGCATGTATATACAGCAGAACTATCCAGTCACAGATTACACACATCAGTCACTCCAATAGCTTCACTTCCAACATCAGCAGGGAAATGAAACCATCACAAGAAAAAGCAATAATCTGAGGTTGCAGCAAATATGTTGCTCAAAATACAGAACTCTTTTTTCCACATACACTATTCTCTTCTTTCGAAAGAGGAGGAACATTTTTTATAAGTGTGCTCTCCTCCCTCCTTGGGTCATTTTTCAGACATTTCTAGCTCTGCACAAAGAGCACCTGCTTAAAAGTATAATGTGGTTATTTATCGGCTGATGCACACAGATTTATCTCAGATTTAACAAGCTACTAGTCTAGGTATTAATATGCACTCTGGCATGATAATACATCCAGAGTCTCCACTGGCTAGGCAGGCACTAGCCTGGAGGCGAAGGGCCAGCTTCCACTGCCCCTGAAAAAGATCCTTTTTCACTGACTCTGTTTTTTCCTTCACGGAAAACCATTTCATGCTGATGTTCTTCCGCTTGAAACCTTGAGCTACTAATTATACAGTCCCAACAATCCTACTCCATCTGCAGTTTTGCCCTTCTTATCTTGCATACCTCTACTCCATAGATTTCCTCTCAACTTAGCAGTTTCCTCAGAGGTTTGAGCCAAGGTTATGAAGCTAAGCCATATCCATTCCAGGTCTTCACAGGCAGCTGCACCCTGTGGAGAGTGAGGAGGTAGTTGCAGAAGGGATCACAGAGAGAGATGCGTACAGGTGAAATTCAGTTCATGACCAAAGACAGCAGCAAAAGCAGGCTTGACCCCAAAAATCTGTTAAAACTGCACAGATTTCCAAACTGACCCTACTTTCACACCATCCAAATGCTCAAAACAGTGAATGCTGTACAGCACTCCCCACCTTGCTATCAACTACCATTGCACACACACTGAATGTGTTTCAAATTCAGGGAAACAACTTGTCCACAGGCCCAAACCCCGGATTTTAGCATAGCTGATCTCTCACTGGATTCTAATATTTCTGTTTCAGATAGTGCCACGCACACTACAACACCAGGGATTAAAGTCTGTATGGGAAAATATTCCTTTCCCTTCAGAGAACAGAGAACAGAGAGAAAATGGGGTTTTTCTCTACCCTTTATATGGCAAAGAAAAATACTTTGAAAGTAGTGACATCTTTCATCCTTTCACCTCTTTTACCACTAATAGGAGGCAGGGACAGGAGCAAATGGAGAGCCTTATTTTTTTGGCAGAGTTGTCAGTCGCCTCTGAGATAACTACATATCTGGAGTCTCTTCAAGCAGCATAAACACATCACTGTATTTTTAATTAAAAATATTCTGGCTAGCAGTTTAATATCTTCTAGTTGGTTCTACAGTGCCCACTCTTGAAAACTTATTTAAGCCTGACCATGAGGAGTTTAGTACAGGGGAGGTGAATGCATCACATTTCCCAAATGAATTTAAACAGAGTTTAAAACAATCAAGTTAATTCCATTAGGTAATTTCCATGTTGACTCACTGTAGCCAATACAGGTGAAAAATGAACACCACGTCCCAGATACACTTGCTTGTCTGAGTTTGAAAGTCAGAATGTAGTCCAGAGACCAAGGGAACTTTGTGCAGTTATCATGTAGTTAAATTATCCTCACTATACAGGAAGCAATTTGGGTTGCTTGTAGGAGTATCTAAGATCACAAACGAACTACAACAACAGAGCAATTAATTTTCTGTGCCTTATCCCTTTCCAATTTTAGCAAATGCCAGACACTTCAAAGACAATTGTATAGACAGTACTTTCCTAGAGGAAGACAGCAACTTCAGTCTCATGTGCTTAGTTCTTTTTATAGGCAATCAAGTAATTATTGTATTACACTTTTTTTTATGTACATCCAGTTAGGGTTGGTTTAGACATGAATAAGTGTTTATTGACTAAATCAATAGTCTTTTCTATGTTACAGAGCACAGAAAATAGTTAGACGAATAAAATATATTTTTACATTAACCACTTGCAAAGACTAAGCTTTGAACTAACATTATCTCATTAGGTTATATTCCGATTAAGAAATGACCAGGAACAAAAGGAAGTAATATTTTAAAAAAATTAGTCTTTCATTTCCTTTCCACACTTTATATTAATTAGAATTTACCACTAAAAGAGCCAGACCCTACAATTGAGTTTTACAGCAACCATATTAAACTTTTTAAAAATTGAGCTTTGACTTCCCCATAAATCCCAGTGGTACTTAAAATTAAATTAGGCTTTGTCATCTGAAATAACAGGATGAGATACATAATATGCCACACACTCTGGTACAGGAACCCAGCTAATCAAGAGAGTGACCCAGCATATTGCTACTTCAAAAACACAGCAGCAGTACAGCACTACTCATATACCTGGAATCAGCTCACTGCAGAGAATGTACACATGTAAAAGTTATTTCATGTACCTCCTCCTTGATATCAGCACTGAGCTAGAGCAGAATCAACAATGTACGACAAATAAGTTATAGAATGGATTTTGTATCATCCCCTTCCAGTTGTGGCATGTCTGTGAAATGGCCAAGTTCCTTCCACGTGTATTAAGTGCTAAATAGAATGTGAATAATTTCCCTCCTCTGATGTTCTATTTTGAACTCATTGCCAAAAGCCTGCATTGTATTTTCAGTTGTCGGCTCTGCACTTCATGAAGACAACTGGTATAATATCACTGTATTTCACAGGCAATATCCTAATTAATAACTCATTAACAGAATTATTTTGGCAACTTGATAAGTGATTTGGCTCAGCTACTTTTCTGAGAGAGTCTTTTGGTTAAACACTGGGTCATTGACCAGATCAGATGAGACAAGTCTGTTTCCTTGCCTCTCTGAAATAAATTTGAAAGAGTGTATCTTGACCTCTACAGCAGAAAATTCAGTAACAATTTTTATTAAAAATTCATTGGAAAATTAATTAAGACAAATGATGAGTCCAAGGGAGCCAATAGAAAGTACTCAGTTTGTGTCAAGTCCCACTCCCTTCTGGGAATTAGGTGACTTCATCTAGTGGTACAAATCACTGCATTTTCCTCCATAAAGAAAGCGAGAAAAAACCCAAATATTTATTTTAAAATATGACCACAAATTGTGAGGATAGTACAGCCTGAAATAATATTCATCACTTCCAAACATGAAAGCTAGATCTCATTCTTTGATGACACCTCACAGGAGAGTAATCTACTTTGCAGCTTAAATTACTTAGAAGTAGAGATTTTTGAGATGAATACTCTCCGGTTATTAAATTAATGTTCTATTGATTAAGCTATTTAGTTAATATTAACTGAGGTACAGAGGGGTGTGAATGTATATTAGACATGATATACCTGTGCTGACCTGCTCATCTCAAGCAGCTTAGAGGTACATCCCAGTATGCCCTGAGATAAAACTATAAGCTTCTGGACAAATGCACATACATCGTTAAGTAACTTCTGCAGTGAATTCTACAAACCTTAAGCAAAGCAACATTTCTGAATTAGATAAAAATAGGCCTTAGGAAAGACAATCGGCATCTTGAACAATCTCCAAGAAAACAGTCAGGTATTCTCAGCACTATTTAGGTACTATTTGAGCATATACATACTGATCTAGTTAGCTGGTTGGTTTGGGTTTTTTTGTTTGGGGTTTTGTTTTATTTTGAGAGAGATGGTGGATAAGTGGTGTTTGTTTGCTGATTTTTTTTTTTCAATTACTGCATTACATGTAGTCTTGTGACATTAGGCACAGAATGTTTCTAGAAAATCAAGTGGATCATTTCCAAACTTTTGGCACTGTGCAATTGTACATGTCCAGAGCGCACATCCACAACCCCCATTCATCTGTCTTTCCAAGTACTTTTTTTTTTGTCTCCAGGTTATCAGAACATAGGCACTCAAATCCTGTATTCCTTGAACATCAGTTTGCTATGCATGCTTCAGAAACAACTTCTTGAGGTTGGTTTTGTTGCTAATGCAAAATAAATAATTCCACAGTACAGCAAATGCAAGTTAGTTGCCTAAGAGTTGTTAGTGTAGATTTCCAAAAGCGTTCTTACAAAAGGATGTTTGCTTACAATTTGGATGCTAAGTATTTTAAAGACAGACTTTTACACAGAAATTTTTTCAGAGATGACAGTAGGTGAGTGAAATGATAGCAAAACATAGCAGAAATTCAATGCGTCTCATTCCTCACAATTATAATGCAGTCCAGACCTATGCAGATACCTGTCATATGAAGAAATATTTGTCCATCTCCATAATTTTGGGCAGCTTGACCTAGCCAGTTTTTATTTTAACAAAACATCATCAGAAGACACCGACAACTGGTATTAAAATTTAAAGAAAAAATGTAATGCGATTTTTGTTTTGACCAAAAAAAAAGCTATAAAATATATGCTTTTCTGTTTTAATTTATTTCAGTATTGATGCCTCAGGGCTTTTGATTTTTGATTTTTTAATTTTGTAGATTTTAGAAGCTGTAGATTTAATATAGCTCAGTAGTTTAATGTAGCTCAGTAGCTTAATGTTTACACATACCAACTCCATCCTATATCAATCCCTCAAAATTGCAGTAGCTGTTTAGTCTTCATTTCAAGGTAGACTTGCAGAAAGACACCATGAGGCCTGCACCAGAAGATAAGAACATGGACAGAAGGACCTCCAAATCTAGGACTTTGGAAGGCCTCCAAGGACCTGATGTGCTGCGAGGAAGACGGAGATGTTGAAAGAGGGGTCCCAAACCCCCAGACTCAATTCCCAGTGGGGTGTGCCGGAGGAGGAACGGGGCAGGACTGAGGGGGGGGGCAGAATGGGATTGGATGGACATTATTATAAAATCATAGAACCAGGGTCAGAGGGCGCGCGCGTGGTTATGTATTCCTGGGGCCTGGAGGCTTATTAAAGCTTCTGCTCTCTTTATCTTATCTCCTACTAAATTTGCCTGGAGTTTTTTTTCCTCAGTCCTATAAGGCAACAGTATGTACACTTGCTACTTCGCAGATTATGATTGTTTTAAAAAGTTCATATGTATCATTCCTGAAATTATATTTGTCCTATGGCATCTGAAACATGTCTCATGCTTTGCAGTAGCTGTTTTCATTTCTGTAGTTTATCAATGGATGGAAATGTACAATCAGCAATACAGTATCTTCTAAAGAACCATAAACCGGCACTTCGGAACTCAGTGAAAGATTATACCACTTTCTAGTGGACAGAATGTTTAACTCCATTAGTGCCACAGGTTGATTAAATCTTCCTACATCATATTTCAAATACACTGCAGTCACTTAAATCAGTTTCTTGTAGCTCTATACATCTTTACATTTTTATGGTCCTAAAGATTTGTAAAAATTTTCTGAGACAGCCTCTAAGTGAAATGACTTACTGTGACATAGTGATGCTAATCTCAGTTTTGTGAAAATAGAAGTGATTAAAACATCTTCATTCAGGTGTGTTTTGCACAGAAAATAACTATGAAATAAATCTCAATAGTACACTTCAGAGGTTTTTTCTGAACTATTGCAGGAAAGTAAAGGACTGTGTGAATCAGCCAGCTGGAACTGTAAAAGGAATAAGGTACATTCATTTTCAGTCAGGTCCCTATTGTGGCAACATCTTGTAGCTTTAATATTTCACCCAAATGATAATATCACCAAGACGACACTGAAAAGGATGACTTTGATCCCTGGTGTAACATCCAGCTAGATCCATCTAGCCAGCACATTTCAAAACTATTTCTGATTATTTGGTTGTTCAGTTTATTTCCACATCCCTAATATCACCCAGATGCTACACAAGTGTCAGAGAAATTACTGAATGTTTTCAGCAATATCTCCAGGATTCATCACATGCTCACACTGAATGTTATTTATCATGGGTTCCTGACTGAAACAAAAAAGCAGATTACATCTGTACTCACCAGACAGCAAAGGTAGAAAGTCTGGCACTAAAGAATGCAATTTTTTCATTAAATACTAGAATTTTTATGTGAGCTAGAAATGTTTAGTATCTCCACTGTCTGTCATCGCTTGCCATTTTGCAAGCATCAGTGGAGGATCAGCTTCTAAGACACACCGGGACACTGTACAATCCTGCCTAAAACAGAAATAGACTAAATCCACTGCTGTTGCCAGACCTACTTGCATTTTATTATCATTCTTCCACCATTACTCCACTAGTTTTGAGATCTTCCCAGTAAGATTACTGGAATATATTGTGTGTAGGCTTTTCATTCACAAAGTTCTTTAATCTTATGTTGAGATGAACTGGATGTTGTGTTGGTTAATATGCCATTGCTGATTCACATAAAGGCATTTGTTGCACTTTTCCTTCTCATATATAGAAATTCAATACCTGCCAAGCATACTGGGTCTGGTTGGGATGGAGTTCATTTTACTCATAGCAGTCCATATGACGCTTTTTATTTTAAATTTGTTACTACAACAGCATTGATAATACCCCAGCATCTTCACTATTGCACAGCATCAAGGCCACCTGTTTCTCACTCTGCCCTCACAGAGAGTAGGTTAGTGGTGGGGAAGACGTTGGGTGCGGACAGAGCTGGGATAATTGAGCTAAACTGACCAAAGACACATTCCATGCTATAAAATGTGCCATCCAGCAATAAAAATGGGGGTAGTGAGAGAGTAGCTGCGGAGGCTTAGCTGCTGATTGGGGCCAAACCCTTAATCTTTGCACTATATTACATATTCCCTGTATTTCAGCAGATGTTTAGTAGGAAGATGTTATCCTTGGATTACATTATACCCTACCAAAAACTCAGAAATTCTCAACTGTGTAGTGGTAGACATCACTTTACACATTAAGACCAGAAATTAATAAGGGAAAATATAAAGGAAGATGAAATACACACAGATTAGATATCTAATACTGTCAAAGTGAAATCCTACCGTCCTTAAAGTTAATGACAACATTCAAATGGAGTCGAATGAAGCCAATATTTCAGCTATGAAATTTCCCATCATTCCTATAATTATATTCAAATATTAGAAGCAGACAAATAGAGAGGAAATGTCATGTGTGCTGATTCTAATTTTCATGTCCTGGAAAAGTGAGAACAAGATTTGATTTCCAAGATGCTTAGTAGCTTTGGCAATATTGGGATTTAGTAATATATTGCCTGACATATGAGAGGACACAGAAAAGTATCTAATTAAGTGTCCTAGTTACAGAGGCGTGGACCAGCTTATCACTGTGTAGGTGTAACCAAAACTGTATATTCTACATCCTCTCTGTAATTTCTGATGGACTGTTAATAATGGATGCTTTGCAGCAGCTGCCCAGGGCACACCTGACACCTCAGGCTACAAGCTGGATGTTAAAGGATCCTGTAAAAACAGGAGAGTGCTTCTGTCTTCACACCAATGACTCAGGCGAGATAACTCCCCTCTGGGGAGTCATTAGCACCTTCACACCCAGTCTGAGGGGCATCTCTGCCAATGGGCCATCAAATATTCCAAAAATATCCCATGACTCAAAAAGTAAATCACCCATTGTGAAACTCCTCCTCTGGGGGAGGTACTGGGCATTCCCACCTGAACCTGAACATGTATGATCTTGGAGTTGGGGGACTTCTGATAACACTCGTTGGATCCAGAGGAGGACCAGAACCTCAACAGGAATGTGACCGCCACTCTTGACCAGACTGCAACCATCATCCTTATCAGCAGGTTTTCTTTTCCTTTGTATTCAGGGGGACCACTGTGGCGCTCAGCACAGAGGCTAACAAACCCCATTCTGTTCATGTCGCAGGGTGCTGACTTGTACATCTGGGTTTTGTGGGTTAAACCCATTTTTTTTTCTCTGTGTCACTGTATTTATTGTAATCTTTTTAGTAAATTGTAACCCTGACTTGTAATCTCTCTTTTAATTGGGTTCGTTTCTCCTGCCGGTTTACCTCTAAACCAGCACATTAAGGCATCAGCAGTTAAAGCAGAAGTAGGATTAATATAGGACATTTTCATGTTGCATTTAAGTAGCATTGTGTACATGTCGTATATAAGGAGGTCTTGGTGGCAGCTGAGAATACTGGAAAATATTTTCTTTGGTTGTGTAGGTAGGGCTTCATTCAGCCTGCCTGTTTTCCCCATGATTTTTCTGGGTTTATAACTGGAGGTGCACAAATTACTGTGCTGCAAAGGTAGTGATAGTTTCAGGGCAAGACTTCTGTAGTTTATTATTTATAGTTTGCACTGTGGGCCAGGAGAGAGAAGGAAAAAGAGAACTTGCATACTAAAATCAATACAAATAATAATAGCCTCTTACAAGACAAGCCTCGGGGGCTGAATATCTCTGGGTTCCTTTTTTTACATAAATGATCTCAGTGGATTATTGTTTCAATGTTTTGTGCTGTCAGTCACAGTCAGCTACCAGCTCTCTTTTTGGTCCCTTGGAAATCTTCTCACTTCTATGTGCCAAAATAAAACAAAATTACATAGCAGCAAGTAGCCCATGGTGGCTTTCCTGAATGGCTTCAGCAGAACCGTGTTACAACAGAAGCAGTAATACATGCTGTTCATGGGCTCATTTTCAGACACACTCCCTGTCAGTCAATGCTGAGGCGGCCAAATATCTTCCCACATTATACCTAAACTTTCTCATTGCAGAGCAACTTGGGGCTGTGGCTCAATTATTTGTCTTGTTTTGTTTTCACTTATTTTTAGCAAGGAAAACACACTGAAAACCAAGTAATATTCATTTGGGCCACAAGAACATTCATATTTGATAACTTTACTGTCACTGTAATAGGAATGTGCATTAGGATTCTGCAAGGTTCTGAATACCTTGATATTAGATAAACCAAAGACATTCAGGTATCTCAGTATTTTTTAAAGTGTGCATATAATAACAATACTTGGTGCCTATATTTTTCCAGACTTTTTTTTCCTGAGCAACCCACTTAATTCTGTTATTCTACTTAATTCTGTTATTCTACTTATATTGCACTATGAACTGAGGAGAAATGACAAATTGTCATAATTTTTTTGGCATCATCATAATAGGCTTTTTCTTATTAGTCATCTTTATACATCTACGTAACTATTCAGTGAAAAGACATTCAAATTATTTTGAAATGTTTGTAATTTTTATAATTGCGTAATTATATTCAGATGATTTTTTTTTTT
>VWZG01007270.1:92952-119605 GCA_013396735.1 Grallaria varia
ACTTGCAGAATCGCGGTTTTGAAATTTGCTGAATTGTCGTCTTGAATATAGCAAGAAAATATGGGCAATGCATGCAATGGCAGCCTGGAAGCTGCTGCATAAGAAATCACAGTATGCATTTTATGCAGATTTCTGTACTTATATAGGTCTAATAGTATCATCAGATCTTTGCATATAAAGAAAATAACAATTATAGATTATGTAATATTTATTCTTTTAATGTTATTGGCATGACACACCTGTAAGGCTCAAGAAGACAAATTCTTCTTAGCTACATATTTCAGTAACTTCATGCTTGAAATTCTTCATATTTTAGAAATTACTTTGCAATTATTCCAATTTGAAATTTTCACTGGCAGATTGGGTTTAGTCCAGTCAAACTTCTTCTGAAGTTTGATCTGCTGTAGCAGGCTATTTTTAGCACTTTATAAACCCAGTCTTTATCAAGCTGTTATCAAATGGTAACTGCATGAGGAATATTTATATAATTGTACATGCCAATCTACAATCATATTTCTGTTAAAAGCACAACTCAGCAGAACAATTAAAATGTTTCTACACACATCACAGAGAATTGTGTTCTTCTGCTGGAAATCTATTCCATGTAATTTCTTTAGTTCTATTCATTCCCTGCTTCTTCTGAGATATCTCCATGTCCTCTGGCTGTGGCACAAGGAAAGTATTTTAGTTCAGTTTAAAATGTTGATTGTTGGCTGATAATCTCAATTCCCAGAAATATGGTCTAAAGAAGCATTGTTGGGTGAATACATGTACTGTCAACACCAGTTCTACACTGCTTCAGATCCCACCTTTCAGATTAAAAAAAAAGAGAAGAAAAATTTTTAAAAAATCTATGATTCCTATGAATTCATGAATAAACCACTTTTGAATTACTTTGGAAATTATTTTGTTTAAAATCAATTGAAAGTTTAGTGTACAAAGCAATGCTGCTAAATCCCGCTCTCCAAGATCAATATATTACCATTAATCAGCACTAGATCATATGCTTCAGAGGATGGAACATGTTTCAGGTAGTGCAAGCTCTGTCGAGTAATGATGTAAATGTAGGTAGATAATAGTAACTGGGTATTTTGGGACAATCCCTTGCATTTATATTGTTAAAAGGGGAAAGGAACAATAGAGTCATTAATCTGCAATAGCTATGGGGTCTCACAATACCTGCATTATCAGAAAAGTGGGTTTTTTTCACCAATCATCTCTAATGTCATTAGTGACAATTCATTGTCTATATTCAGATGACTTAATTATGAATATACCTTAATTGCACTAGGCATAATAGGATCAACTGATAATCATAGACTAATCATAATTACTTCTACAGAATTTTTCTTTTAATTCAAAATTCATTATGCTGACATAGATGGGTACTTTGTGCAAAGTACTTTTGCTTAATAATGAAACCAAATCCTTGAGAAAGACTGTCCCTTTTACCAACAGTTCATTTCAGAAATAATGGGTTTCCTTGTACTGAACACATTGTTATGAACAAAAGTTATCAGCAAAATGGTGGATATTTGGAACCTCAAGTAGGCATTTACAGAAAAAAAACCACTTGTAGTTGTGCCAGAAAAAAATAAGGAAAACAAAAAATAATCTAGATTCTCTTTGGCCACAGTCTATATTTAGACAGTATCCCAATCCTAAGGACAATCATTAAACACACATAGTTAAAAACATATTTGATATTACATTATGTTATGTTACATGCTTACCGTGCCCCATAGAGTAGAATTTATTTTTTTAAGCTTGAGACAAAAGCATAATTTTTAAAATAAAGAAGCGATCAATAGACACATCTCTTTTGCTGGCATAGGTATATTTTTTAATGCAAGTGTCTGCTCATGTAAACAGCTGTAGCAGTGAAAAAAACTCTTGCAAAGACACCTACTAGCCAAACAAACAATTCAGCAAAACATCTAAACACATTGAAGTGAAACTCTGACTATTTCTGGAACTAGATAGGAAAATGTATAGATAGGCTATATCTATTTAGAAATTAAATTGCCTGGAAAACTTCTGGAAGCTCTCTAATGAGTGAGAGAGTGTTGTATTCTTTTTGATTTAATTTAAGCAAGTAGAAGTAGCTATCTGTAAGTATTTATAGAGAATATTATTACTATTTGCTCTGGAGACAGCCTGAAAGTACAAGGATCAATTCTGTATTGATGTATTCAAATGATGTCTAGTACCTATTCTTTCTTCCAATGGCAGTATAATGATTTACTTCCACTAAGAATAATATTTCTTTTAACCTTATCATGAAACTCATAAATGCACAGGAGGGAAAGTTTAAGCTTAGGCAGAAGCCTTCAGAGGGAGTAGATTTTAGGCAGGTCTTTTCCTGTTCCTGAGAAGTTCAGGAGGTAAAAACATCCTCTAAAATTCAGACTGAAAAGACAAATAAATATTTCAATAAGAACAGTAAAATTAAAGACTTCTTTCCATAAAATAAATTTTAATTAATTTGAATCTTAGTGTAAAAAATCTGGACAGTTACCACAAAATAGGAAATACATCTTAAGACATTAACTTGTCTCTTATTTCTTTAAAAATATATTAGATTTACTTTGAACTTAAGTCACTAGCAATAGAACTAAAAATAGTGGTAACTGGGAAATGAGAATTGATTGAAGATCGAAAAATTCCTGTCAAATAATAGTGCAGATAGTGATTTATCATTTCTCTTTTCCAGATTGGTAATTATCTGTCTTTTCCTGAAAACATTGTTGCCTGAATGAGACCCTTTGTTCATAGAATCACAGAATGGTTGAGTCTAGGAGGGGCTTCTGGAGGTCATCTGGTCCAAATCCCTTGCTCAAGCCACCCAGAACCAGCTGTTCAGGACCATGCCTAGATGTTTTCATAGTATCTCCAAGGATGGAGACTCCACAGCCTCTCAACCCAGCGCCAGTGCTCTGTCATAATAAAAATAAATAGTGTTTCTTGAAGTTCAGGCAGATCCTTCTGTATTTCAGTCTGTGCCTCTGACCCAGTCATGGAGTACCCCTGAAAAGAGCCTGTTTCTGTCCTCTGTAAACCTTCCCTTACGGTATTTATATACACTGATAAGATTCCTCTGAGCCTTTTCTTCTCCATGAGGAACAGCCCTAACTCTCTCAGCCTTTCCTCATAGGACAGATGCTCCAGGCCCTTAATTATTTTAGTGGGCCTTCACTGGATTCTAACTGGCATGTCTCTTTACTGGAGAGGCGAGAACTGGAAGCAGTAGTCCAGGTATGGAGTTATTAATAGCAGTTTCATGGGATTCAACCACTTTCACAGGTATAAATGCTCCAAGAAATGAACTCATCACTGAGAAATTTCAGGCCTGCTATCATTAATAGCTCATCGAAGAGCTGCGGATTTGTACCATTGCACCTTTTCCTGTTAAAAAAATAAAATAGACATCAAGCAGGGGAATGGGAGAGTTGAAACATGCAGTGTTGGGAACGTATGCCAGTGGAGCAATACCAGAGTTGGTACAACAGTGGTCTTATCACCTGCCCAACCAGTACAGGAGATCTTTTGTTGCCCAATGTGCAGCTGACTGCACAACTAGATATGAAAATATTTTATTGTTGGGAAGGTCACAAAGACACTTTCAGAGTGTATTACATGAACCTGAAAAAAATTTAGAACTATGTTGATGGAAGCAGTCAAGGAGACTAATCCTTTAAATTGGAAAGGTTTAAGTATCTTTGGTTTACCATGGAAAGGAAGAAAGGTTTTTCTTCCATACTGTTGGGAAAGGCAGAAAAAAAATTTAGAAGCAACAGAAATGTGACAGGAATCAAATCCAGGCCCTGTTCCTGCTTGCAACCATGCAAAACAATTATTTGTGAAACTTACTTCTTTTTAAGCTTTAATCTCCTAGGTTTCTTACTCCTGGAAGATAATTATAGAAGGATTTACAATTTATTTATCATTAGCTTTAACTATTGTTTCATAGAAAGAAACTCCTTTTAGATTTTCCTGACTTAAAGAGTTGTCTCATCTTTAATCACTCCTATGCTCTGTGAATCTAGTTGCTTTCTGTTAGACACTTCTTGTAAGATATATTTTCTATTCCTCTTATCAACCTAGCAACATCTATTGCAATTTTAACTCATCTTTCTTGATTGTCAGTCATCATGATTTATACTTGATATAGAAAATAACAGAAATAGATGGGCCCAAAACTGGAATGTTTGGACAAGAAATTATGAATTAAGCTTTTAACATACATATAAGAATAGAACAATTATTTTGAAAAAACCTGTGATACCAGCTTTACAGAAAAAGCATTACATTATTATTTGTTCTCTCTTCAGCTATGGACAGTGTATGCAAAAACTGAGACTAAGACCTAACCAATTAGTAAGAGGCAAATTAGATGGCAGAAGAATATCAGAGAAAGATCATGACTAATAATGACCAGCTTCCATAGTGCATAAGTGCATCATATAATAATAAAAATGGTGAAGACATTGGCACAGAATGGCACAAAGTCTGTCAATAGCTCTTAATGAGCTGAGCACCAGTGCTGTTAAGTTGCACATTGTTACAGGGGAAAAAAAAAAAAAAAAAGTTAAAACTATTTAACTTTTTGACATTCAAGCTGTTAAATATGATTAAATATAATGTAGCAATAGCTGTAGGGCATGTAGAGATCATAAAAAGATAAAAGAGACATGGCGTGATAACCCAACAGTGCATCAGCAGTAATGGCAGAACAGTAATCGTCTACATATTCTTCATTCAGCTCCCTTGCTGCTCAAAGTCCTCTCTGTCATGGACTAGATTAATGAAACTGCGAAGAACTTTATAAAGGTAGCCCTTTGCTGCTAAAAGCTGTTAACTATCTAATCTTCTTGTGACGCTAATGCTACCTTTTTACACTGTAAATTCTTTCCTAGAAGAATTCTTCACTTCCTGTGTACCTAGAGACCTTGATTGTTATAAATTACTTGTGCTCTATACCTGGTAATTTTGTTTAATCCTAGGTACTTATTCTTCTGTAAGTTGACATGGAAAAAACCCCCACACAAATCAAAATCAGAAGAAAGCCACAGAAAGGAAAAGACACACAGGGCTGGGTTCTGATGGCTTTTTGCTTTCCAGCTAGAATATTGCAGCCTGTTTCTGTGAAATGGCTTCAATTTTCTGAATATCTATTCCTTCCCTAGAATTTAAATGAAAATAATATGCCTCTGTTGGATTACTTGAAAATAGTTCTCCCCTTACTTTTTCAAAACTGTTGTTGGAAAATAATTTGTTCATGAAAGTTTAGTGGATAGCATACATGAATTTCATAGATTTCTCAAAATTAATCATATAATTTTTAAACATAATTAACTCTAATATGCCATTGTGGTAAACAAGAAACATTTCATAAATCTCTTAAAAGTCCCTTAATACTTACTCAAAATCCATATAGGTTCATGAACTCTAATATCAGTAGTTCTTTTGACAGCAGTGGAATTGCTAGTATAAAGGCACTCAAGAATCCTAGTTTTGCAGTACTGGCCATAAATTCTTGTAATGCTAAATCTCGCTAAATACAGAAGGCATTTAAGGGATTGACCTTAAGAATAAAAATAGAGAACCAGAATTGTCTTCCATGAAGAACTGAATGTCAGCATTCTGTTTTCACTTAATTCTCTCCTAGAGTCAGCATCTTTTCTATTTTTTTTTTTTATGGAGCTCATATCTAATAGAAGATTATTCATATCATGTTCTCTGTCCAACCTTCTTTACACCAGCATTTGACTTTCCTACAGATGCCTTCTTTACATACAGATCTTCTTAGGGAAACAAGTATGTTGGTTCTGTGTGAGGACTGAGCTGTATTGTGTATTACTGCCAACTTCAGCAGGATTCAGAGAGGTGGACTGCTGAAGTCCTCAAGGGACCACCATCTTCCACTAATTTGTCTGTGAGTCCTTCCATAATGTAATCCTTTTTTCAGCCCCTAATGGTACTTTCTATGAAAGCACTTTAGTTTGTAAAAAAATGTGTAAGGATTTTCTTAACTAAGTTATGAATGAAACGTCCTTCCAAACATTGCCACTTTTCTACTAAGTACACAAGGACTTATTTTCTGAGAAGTCTGAGTTAATGTAATTTAAAGATATTCAGTACTATTTGGAATCACTTGTCAGTCCCTACTGATCTTTATAATAGAATAATACCATCTTTCAAAATGAATGCTTACTGAAAATTTGTGCTATGGCAACACCTCTCTCTCCCTCCTCCCCTTTCTCCCCTTGCCCTCCCCATCTCTTGGCATGTATATTAAAATTACTGCTAATCTGGAATTTTTTTCTGAGTGAAAGTTTTTAAAGGATAGAGAGCAAACTGTGAAAAAAATTCAAATTTGTATATTTTTTCCAGTACTGATCAATAAACCCAGGTTTGCAATCCACAGAGATCTCATCTTCCTTCCAGACGTAACTATTTAAAATCAGTTGGAAACAAAGTTATGCTTTTCAGCTGAGACTGGAATCTGAACTTCTGGAGTTATCAGTATTTTATGTCAGTTCATTTTTGCCTTCTATTCTATATTTCATGTAATAAATTTTATTGTGAAATAAATGCCAAATTAATTTTTGCTTTAGTAAAAATCATATCTGAGCTTGCCAAGGTAAAGGTTATCAGCTGTGGAACACAGAGGCTGGCCAGAATGGAACAATAACTATATTTATAATAACTTCTTCATGTTTCACAGTCCATAATGCCACTCTCTTGACCACAGCTCCAAGTTACCCCTTTCGTTACAGTTTACTTTTTAGATTTACATTTTTATTAGCTATAATGTGAAAACTTGTAGTTTATTATGTTTTCTACAAACAATTGAAGCAGCAGGTTGACTGATTACAAGATAAGCAGAAGGCTATTTGGACTGCTGCCTACAGTGAATTCTCTGTTTGTTTTGTTTAGACAGACTGTTTTTTTTGCGTCACAGTAGCTGTGTATGTGGTCACCTGAGGAGCTAATTAGTTATTATCATGCAAGAGGAAAACTACATTGTTATTACACATTAGGGGTGTGAGAGGTGTGGGAGGGGTTATGGGAGTTAGCAGAAATAAATTATCACGAAATGTGAAGAGCTTGAAGAATATGTGTTGCAGCTTCATTAGACAAGGGACATTTGTCAAGCTGTCAATTGTACCTTTCTACCTTTCCTTTTAGTAGAGATTATTATTTTAAGTAGCAGCTTTTACCAATGCTTGCTGTTAAAGAGTCTGCATTGAAGCAGATGAAAAATGAAAAAAACCCCACACAACCCAGATATTGTTCAAGGTCTGCTTACACATATTTCTTGATTCTATTTTGCTTCAGAATTATGAACTGCGTCAGTTTGCACCTAAACTGCAGCAAGTGCACTCAGGCTGGCATACTGTGCAATTTAAATATGACATATAGAAACATATAGAAAGTGCTATTTTCAAAATGGAAAACAGGTAATACAGAGCTTATTTACATTATGTAATTATGATTCTTACTGCCTCTTCATTCTGGTGCCCCATTGGCTGTCACTCCACTGAGAATATATTTCCACTTTATTTCCAGAATTGCCTGTTTATTATCAGGCTTAATGTCAAGATAAATAGATCCTGAGAAAGAAAGCTTATAATTCAACTTCTTAATAAATTAAAATTTTTCCCCATTATATTTCAACATATTTATGCAAAAAATAGTCCTTTATTCCATTACTAGGGCTGTTGTCACTTACCTCAGTGTTTAAGACTGTTGAAAAACTACGATGGCAATAAGGCAGCAGCTACCCAGAAGCTGTCTTCTAACAGCCAGTTAACACATACATTAATGCCTGTACTAACCAGTTATCCCACAAACCACACCAAATACCACTTAAAAAAAATTTCTAATACCTATTTTTAGAGACACAGCAGTGACAGACAATATAGGTCATTTCAGAATGCAAGTCCTAAAGTCATCTTGATAGTGTTTAAAAATTTGTTGACCTCAAAGCCAGTGGATGTTTCTGAACTAAAGTAAGCATTTCTTTTCATTCTGGCCTTGCTTCTGTACTGATACATGGGAACATTTCCTGTAGGCTGAGATATCAGCACTGATACAAATTTTATAAATCTGTCTAATGGGTCATCACAGTTGTGACAGCTATAATGTGCAGCCACCCCTTGGTAAGCCATCCACCCTTACAGCAATTACAGCAGTAATGAGAACAATAAACAGAAATGAATCATTTTATAAAATCCCAAAAAGTTTTGACTTCTAGTATCATTATTAAATGGCTTAAAACCAGGAAGACATCTGTAAAATAGAAGCTCCAGGTCAGCAGCAGGCAACTAGTGTACAGGTATCTAACTTGTGTTCATTTCAAATGGAGTTAGCTGCTTAAAGTATTTCACAAGCCTCTGGGAAAATTTTAGTTTGTTACTGTTGTGAGCTATGCTGTTTTATCAAGAGTCTCTTGAGAGACATACCAGGTCTGTGGACTAGAGAAATGAGAATAAGTACAACTCTAAGTAGCTCCAATTTATCCCATCTCAAACTTATTGAAAATTGTAAGAATATATTCTTATCCAGCACACTACAGAAGAAATCAATCATATAATTACTTAAAAGGTTATAGCTTTAAGGGTTTTTTCAGCCTCAAGGCCCCTCTGTGTCAGAGGCAACAGAATGTCTTCTGGTAAATATTTTACTAGCACACTGCGTGCAGTTATATTTTTTGTCATGAATAAAGTACAATCTTAATTTCTCAAAAGGAATCATAATTCTCTTGTTTACATTTCTGTCACTCAAAGAAAAAACAGTTTTGCCTTCCTGCTCTACTTCGTGTTAAGAACAAATTATAATAAATACAATTCCCCACTAATTTTTCTTTCCTTTTTTCCTCAATTCTTTCTTGCTTAAAATGCCTGTCAGTACTTTTAACAGTTCCTTGTATCTCCAACAAGACTGGCCTTAGGCTGTAGCTTGACAGAGACACCCAGGATACCTTCATCACTTCATAGGTGGCAGCTGTCACCTTCCCAGTGCTCCTTTTGCTAGGAAATATGTGTAGCTACTTGGACTTTCTCTAGCTGTTGTAAGGCATATAACCAGAATATTTCAACATGGTACTATTACATAATCCAGCTTTTTCACAGTTTAGAAATAACGCTAAGAGTTGATCCTTCAGTTATATCAACTTTATTACTTAGGTTTCTGGTACTTTTTATAAAAATACTGAGTTTTAACTATGCAATCATTAACACAGGATAAGGTAAGAAATAAAACCCATGCAAAATACAGCATTTAAAAGGACATGGAAAATGCCACATATCAATACTATCTCATTTTCTTCATAGCCATCCTTACATGTATTTATACATTCTTGGAATGACTCAGCATGCCATCAAACTTTACCAAAAAATAAAAAAAGCAAGGACTTCCTGAAGACAATTCAGTCTATCATCCTAATCCAGCACTAAAAATTGCAAAAAAACCCCATCCTAAATCATGGCCATTTCTTTGGGACAATGATCAATAATGTCACATCAATGTTTCAAGCAAAGAATCTCTCTNAATAACCATTCTAAATCACTTATCTGGACCAAAATAAGGGAGGTAATTTGAAAACAATATAGTTTTAAAAATTTAAAATATAATATTTTTTCCCACTACTTGTGCAACAACCAAAGTTGGCAATGGTGGCAGACAGTTGCCCTTAAAATATAGTTACATAAGAAATCTCTACAGACCCTTCACAGATGCAATTCATTATGGGGGTTTTTAAACAGTATAATTCTTTGGGATACACTTCAAATTTAAAACCACGATAGCATTAATGACCCTTGACTCTGTTCAGAGCTGTTTTGTCCTTGGGGTCCTTCTGAGATGTGACTGGCTACAAAAGTTCCTGTCCCCACTCCATCTCCTCTATATTCAGGCTTGAGATACAGTCACAGTTACTGCTGTTTCTTCATTTAGTAACACTGAGATAGTATTTAAGAGTCAATGAAATCCACAACGAAAATCCATGTTTGTCCATCCATGCATTTGGTAAACACAATGACAAACTTGTTGATTTGATACCATGGGACAAGAGTAAAATCAAAGACTTGCCAGTGAGGTGTTTGCACATAGCAGATTATACTAATTACCTTGTAGGAACAAATTTAAATTCTAGGTATTGACTCTTGTCAATCCCAGGAGGGAAAGATAAAACCTTTCTATAAAGAAAGAAGCAAGAATAAGTAGGTTCCACAGAGAAACACTGGATTTTAACACATTATATATTTGCAGTTCTGTATCCTTAAGCGGCTATATACTCCCATGTAACTGAAATAATTGCTCAATGACATAATTCTATAGCCAATGGCTTTAAATAGACAGCTGGTACTTCTGTGGATGTCATTCTGTTATGATGCTATAGATACCGTGTGTTGCTGCAACATCATCCCCTCAGTTTTAATAAAAGCCTCAGAAAATCACCGCCTTTTACAACATCAGGGTCCTTTTTTACCCCCTTTCCAAACCATAATGAGTTATATACTACACATAGGCCAAAATCCCCCTTATAACAAAAAGCATAAGACACTATGACCTGAGCTATCACCTATTCTCAATTCTATCATGCTACTGAGATTTTAAACACAAATGAGCAGACACAATAGCAGGCACAATCTCTGGACCAGATCTTTGGCCTTCAGCTATATGAAAGAGTTATTAAAATCACAGCAGTTTAGAGCATCTCAAGCTTTGGATCATTGCCATTTTCAGAGTCAGGAGATGAAAAGTAATGCCTTACGGCTTCTGTCTTCTCTCTCCAGATCCTGTGTCTGCCAAATACTCAGATCATCTTCATTTACCATCTTGTTTGTTAGTCTCTTCCTTTAAGCCTTTAATTGGCTTTGGCCATGAAACCTTGCAAAGCACTTTAAAATCTGTTGTACGAGCCCTTTCTTTAGGTCTTTGAAGAAAAGAAAAAGAAAGTTTAGATTGGTAGTATCGTGCAGTGGATTGAACAACTGAATTTCTATTGCAGCAATATCTGTAGAATGGAAAGAAGAAAGAGAACAAGGAGGGCAGGAAGAAGGAATATTACTACGTTAAGCCATCAATAGAAAAGACAACAACAAAGTTATAGCTGCAAGAATGAGGAATTATGTGTTGTATTTATGGACTTGCAATATTATGCATCTATATACTCCTCATTTATTCCTTTCACTTGGCCTTGCTTGACCTATGACTTTCACTTCTCATGCCATCTGTATAATATCTTTAATTAGATACACTGCGGTCAAAGGCTTAGGCTTTTAAAGGATTAGACAGTTCAACAGATAATGATAACAGCCATAGTTGTATTTTGTAAGATTAAACACTTTTTCGGAAGAGACATAAGCTTCATATTTTACTGAACAAGTGAAATTCAACTCTCAGAAGGAAGAAAACTTCCCAAAAGGCAAATTATTTCATAATTGTTCACTAAGGAATTCTTTTGCCTTTTTAAAAGTATGATGCTAGATTGCAACATAGATAAAATACCAGACTCCATAGATCTGTCTTAAGTGTTTGATCCTGTATTCCAAACACGAATGAGGACTACTTTAACTAACACTAACTTATTTCAGTACTTGGTCTCTCAAAACTTCATGATTCTATTTTTTTCTGCACTGCAGCTAATTAAGGGTGTAAGAACCATTGCCCGAAGCCTACTTTTATTTCATTGCCTAACAATGTTACACTGGTAGTAAAAATTAAAAAGTATAATCATGATATTAAACCACATAGAAGGTAATTCTACTCATAAACACAGGTGTATAATGTGAGTTTTTAAATATATTTACCATAATAAAAGGTATTAATAGTAATTCTAGTGCATTTAAAGTGGGATCAATGTACATGTTAATTATGTTAGTCACGCTAATTTTTGAAAAAAATAGTAAAGGTCACCTCATTTTTCTCCTTCCACTTCCTTCTGAAAACTTCCTTTTGCCAGCATGTCATCAGCTGTTAGGCAGTTGCTTAGTGCACTGTTCAGACTTTATTGTTACGTAGTGCTTAACCTTGTGGCTTTCTCAGCTAATATGTTTGGAATGCACTGATATTATAAAGCATAGGAAAAAAGATCAGTTTATGGACCTCTATTCTGTACCAATCAGAATCTCAGTACAGATTTTTTATCCCATATTTCAGGTACATTACCGTGAAAATAATAATGAGGTGATATGTTACTGGGATCTGCCTTTGAACTGAGAACCCAGATTGCATACAAGAATGAAAATGATACATTTCTTATCTTTGGCTATGGGAAATACATACATTTTGGTGAATAACCAAACACTGGTTACTTGGACTATCCAATTTATTTTTCTTTCAGGAAAGAAAAATATTTTGGTGGAAATGGATGCTGGAAGAGATGTAGGAGGTTACATCATCCTTCAAAGACCAACTTTCCAAAGTTTATGTGGAAATACGCTGTCTGATAATCCATTAAATTGGTTTCATCATGCTTTTTATTGTACTACATTAAATCCAGGAGCAGGGATACTGCCCAGACAGGGCATGGAACAGGTCTCAGGGATGGAACAGGTCTCTATAGTAAATTTTATTCAAGGAATGCAACCAAGTTTAACTATTTGAGGTGGGAGGCTAGCCTTACTTTTCACAGGCCTAAGAAGAGCAAGGGAGCATAACCCAGTGGTAAGCAGCTATAGTATATCTGAGCTTTCCAAATACCAAGCCTTTAAAAATAACAGATATAAATTAAGATATATATGAACTCAGCTTTTTCATCTTAATAAGGTAGATTATAAATCTACTATTTCATTATATATTAATTATTCCACTTCCTACCTACACTTTCTTTGAGGTAAAAACTCCTGCATTCAGATTTAACACACAGTCTCTAAGGACAAGGATACCAAATCCAATGCTGCATGCAATTTATTTGGTCTGAAGAAACACATCTTCTACACAAAAACAAGATTTCACTGTTAGCATTCTTAAAATCTACATTTATAATCCAAATTGTTCAACTTTTACAGCTCATTACCAATAATAATACAGCTAAAACAGGTGTACACAAACTTTCTAATGTTCCTTCCCTTTTCTGGGCATTAATGCTTCCTGTGCTGCCTGGGTACTGAAATGGAGGGGAGAAAAGGGCATGTGTCACATAGGGAGTCATGCCCTTCACTCGTAAAAGAGAAGCAACAATATACCTTATTGACATAAAACAGTGAGCTAACAACATTTGACAGTAACTGCAACAAGATTTCGTGGCAAGGTAAATTTGACGATTTACTGCACAGGGCGCAGGGTCAGACAAAACTGTCAGGGAGATCCTCCCATTGAGTCATGAGGTTCAAGAAGGACCTCCTTGCATCCTAAATGCCTTCTCAGGGAGGAGCCTGGGTGCAGCTGCATCCAGACTCACTCCCAGACTTGGTCAACTGTTTATGTCTAAAGGATTTTATGTGCACTTAGCCAAGATTTTAAAGTTTAGCATGCTATTAATTACCAAGAATTTGTTGTGACAAGAGATGTCTCAACCTACAGAGGCAGCCCTGCTCAAGGGGAGATCCTGGTGTGCAGCCCACTGTAATCCCAAAGAGCTCAGTGGGCCCTGACTGTCAGCTATTTATGGAGTAAAATGACTGATGTACAGTCGTATATGAATACAGAAGACATCTGGGTTCACTGTTCCAGATGGCTCTTGGCTACAGTGCTGCCATCTGCCCCCCAAAGTCCAGAGTAAGCAGGATGCAGCCACCAAAAACCCCTCTGGTGATGATGGCTTAAACTGGGGTGGGGGCGAGGTGCTACCTAGAAAGGCTGACATTGTTATGCTCACCTCCCAGTAGCCCTCCCCTTTGAAACAGCCTGCCTGGCATCTAGGTGCAAAAAAAATCCTTAAGATTGCATTGTTTGGGGAAACTTCTTCATGAGGAAGTTGTGGATTTCTCTTCTAGCCTGAGCTAACACTTAACCTAAAATCTGCAAACCTTAACTGAAGAAAGAATAAAACTTAATTTCCCTTGCTATGCAACTGCACTTCCCACTGACTAGCAAGCAAGTTCACCATTTCCCTCTTCTCTTCTGTATCCCAGTAAATCTTTATTTATTGTCTGGAAAGTAAAATGGTTTCAGTGAGCAAGGTTAGGGGAGTCCTATAACTTTATTGTTATAGGAGTTAGACTTGGCATACAAGATAGGATTGCTAAATTCAGAACCCTTTACACAGGTATAAGACTACTAGTGAATTATCCAACTAGCTTTTGCAAAAATTGGAATGCATTTCTTCCGTGCCTTGGGATTAGTCTATTAGTTGTTCTTTAAAATATCTACTGGAGTTTGCAGGCAGGAAGCCCAATACCCTAGTAAAATGCATTTTAATAAAATCTGACAGTGTTTCAGGTTTACATAGTCATAGGCATGTATAGGAAAAAAACTTCACTATTTAGACACTTTTATAATTAAAAAAATACACAATAATGGGCTTATGGCATCTCCAGGGTTAGATAGTAACTGAAGATGACTTGCAGATATTTCATATGTGTGTTTACACATTTCTAGAGGAAGACAGAAATTAATTAATACCCATATATTTCCTATACACTTCATAAAATCACACAGAAGTCTGCTGAGATTTAAGTGAGATCTCCAGAAAGTAAATTCATACCTTTAGAACTATTTCAGCGTCTTATGAATTTTTTTACCAATACCAACCAGTGAAAAAGTATCTAGTGATGCCCCCTAATCACAAGTTTAAACTAAAATATTCAAGTATATACCAGAACATTAACTATTATAATGAGTATTCCTTTATTACTTTTCCACTGTCTTCAAACTTTTCTGTGCATTTGTATTATTCCATAGAGACACCAGAACAAAAACTTACTTTTGAAAAAAGTAATTTAAGATTTTTAAAAGTGGCCAAACTAACAATGCAAAACTTACGATTTAAAAACTCAGTGAGTTGGAGAAATAAAACTGTGTTCATAAAAACTAATCACATTTCTAAAATGCAGGATGTAAAAGTACGTATTTTGGATGACTAAGATAAAAGGTAGTATTATTGAAATTGCAGAGTCATTTTAAATACTTAGAATTTTATTATTGAAGCTCAGGTTTTGTCAATTAAGCATACGTAGTACTATTACAACTGATAGTTACATTATGCAGCAAAGCTTCCTATTCAACTCACTCCTGCCAAGAGATTTCTGATCCTGCAGGGCATATACTTCCGGCAGCACAAACGAGATGTTTCTGTTCACAGTGAGAAAAAGAGCGTTTAAGAAACTAAAGTTATCATTACAAAAGAAAAATAGAAGGATGCCTCTCTGTCCCTATGCCCTTTACATCCCATGGGAATTCTACAATTCTTTGATAGGTTCAAATGAGTTTTGTCTTTGCACAGTAGTATGTTATTCCTGCTCCTTTTCCTTTCCCTGTAGCCTATGATCCTGCATATCTAGACCAGCAGTATGTATGGGGTTTTCTCTAACTAGTATCATCTGGTTTCTAAAAGCAAGAGAAATGGTGCTGAGCAGGAAGGTGCATTGAGTTTTGCTGAATACTGGCTTGCTTCGATGCAGAAGGCTAGGCTTGAGGTTCAAGGAGATTACACACAATCAATCTCAAATTAAGGCCATAAGGTTACCAGGTGGTGAGCTGGCGGAAAGATTGGCAGGCTGAATGAAAGGGGATTAAATCAGCTTCTCAGTAAAAGTGAATTGCTACTTTGTGTTGAATAGTTAAGTAATAGAAGAGTGGGAACGAAGACAAGAAAAAGGTGAGCCCAGAGTTCGAGGATCATCCAGAGTGAGGGTCTCTCTTTCTCTCTATTGACAGAAATACATTGTTTCTGGTAAGTAGAGACTTCAGGCTCCTACCAATCATGAATACAGTCAAAATTGGGAAACAAAAGTTGGCTTTTCTTACAGGGGAACAATGAAAAGCTCCTCAGAGACAGGTTTCCTATCTTCCAAAGAACTGACTTCCCCAGAAGATTAAATAAAGGGAGACGAGAAATTGAAAAGAACTTATCAGATTCCCAGGCAAGTACTTCTCATCCCTTCCTGCTCCATACCATGCAATATCCTAGCAGTTCCCTGTTTAAAAGAGAGCTGGATGACTTCTTCCCAGGAAACACTTTTTATGCTCTGTAGAATATTTTTCTGATTATGCTTCTGCCATTCACAGTGATAACAACACAGTAAACAAAGAACAGGTTTCTATTAGCAACTTCACACATGCACATGTATCTTTTTGTGTCAGGATCCAGCCATCCTTCAAATAGTGTTAAGCAAACCAACCCAAATGTCAGGGGAGTCTGATGCCTGTAAGTGTCAGGAATTCTGTTTTGGACTTCATATAAATCCAAAGCTTTTAACAAGTCTTTGCATGTTAGTCCGTCAAGGGACCTGATTTACAGTACTTTCAAGAATGATGTTCATCAACTCAGTCCTATTTTCTTCAGCTGCAGCAATTGTCTTGAAGATCCCCTACCCAACTAGCAATGAGATCTGCATATTCAGTGTGCCTGCAATAGTAAAATAATCTGTATCAGCCAACTATTCTACTCCCCTAAATAATAGGTAACCTACGGGTGTTGGTCCATTTTATTTATGGAAGCTCACTGAAGAAAACTGAGTAGCACAGGTGTAAATAGCAAGTGCTTACAGACAGACAGAGATTCTAGGGTGAATTTATAGCTGAAATTGTAACAAAACTAAAGAGACAAAAAAGGAGCGATTCACAGTTCGCAACTTTTCAAGGGAGATTTGATAGAGGGTCTTCAATAATCCTATACATGTATATTAAAAAAAAAAAAAAAACAAGGCCGCTGTATGATTGTTTTTAAATCTAGTTTAATAAAAGAGATTATTTTTAAGATTCCTACCAAGCAATAGTCTTCACATGCTGTTTGTGAAGAACTGAGTAAGTTAAATGCACACTCATGAGTAAGTTAAATGCACTGGGCTACCCTGATGCAAAACTCAGAGGATTATAATTAACTGTTTAAAAATTGGCACTGTGTGCATGTGTTTATTTGTGATATATTTCTTTGTAAATATGTGTATATACACATAAAAATAATTATTAAAATAAAAAATGAGATAGTCACACAGCCTATAATAAAAGCTTTCTAAGAAAAAAAAGTAGAAGCTAACCCTACTTTAGTATTTATTAAAACTTGTACCTTTTAATTTCTCTTTTCCACTTTACAAAATCGACATCCTTCTGTCTAGAAAAAAAGAAAACAAACTGATTTGTGCTTGTTACCTTAGCTAGGCAAAATACACAACAAACTGAGATCACTTCTGTTCAAAGGAGATTAGGATAATTAGAATAAGCTTAAAATCAGGAGTTTTGCTGATAAAATCGTGGATTTTTTTCTTTGAGCCATCTGTCTGTCTCTGAATTGGTGTGCACTGTCAAGTTATTGGGGTGGCTCTGTAAGTCATCCTACTCTTTAATGAAGTCTTGCAGCTAAGAACACAGAGGATACAATTATATTTCACCAAACATATATGTCATTACATCCAGAAAAAAACAATTGTGATAAAAAAATAGAAACTCTGCAGAGTCAAGTCACAATAGTTATGCAGTGCCAAGAATATCTTTTTCGCTTGATCCTGCATTTGTTCCCATTCCATATGTGCCCTGTGATAGGGTTTTATTTTCACAGACTGGCTGTTCTAATCTGTCGCAATGATTATGGTGCCTGGACCCCAGATAGGAACATGGTACCATGACATAGTCTATGTGTAACCACATTTGTGGGTTTTTTTTTCCCCCTACATGATAACTGTTTCAGTCATTGCAAAGGGTTGACATTTTTTCATGATAACTTCCTATTTCTTTTAATGCCTAGGTCACTTATAAACTCCCATATTGGGTTTTCTTAGTAGCAGGGAGGTTTCAGCAAGAAGCCTCTAGAAGCTTTCCCAGTGTCCAATGGAGTCAATGCCAGACAGTTCCAAGATGGACCTGCTGCTGGCCAAGGCTGAGCCCATCAGCCCCTCTCCTTTAAGAAGGGGGAAAAAGAAAATTGCAGCAGAACAGCAGCCAGAGAGAGGAATGAGAATATGTGTGAGTGACAGCACCAATGTGCAGACACCAAGGTCAGTGCAGAAGGAGGGGGAGGAGGTGTTCAAGGCCAGCTTGGATGGGGCTCTGAGCAACCTGGTCTACTGTAAGGTGTCCCTGCCCGTGGCATGGGAGTTGGAACTAGATGATCTTTAAGGTCCCCTTCCATCCCAAACCATTCAATAATAAGAAAAAAAAAATCAGAACTAATGTTTCATTTTCACCAGACAACCATTGACCTTCCACAATATTTGATCTTTAGAATTAAAAAGCCCCCTTCATATCTGATTACATATGCCTTTAACAATAGAAAAAATAGCTACTAAAAAAGCATGTATTGAAAACTGCTTGTCTGAACAATATTTTCAATTTGCTAATGATGGAATAAAAACCTAACTTAATTATTCTACTAGTCACTTTTTTCACATTTCCACTTTTTGTTCTGGTAATTTTCACTTTCACAGATACTAGAACAAAGCAAGAACAAAGAAATACAAAATCAAATTATACTTTTTTCATTGATTATAACTCTTTTTCTATCCCTTTAATTTTCTCAGTATTTGTCCATTTGACTCGATGAAATATTATGTAATAGGGATTATTATATTTGTACATTGCACACAAACTATTGAAGTGAAGTTTCACTGGTTGTTGGAAACAGTCCTCAGAAGTCAACAGCAAAACTTCTGTTGATTTTCATAGAAGCAGAACTGATCCCATGCTTAGTGACTTGCATCAGAACATTATCAAGATTGTACCACAACACTGCTACCTTGTGGCATGACATAGAGCAAAATCATTATTGCTTTTGTGACATGCCTCTGCTTTCACTAGCAGGGATGCCATATGTCACGTGTCATCTTACACTTGAAGGTACAATTCCCTTTCCACTGTAAGTCTTTATGTGATAATTAGTGGAAAGCTATACTTATTTTACTCATGTTATGATTACAAAGTTTTAAAAGATGATGCCAAATCACTTTTACCTTACAGTTCAAATTCATAATGTATTAATTTTTAAAGATGTTAATTATTTTACAAAATAGGAAATTGGACAAAGTTTTCCATTAATGACCCGAACAAGTTTGGAACTAGTTTATATATCACAGATAAAAATACCCTTCCCTACTCCACTGTATGTATGTCTCATTAGTTTATGGACCTAAAGCCCTCCAGGGATTGTCACTCACAAATCCATCTAACGTTTATGAGCTCTAAATTTTGCATTTGGATCTCTAATTTATCCAACAGATATGGAAAATCATATAGATAGAAAACTCCCTAGTGCCTACAAAACTCTAGGTTTTCATAGAGAGGGCAGAAATATTATAAACATAAAGTTTAATATAAGCATGATGCTTCGCACATTAGTGGTGAACTAAGTATATTATCTAGGAGGAAAGACATACACTATATTTCCCAGAACTGTGCACTTGTAATGATACAGAGTTTAGTATGGTTGTGTTAATGCCATCCAGTCCCTGTTGAAGAAGTTTCTTTAATGGAACATTGTTAACACAACTAGGGGAGGATCAATTATTTTCTAAATTGGTATCTCTAAACTTTCGGGGACCAACGGGGCACTGTCATTTCTCCAAATTTTTTATAGGCCACCACACATTACAAATACTTTTTTATTTATTTGCAAGCCCTATACAAACAGGCCTGCCATAAATGTGCAATAACAGCAAAAGTCAACCCCACATTACTCCAAAATTCAAGCCTACATAGAAGAGCAGAAATGCTATGCAGTTATTACTATTCTGTCATCTGAAACTTCTATTAAACATACATAAATGTAACCATTCTTTCAGTTTTCCACAGTGTAACACATGGTGCAGTTGAGCAATCCTAACACATGTAAAGAACTACACCTCTTTTCTACTAATAATATTGGGCATATAGCTTCAAAAAAACTATTGAGGTACCTTTGAAGTAAAATATAAAATTATTTTAGTCATTCAAAAAGAGAGCTATGTTCTAACAGAATGCATGAGGCTACAATGTAGAGTTTGGGAAACTGAAATGGAAATGGAATTTTCCCAAGAGAAAAGATTTAGGAATGGGTAAGAAGATAAAGGATAGGTATTTAGCAACACTCTAAAAAGACTGATTGTCATCAGCAGTGTCTTAACAGTGAATGCTATATAAGAGTCCCAATAGACACTACAATTCTGAAATTTGGCAAAACTAATAATGCAGTTTATACTTAAATCCACCTGTTCTGGCCAGTGGGATTTGATGAGATAGTAATGTCTCTACCTCATGATTACTCGGGCATTAAATGTGTATCAGATGTTTTTTTCCTATCAAATAAAACAGTCAAACTAAATGGGAGGACCTCATAGAAACTATTTAACTAAGTGGGTATTAACAGAAAGTTGATATGTGTTATCAAAGTATTTAGTAGTATTTAAACATATTTTCCCATCTAAGGTCTCCTTTATGTTTAAGATCATAATGTTTATTATACTCCCTTTACCCACAAAGATATAACTGAGTAGATATTTCCTGCATGATAAAAGTTCTTTTTCTGCCTCTTTTTTTTTTTTAAGAGATTGCATTTTTATTCACCCAGAACTTATATGCCTGGTAAACTGCAATGTATCACTTGCATTCTTAGTTCAGCCCTGTGAACCAGGAGATAGATACTTACATTATTGTTCTGCCTGCTCTGTGTTAAGATGAATTCTAATAACTAGTATTATTACCCTGATAAATATATTCCGAGTTGCATAACATGCATAATATACACATCTATACCATAATTATTTGAACTAATACTGAACCTAGTGGATTAGGTATTTTATAAAAATTGTATTTGTAATAAAACTTGCAGGCACTAGCAACCTAACAGAAGACGGGGTTTTCTAAAAAGCACATAATGATGAGTCATTGTAGTAAGTGCATGTGGATCCCTTAGATCTTCTTTCAGTTTGGTTCATTCTTTGATTTATACAGGGATTACCTAGCTACATAACTATTTGAAAAAGCAAGTAAAAGTGATGTCAACCCTCTGCTAAATTACTAGTAGATATAAACAAGCTTTACCTTTTGGAAGCAGATTCTTTCCTGTAACGCCACTTACTGATGTGAAATAAAATACCCATAATTTTCACCTTTTGTGCTCTCTATTGTTAAGTCTGCAAGTGATCATTGACTGAGAAAATACATTTTAGAAATGTATTAGTGGGGAGGAGAGGAAGATGGTTTAATGATTAAAATAATTGAGTTTGAAAATCTTGGACTGCTATTCACAAACTTTGTACATGTCCCTAAGCATGCACCTCTGTCTCAGTTGCTCTGACATGTAAATAAGGCCCACAATGCCTTATGCCAGAGAAGTTCTGTGGAGAAAAAACCCCACATAAATAATTGATAGATATTTTAACCTTCAATAAATTATACTTCACTCTGTTATACTTTACGCTCTATCTCCTGATACAAATAAGTAAACTGGTTCCCTCTAAAAAACTTACCGAGAGGGGAACACTAGGAGCAGTATTTGCAAGTGTTAATGAGTAAGAGTTTATACACTCTGCATTTTGTATTCAGACACATTCTTGAGACTTGCTTTTAAGTTTTGAAACAATGGCAAGTTTCCTGTTGAGCCTCAGCTCCATCAGTTGTGCTACAGACACACTTCCAGCCTGCTCCTCATCCCCAGGTAGCCCGCAGGAATAAAAATAAAAATGAAAGCAAACACAAAGAAGGCAAGCCCAGGGAATGTATGATTTAAACAGTGCAGACCTGAGTTTTCAGTTCAATCACACTGGCAGTTCCAAAAGCATCTTATACAACCCCATAATATCTAAAGTCACCTATACAAGACTGGAGGAACATCTGAAGTATACATTGTTTTCGTGAAAGAGGTGGGAGACTAAATGCGGAGGTTTTGCAGATGCTTGTTTAACTTCAACAGATTTGTGCACTGTCTCTTGTGGAGCAGCATTCATGGTGTTAGTTACTAGAGAGAAAATATTCATAAACATATTTTTTTTCCACTTAAGCACCACTAAATTATTTCTCTACTTATTTTTACAAGGAAATTTAAAAACAGGTTTGAATTTATTAAACAGATCTTGAAGACTCATGTGAAAATAAAGACAATTATGAATATATCTTTTTCAGTTTTTATATACAACTGAAAAGGATTTAACTCATTGTTAACTTAATAACACTGATGTCAGTGGATTTAGATGAAAAAGAGATCTGCTCCCAAATTACTATAGTGGTATACTTTTCTGTTGCTGATTGACACCCTGTATCTCACTCTGTTTATCATAATGTAGAAGCATATCACAGAATTAAATGATGAGTCAATCACAGATGAGAGATTTTATCTGACAACAGAAGGAATGTTCATGACTACAGTGAGAGTCATGTAAAATGGAATACATCTTCTGGGGGCAAATGCAAGAGGTTTACCTAAATTTGCTCAAAATCTTTACAGATTTCATCCATATAAGTTTATTCATGTTACTCTTTTACATCTGACTTGTAAAATATTTTAAAGAAATATATTTTAGCATTTGTTTAAGAAGTGTTACATGCTTAAGAAATAATGTCCAATTAATAACCAGCATACTACTCAGGTCAACAGAACCATATGTTTGAGGCATAATAGACCTACAGGTAGGGGAACTGGAGCTAAACTTAGATCAAGTTTGAGGGTTAAAAATGTTAATTTTAAATCTGCCGAAAATCAGACAAAAATAATTAAATATATTTTACAATAATTAAATATCTTCTACTGTTACTATAGTTGAAAAAAAAAATTGCCATTCAGCTGAAGCCCTCTAAAGGAAGGTTTTTATCAAGAAGTAAGTTTCAGAAAGCATATTAAATTTTTATCGATATTGACAATTACTTTCCAAATGTTCTAGCTACAACCGGTAGTGTTCTTAGGTAGCATTTCTTATTTTGAAACATATTTCTTCCTCCTTGCTTATAAACAAAAATTGTGATAACCTGCTTTTGCTGTCAAAGATTTTGCCACGAAAATTATACAGATATCCCTACTTCATTTAATCCTTGACCTCATGATATATCCTTTTATTATAGTATAATGAGCCCACTTAAGCTGAAAGTATTGCCAGCTTTCCAAGATTTAATAATAAAAGATTTGCACTTAATATCTACATCCCTAAATTATTTAGAATTTGATGTACAGTATGCCCATAAAATGATGCAGTACAAATAATAACTAAAATACTGTTCCTGCTGTACTGGAAATTTTCACAATCAAAACCACATATACAGGGCTAAAACAAAAATAGAGCATAAGGCTAAATTATCATGATAATACCATATTAAAATATTTATATGTTTATTTTTGTAAGAATCCATTTCAAGAAGAAAAGAAGTTAAACTGAGGAGGCAGGACAATAAACAATGAAGTTGAATGATGAAACTGAAGTAAATTGTCTGTATGGAGGGGAACTCACGGCAACAGATGAAAGTAGCATCAGCTAGCACAGAGCACAAAAAATCTAGTTAAAGATGTTGAGAACTCTGAGTGAATCCTTCATAGAATCCTCAGGGTGATTGCCCCCCAACTGACAGTCCAGTTTCTGCTCAGAAGACTAAGAATCCACTGGCTCTAAAGCTCTTGAAACCTCTCCTATATATCTCTGGATCCATAAACAGTGTGGTCAAGTGGAGAAAACACAGTGCTCGAATACAAAGATCAGCACTGTTACTGGTAATTGACTGCATGAAGACTTGGACACAGTCAATTTTCTCTCTCATGTCTGGTATATAAGTTGTAAGGAGAAAATCTGGTACTCTGACTGATTCACATAGGAAAAAGAAACAGAGTTAAATGTTATTACTATATATAAACAAGCAAAAGAAAAGGTTAAACAGTGCCAAAATTAAAAGGGCAGACAAATGCAAAAGAGATTCTTAGTATTCTACATTAGAAAAAAAATTATTCACCAAGTCTGATTAATTTGTACAGTAATCTTCCAGGCTCAGCTTCAGAACTCCTCTGCTTCATGGACTGAATGTTAGGCCACACGGCACTGACAAATATAGAGCTCTGCTGCCAGAACACCAAACATCCAACTCACTAAAATTCTGAGTTTGACTCAAGAAATAAAAGGGAGTTAAAAAAAAAAAAGTTATTTATGTGGAATGAGATTTCTCTTCCTTATTTATTAAGCAAATATCTCATTTTCCTACAGAAACACATACTAACTTCATTTATTGTTTGATTTTTATGTACTTAGTAACCACAAGGTCACAGGGAACTCAGTGCAAGGATAGAATTTCTTGTCTTCGTGGAACACAAGCCATCTTCAACATGGAGTTGTAAGTCATCATGTATAAAAACAATGTTGCCTTGCTGTCATTAAAATGTGTATAAATTAATTCCTCTTTCATGGTGAAGAAATTTTTGGAACAGCAGTTTTATGGAAAAAATCCTGGAAATCCTTTTTTGCATCCGTTCCCTACACGTGAATGATCCTGAATTTGTCTTTGCAGAATGCCTGCGTTAGCAGAATTTGTGACTTGTGTCTATCCTCATAAGAGAAAACAATGACAATATTATCAGAAGAGAAGGGGCAGACTACACACGTAAGTCCACACAGTCTAGTGCCCCAAGGTCACCCATCCACCCTCAGCCACAGTCCAAACTGAGTGGATGGGTGAAGTTTCTTACAGACTAAAGCCAACAGCCTGATGTTGGGGATTCGGAACAATACATTTATGTTCTCTAAAATTACGAAGACACCTACAATATTGCATATCGATTGTGTCTATTGTGCTGCTGTAATCACCAGTGTCTTTGAAATAGTTTTGCCTAAACTGAGCTTTCATTCTAGTAAGTCTAATTTACAAAACATGAAGTTATACAGTAAAAAAAATGGTATCTACAGATCACCAGTAAAAAGGAGATTCACCTATAAATGCATGGCATCATCTTCGTAATTACTGTGCTACTGCAAATACATTTAATTCAGCAACTCTATAAATTAATGATAAAAAGTCTACATCACACACAGTGATTGTATATTGAAAGTTATATCTTGCAAGAAAGGAAAATTTTAATTCCAGACCTAAACAAAGGTAAAGGTTTGAAATCAGCAAACCTGATAAAATTCCACTGTGCAAGCTGTGGAGAAAAAAACCAACTGCTTACATCCATGCCATCCCAAGTTGTGGGAACATCTGAGATGGTCTGTGAATACATGGGACTTGGATTGTATGAAAGTGGTACCCCAGAACCACAACTTTGGGACCCTCACCACTGAGAAGGCCAGAAGAAGGACCAGTGGGATGCTATCGGAATCCATGTGGCAGTGATATCTTTATCTTTTTACTTAATTTGTCCCTCTCTCATTCTCTCTCGGTACTCCCTTCTGTCTCTCTCTTCCCATTTCCATTTCTCTCTCTCTCCCTCATATTTACAGTTAAATAAAATATGTACTATTGACTCTGGCATGTGGTCTCATTTGCACCATAACTTGACCAGAGGTATCTTTTAATAATTGGATCCTAAAAATTTAACACCAGATTTTCCAACAAGGCATTTCTATGGGGTTAATCAATGACAGTTCACCTGTACACTAATATTTGTAGGATTCTACCTTTTACCTTAGAAAAAGATCATAGAATCACAGAATGGCTTGGGTTGGCACCTCAAAGATCATCTTGTTCCAAATCACCTGTCATGGGCAAGGACATCTTCCACTATACCAGATGGCTTAAAGCCATTCTGGACAATGAACTATATATAAGTGATATATATATATATAACATATCAAATGAAGATAAGCATAGCATATATCAAATTTGACCATCAAATTGTAAAGCTGTAAATTTTATTAACAAAAATGTGCATAACTGTTTTTCATCAATTGATGTTTTGTATCTGCACTCTGAGAATGTAAAATTTCATTCACATGAAATTATGATTTAATTCTTAACAATGATTCTGTGAAAATGTAGCATACACAGAATTTACCTTTTATTCCTATAATAAAACCTACAGAAACTACTTAAAGATTTTGCTTTCAGAGAAATGTCTCTGTAGTAATAAGCTTAAAAAACTCTTTGTTCAGGCTGCTTTAACTATTTTTAGTAGTAGATCTTTGTATTTACTAGTAAGAAAATTTCCATCAAAAAGTACCATTAGAGCTGATGACAGCTAAACAGAGAATAAAAGCTTTATATTTAAGTATTTCAGGGAGTAATAACACCTTCTTTAAAACTGCCTCTGTATTTGGAAGTGATAAAAATGCTCCCATTTCCTGGTCTCCTGTGTTTCATGGTAAGAGACTTACTTGCTGCTTTGAATGTTTCATGTGTACTGAGCACAATTCATCCTTGCAGAGGAACACATGAGTTTTTATGTCCCTTTCAAACACCGAGTTTTGTGTTCTTCTGAATAGCAACTGCAGCACTCTTGCTCTATTCAGCTAATAGAGATGTGGGTTTTTGCTGTATGTAACAGCTGAGCTTAGTAACTGAAATATGAAAATTCAGTTTATGAGGAGATATGTTACAATTTCTGGCAGAAAAGTCAGCAGTATCAAAAAGATACCATTATACTTTAAAAAAAAAAAAAAAAAGTTTT
>VWZG01007271.1:134-44814 GCA_013396735.1 Grallaria varia
GGCACATGGAGGCCGCCATGACACCTACCGGGCACAAGGAGGCCGCCATGACACCTCCCCAGGCTGCAGCTCCGTGGGATTTGGGTGCTGGGGGTGACATGGGGCTCATCCAGGGGGTCCCCACGGTGCCACCACCCTGCCCTGCCCCTCGGGGGTCATCAGAGGGGCTTGGGGGTGCTGTCATTGCCCGGGGGTGGCCGTGACGGATGTTGAGCTCCACTGTCCCCTCTGCCAGTGCCACCCGTGTCCCCAGGGGTGGGGACGCGGCTGGGACCCTCCAGGCTGACCCCTCTGACCTTCTCAACGCTCCGAGGAGAAGCTTTTCCTTCGGATTCTGGCACACCAGCTGTGGGTCCCCGAGCTCCTGTGGGACGTCACTGCTCCTTGTCCTTGGGGTTGGTCACTCCCAGGGACACTCGGGGAGGAACAGAGTCCTCCTGCCCAGCCGGGACAGCCCTGCCCGTGGACTGGAGGGCCAAAGGTCCCCCCTGAAGGCAGAAAAACCCCACCAACTTCTAAAAACATCATCTTTATTTCCCTGTGGAGAAGGGGGACCGTGGGCTCCTGCTCCTCCACGTGCCCACCCGGCGCTGCTCTCGCCCCCCAGCCATTCCTGCTGCCGGGAATCCTCCCCGTGGGAATTCCTATCGGTAGGAATTGGCCTTGTGCTTTGGCAGGAAGGTGAAGCCGGGGGGGACGGGGCCCAGGAGCAGCTCACTGGAAGAAAGAATCAACCAACAGAACCAGTCAGAGACCTTAAAACTCCTCCATTCCCACCCCCTGCCATGGGCAGGGACACCTTCCGCCAGCCCAGGGTGCTCCAGCCTGGCCTTGGACACCCCCAGGGAAGGAAGACAAGGACAACCCCAAACCCAAGGAGAGGTTTGTGTTCACCCCCTCAGCTCTCACACGACCCCGTGGCTCCAGAGTGGGCTCTGCCAGGCCTCTTTGTAGCAATTTAAGTGAAATTCCACGGTTTTGTTGGTTTTTTTTTACCTTATTTTAATCCAATCATCCACGTTCTGGCTGGCCATGAGTGTCTCCAGGTAGTCCCTGCCCAGGTAATAGGGCGGCCGCTCGTTGATTCTCTGAGGTAGACGTTCCAACAATCCCACTGGAATGTACCTGGCATGGAACACAACAGCAGTTTTTTCAGGTATCATTTAAGGATCCCCTTGGATCGACCCAGTTTGGGCTGGGCAGAGCCACCTGCACAGGAAGGAGAGCCATTCCAGCAGGAATTTCCTGGTTTTCTCCACTCCCTGAGTGTCGGAGCCCCAGTGCTCGAGGCCGTAGTTGGTGAAGTCTTTGAGGATGTCCAGCCTCTCCCTGGAGGAAATATCCCAGTGCCTCTGCTCCTTAATTTCGGTGAAGAGCCACGGTTTGATGAGAGCCCCCCTGCAGCCAAAGAAAAGAGGGCATTGTTATTCCCACCCCTGACGTTCCGGAAGATTCCACCTGATTTTAGCCACTTCCCAGCCCTTTTTACCAGTCAATTCCACTACAAATTTTGTTTTCCAGTCCAACAAGAAGCTGTTGGAAGTTCCCACCAATACAAACTGATTTTACCAATTTTCAGTGTAGTTTCACCAAGAGGAAACTTCTCGTGTTTTGGGGATTTTTAGGGATATTTTAACTCCTCTTTTTTTCCGGACTCTTGAACCAATGGAGTGAAGGGAAACACAGGCACTTGCCTTGCAATCATGATTCCAGAAACTCCCATCTCCATGGCTCGATTTGCGTCTTCGTAAGACAAAATATCCCCATTTCCTGCCCAGAAAGGAGGGAGAAGCCAAAGGTCAAAGTGATCCGTAAGGACAAGTCAAAATGAGTTAATCCAGGCATGGGATAAAATTCAAAATGCACACGGAGTCCAAGAACCGGATTGCCCAGAGAGACAAGGTTAGAGAGTCCCAGGATGTTTATGATGGACGTTCCCTCGCAAGGAAAAGAGAAGCCTTCTCCTCTCTTCTCCTCCACTCCCAGCTCCCAGGTTTAGGGATTGTCTGTGCCACAGGGCCCAAAAAGCATCTGGAAAAACCCAAGTGGTTCACGTCCTGCCTGTCCCTCCCTCTCACCCCCAGGCACAGGCAGAGGTGCCTGTAATTCCGCCAGGGATGCTCCAACCTTTCCCCCAGGCTAGATATCCATGGGAACCTGGGGCTTTTCCCTCTTTTTTTAAAGGCATTTCAAATGAAAGAGGTGAGAGAAGAAGACCCACGTACCAAAGAGGGGCATGGGGCTGGCAATCCTGGCACACTGGGCGATGTATTCCCAGTCGGCGCTCCGCGTGTACCGCTGCTCCCGGGATCTGCCATGGAGCTGGGGGAGAGATCCTGGTCACACCCCGCTGGGGACACAGGGCAGGACGGCAGGGAGGTGCTCCAGCAAAGGGAATCACACCGGGATGGGGTAAGGGATCCTCGGGATCTTCCTCGGGATCCACAGCCCAGCAGCTGCTGACAGAGCAGAGCTGGGTGAGGGATCCCTTGGGATCTACCTCAGGATCTACAGGAAGGGCCGAGGAGAGCTGAGAGGGCTGGAGAGTTCCAGGGTGATGTCTTGGCTATTTGTGAGCCAGAGCAAGAGTGGCTGTTCACAGGGAATGGGAATATTCTCCGTGGGCAGGAACTAAACCCCACACAATGAGCTGATCCCATTATTTCCTCAGGCCTGAGAAAATGAGGCTTCTTTGGCTGAAACTTCCACAGGAAGCATCTCCATAAGGCTGTGGCTGCCCCATCCCTGGAAGTGGCCAAGAGGCCAGGCTGGAACAACCTGGGCTGGTGGAAGGTGTCCCTGCCCATGGCAGGGGGTGGAACTGGATGAGTTTGAAGGCCCCTTCCAACCCAAACCATTCTGTGATTCCATGATGATGGACACAGGGCTCAGGAGCACTGAGGGAAACACTCTCTGCTCCCCAGTTTTCCTCTTGGATTAGCAGAGAACACTAAAAGGCTCAAAAGTGTTTGAAGGACCTGCTGAGCTGTGGTGCAGGGGAAGGTCCCCCCCACCCTGCCTCCGCCACAATTCCAATCCCACTCCCACCACCAGCATTCCCATACCGTGACCATGGATGCTCCCCACTCCCGGATCTTGGGAATGATTTTATGAGCCACGTTGACCTTTTCCTGCACTCCCGTACGTATCTTCACCGTCAGTGGGACATCCAGCACCTGCAGGAGTGGGGAGAATGAGGCCAGGCCGAGGCAGGAGGTGGCTCCATCAGCTCCATCATCTCCAGGTGCTCCCACTCACCGAGTTCATCCCACGGACAATCTGCTCGAACTTGTTGGAGCGAGTCATGAGAGCACAACCTCCCCCCTGAGGGACAGAACGTGGCACAGTCAACACCTGCAGCTTCCTTGCATAGTGAAGAGTCCTTGGAGCTGCTCAGGGAGTGCAGGAAAAACTCAGAGCATCTGAAAGCTTGCAGAAAGTGGATTCTTCAACAAAAAACACCAACCCCACAGCCCCCTCCTCCTGAATTATGCCAGGAAAAGACAGCCACTCCGTGCTCTTTGAGCAGCTTATTTGCCTTCTTGCTGAGGTCTCGTGCCCATAAGTGACCTGGGAGCTCTGGATCGTGCTGGCAGGAGCAGATCAGGCAGATGGAAAAGACAAGGATCGCTGGAAGGAAGCAAAACGTGCCACAGAACTCCTCACCTTCTTGTAGACCAGGTCAATGGGACAGCCCACGTTGATGTCCACAAAATCCACCTCGATCGTCCTGTTGAGGAGCTCTGCACACCTGGTCATGGTGTCTGGAAAGGCTCCCTCCAGCTGCCAAAGGGAGACAGGTTTCCCTGAATTGCAGGTTCCCTGAGTTGCAGCTTCCCTGAGTTGCAGCCTCCCTGAGTCTCAGCCTCCCTGAGTCTCAGCCTCCCTGAGTTGCAGCTTCCCCTCGGACCGGAGCCCCTGTCGGGTGACCCAGGTGGGACCCCTCACCTGCACGCCGAACACGTCCTCGGTGTGGTGGCGTTTGAGCAGAGCCCACTCGGAGGACTGGCCCTGCAGCAGGTTGGTGCACACAGCCATCTCCCCACAGGTCACATCCGCCCCGAAGCGCTTGCAAACCCGTCGGAAAGGGAGGTTGCCACACTGCCAGGGACAGGGGTGGTCAGGGCATCCGCTCCGTTCCAACAGCAAGTTTCAACAACAGCACGAGGTTGTCGACCTACCGTGGTCAGCGGAGCCAGGTAGAGCTTGCCTTGGATTTCCAGCTGGAAAACAAGGATGGAGGAGCACGTCAGCAGGGCTGAGCCAGCAGTGGTTCAGATCATGGAGTTGTAGAATCATGGAATAGTTTGGGTTGGGAGGGAATTTAGGGATCATCCAGTGCCACCCCCTGCCATGGGCAGGGACACCTTCCACCAGCCCAGGTGGCTCCAACCTGCCCTTGGACACTTCCAGGGATGGGGCAGCCACAGCTTCTCTGTGTGCCAGGCCTGCCCACCCTTCCAGGGAGGAATTTCTCCCATATACAAGATATCCCAGTTTTTATCCCTTACCTTGGGTAAAACTCAGTGGGAAACTCAAGAAAACACCAGTTTTGTTTGAGAACCTCAAACTATTCCCAGGGAACATCTCATTTGGATAAAAGAAGGAGAAAATTGAACCAGTTGATTTGTTTTCACTGCTCAGCTTGGAGAGAGCTCAAAGTAATTACAGCTACACAGGGGAGAGGGATTGGCTTAGGGAAGCCAGGATGGAGGAGAGGAGGAGGAGGAGGAGGAGGGGAAGAAGGCACTGCAGCACACACAAACCAGCCCAGCCTCAGCTCTCCTTGCTCTTTCACCCTCCCCAACAGCTCAGTCCCTCCCTCCAGGATGTGGAAAATCCAGGGGCTGCAGCTCCTCTTGGTTCTCACCCTTCCAAGGCCAACTCCAGACCTTCCTGCATCCTTTCCCTTGTGACAGGCACGTGGAGCCCGGGACTTCTGTCCTCTGCCTGCCTCTCCCAGCTAAAGGGTCTCCAAGGGGTCTCTTCCATCTGTCCACACAATCCCCACCACTGGAGCAGCACACCAGGATCAGATGCCCTCGACCAGACTCTCACCTTCTTCTTCTCACATGGCCTCAGCTTCGTGATGTCTTCATCGGTGAGCGGGCCCACGGTTGGGATGGAGGGAGCAGCCCCATCCCCATCCCCAATCCCATGGGAGGCGGGAGCCTCCACTTTGGGATCTTCTCCCTGCACAGGACCCTGGGGGCCGTCTCCCTCTCCCCGCTCCAGGGGCGCTGTGCAGTGGGACACCTCTTGCTCCTCTGCAGAGCACCCGCTGGCTTTGCCTCCCTTCCCAGCAGCACCGTGGCGGGGCTGGAGCCCGCGGAGAAACTCCTCGGCCTTCTGGAAGATGAACTTCCTCTTGCGCAGCTGCTGCTGGAGCTCCTTGGGCAGGTTGTTCCTCACCAGCAGCTTCCCCTCCCACCGCTGGGCCAGGGCGGCGTTGACGACGTTGTGGTGGCCGTGGGCCAGGTGGGCGCGGCCGAAGCGGCAGGTGACACCGTAGGGACACCTGCCGAAGGTGTCGAAGAGGACGCAGCGCCGGCCCAGGTCCGACGGCTTCCCCGCCAGGTACTCGCCCACGTCGTGCAGGAAGCGGCAGCGCGGCCCGAAGTGGCACTTCCCGGGACAGCCCTTGGGGACAAGGCGGAGAGGGGGCATCAGGGGTGGCACCAGCACCACCCAGGGCAGGGAGCTGAGCTGCTGAGCCCCCCTGGCCATGCCAGTTGACACGTGGAATGCTCCAGGGAAGCCCAGTGATGGAATGTGCTGTGGGAGGGGAGGGATGGGCCCACCTGAAGGGACATTTTGGTGCTGCCACTTCAGGGAAGGTGACACTTTGCTTGTCCCACTCAGCTCATCCCACTTCACCCTCTCCCAGCCCTCCGGCCTTCACAGATCCCTGGATGGTTTGGGTGGGAAGGGACCTTCAAGACCACCTCATTCCAGCCCTGCCATGGGCAGGGACACCCCCCAGCATCCCAGGTTGCTCCAACCTGCCCTTGGACACTTCCAGGGCTGGGGCAGCCACAGCTGCTCTGGGCACCCTGTGCCAGGGCCTGCCCACCCTCCCAGGGTGGAATTCCTTCCCAACATCCCACCCAGCCCGGGCAGTGTGGGGCAGGGCCCCGTGTCCTACCTGTGTCACCGAGGGGCACAGCCTGCTCTGCTCGTAGTGCTTGGGTTTCATGCAGGGCCTGCTCTTGTTCTGCCCCCGGGCCCGTTTCCGCTCCGGCCGCTCCTTCTCCTCTGCTCCAGCACCTTCCTGGTTTTCCCCATCCTGCCCAGGGTCCTCTGCCCTCACCCGTTTGGCAGGGGGCTCGCTCTGGCAGCTGCTGACCTGCTCCTCCTCCTCCTCCTCGTGCTTGTCCTGCTCCTCCTTGTCCTCCTCCTCCTCCTCGTGCTTGTCCTGCTCCTCGTCCTCCTCCTCCTTCTCGTGCTCCTTCTCCTTGTCCTGCTCTTCCTTCTCCCTGTCCTGCTCCTCCTTCTCCCTGTCCTGCTCCTGCTCCTTGTCCTCCTCACCCCCACCTCCCACTCGGTCTCCCGGCTCGGCCCCGGCCCGCAGGAAGGCGTGGAATTCCTCCTTGGAAGTGAGGAACCTGCGGAGACAGAGCCTGGGTCATCCTGGGCACGGCAGGGAGAGGGGAGAGCCTTCTGGAAGGGCTGGGAATGCACCAGGGAGGTGATGGAGGGGCTGGGAATGCACAAAGGGGGTTCTGGACGGACCGGGGATGTACTGGGGGGGTGACGGAGGGACTGGGAATGTACTGGGGGCGTTCTGGAGGGGTCAGGGATGTACCGAGGGGTTAACGAAGGGACCGGGCATGTACCTGGGAGGGGATACGGAGGGGCTGGGGCCGTACCGGGGCCTTACCGGGGCTGTACCGGGGCCGCGCAGCCCCGACCCCGCACTCACCGGGCTCGAACCGGCGCCACGCCGGGCGCCGCCATGCTGCCGCGCGCCGCGATGACGTCAATGCGACGGATCACGTGACGGCACGGACCCTATAAAAGGGGCGGCTGAGGGGCGGGCGCCTCACAACGGCGGGAGCTGCGGCCGTGGTGCGGTGTTGTTGTGTGGGATCTCTGAGGGGTCCCGGGGCCTGTTGAGGGGCTGCCCAAGCTGCAGTTGCACCTCAGAGAGGTGCCATCCTTGCTGGGGCATCCCCACGTTTAACGGGATTCGCCTCAGCTGCTGCTTCTTCCCCTACCCCGGCCCTGAGGGTGGGCACAGCTGGGAGGGCAGGGAAAAGCCCTCAGGGCTCCTGGCCTGGCAGGGAATCGCAGAATCGACTGGGTTGGGAGGGACCTTTGGGGTCGTTTAGTGCAACCCAATAAGGCCACGTCCGGCCTTTCCCTTAAAATATTCCCTGATTTTTGGTGAGTGTCCGGCTCTCCTGCCTCCTCACAGCTGTCAGCGGGGCAGGATGGAGCTCTGCAGAGGTGCAGGATGCTTGGTGTGGGGTTTTCATCTATTTGAGGTTATTTTTAAGCAATAGAACGAGAGGGTTAAGCTAGGCCAGGGGAGGTTCAGGTTGGATATTAGGAAGGAATTTTTTCTGGAGAGAGTGATCAGAAATTGGAAGGGGCTGCCTGGGGAGGTGGTTGATTTATTGTCCCTGGAGGTTTTTAAGGTGGGACTGGATGTGGGATGATCTGGTAAGCACGATGGTTGGATCAAAGGTTGCACTGGATGATCTCGGAGGTATTTTCCGACCTGGTTAGGTCTGTGATTCCATGATTTCCATGACTCTGGCTCTGGGGAGCTGCCACACATCCCTGGTGACTCCAGGGATGAGTCTCTGCTCGTGCTGTGGGCGAGGGCTGGTGCTCCCGAGGCTGCTTTTGCCTTTGGGCCGTGGGTGGAAGTTTGGGCTGAAGACCAAACGAATGTGTCAACCGTGGGGTGTTTGACCTTTTATCCCTCTCCTGCAGAGCTGCCACGTCTTCCCTAGTTTGGGACACCCTTGACACCCTCTCCCCGTCGTTCACAATCCCTGCAGCCCCCTGTGCTCCTCCGAGCCTGGCGTGTGTGAGCCTCAAGCATGAAGGATCCCGGAGCCAGGGGGTTGATGCCTCACAGGTGACGTGTTTGGAGCCCTCGTGGATGATGTTCCCTTTCCAGCTCAGGCTCCACCACCAGCACAGCCCTGTTTGACTCACGCTCGGGCTTCCAAGAAATGGCTGTGAGATCCAAGTGAAGCAAGAGCTGTGCTCCATCTTTCCCACCCCACGCCCTACGCTGAATCCAAGGTGCTTTATTAGCCGAATAAAAACCGACCCCTTTGCTCCTGGGTGGGGGTGTGCAGGTATAACAAGGAGGCAGAGGGTGGCTTTGGGGGTTTTGCCCCGATTTAGGGGCTGCTGGAAGCTGGTGAAGAGCATTGTGGCATCAGGGAGTTCCCACGCTGAGATGGTTTCTGGGCACTGGAGGGGAGCTGTGTGCATGCGTGGGATGGAGGTGGGAGGGCATGTGGGGCTCCACTTCTGGTGTTTTCCTCTTTTCTCTTGGTTTAGTGCAGTTCTCTCCAGATGCTCCCTCAGAAATGGCTTTGGGGGCGAGCTGGGAGCCCCGTGGGTGCTCGTGCTGCTGCCAAGGGTGGGCAGGTTGCACAGTGGAGCCAGCCTGCTGCCAGAGGAGCTTTTGGCTGATTGGGTGTTAATTAGTTTTGGAGTGAAAGATGAGGAATGCAAAACACTATTTTAAGCTTCAGCTTGGCTGAGGGAAGGAAGGAAGGAAGGAAACAAGGCTCTGGGGATTAATGAAATGATTTCACTGATGTTTTTTGCGGGGCAATAAGGCTGAAGTCAGAGTGCTTTGGGCTTGCTGCGCTCCGCTGAGCTCAGACTTCAGCATCTAATCCCTTCTCAGGGCACTGGCTCGGTGGTTTTATGAGGCTGAGCCTTGGATGAGCTTCCCAACAGACCTTTTTCCAGGGTTGGACAGGGCTTGGAGCAAGCTGGGCTAGTGGGAGGTGTGGAAGGTGGGATGGGATGATCTTGGAGGTCCCTTCCAACCCAAAGCATTCCGTGACTCTCTGGTCGGTGTGGAGCGGTGCTGCCCTTGTCTCCTTTACCTTTGCACCCCTTCAGGTTGTGCTGAGGTTGGAAGTGGGGCTGGGGGAACAGGGAGGGGTGAAGCTCCTGCTGCAGTGCCGGAACTGGAGGGTTTTCAGGGGTGAATGTAGAGCTTGGACAGCCAAAGCTGTCACTTCCATGTCCTTCAGCACCACTAAAGCAGCTTTTAAGAAAACCAAGAACTCACTGGGAAAGGCCAACTCAGGAAGAGGTGAAAGGCTGATTACAGGAAAGTGGGATATAGATACAGGGAGAACTAAGTCAGGAAAAGTTCAGCTCCTTCAAGGTCCAAGTTAAACAAGACACACATATTAATGAACCTGCCCTTTCCATGGGTTCCCACACAAAAGCTGGATGTGTCGAGCCCCTGGATCTGGCTACTGCACCCGAAAAAGGAGGGTCTGTGGGAGCCCCAAGAGCAGCTCCACAGCTGTCGCAGGGAGAGAGACTGGGGCTGCTCACACTGCTCTGGGTGCTCTCAGATGTTCTGACAACCTTTGCTGGTTGATGGTGCAAAAGGGGGAATGCCCCGGGAGACAGGTGTGGGGTTGGATTTGGATATGTGGGAGCTGGAAGTGATGGAATTGAACCTCTGGGTCTTATCCATCTTTTGCCCAAACCAAATCCATTCCTCATGTGTTGTCTCCTCTTTTATCCGGCCTTGTTTTAGCAACACAGCTTCCAGCCTTCTGCAAAGGAGACTATTCCCATCGCTCATAAATCTCCTATCAGGAAGCTGTTTCCAAGATTAAAGCTTAAACGTTTCCCCTCTCTGGTTTCACGTCCCAGTTCCCAATTCCCTCCCTCCTGTAATCACCAGCTCTGCCTCCTCCCAGCAGCTGATGGTTCATCTGGACATGCTGAGGTCTCCATACCCCACACCAAGACCCCGAAAGCCACGTCTGCTCCAAGAAAACCTGCGTTGGGACACTTTGGAATTGGGGTGTGCACCTTGAGCCCTCGTAAAGGGCTGCTCCAGGCTCTGGGCTGGGGATTGTGTCGTGGAAAGGTCTTCCCGCTGTGGTTCCCTCTTGACTGGTTCAGGAGCTGACTGGAGGTGTTAAAGTGTGTTATCTGGGCAAGGCCTGTGGATTTGGGATGAGTTGGAAGTGGTGGAAGGTTCAAGGTCTGGTGTGGATATCGGATCCCCACCAGTGGTGATGAGTCCTTGGACCCGCAGAGTCAACGTGGTGTGTAGGCAGGGAAACGTGGAGCAGGGGAACACTCAGGACATCTGGGCTCACGTGGGAGTGCTGGGAGCACCGTGGGATCCCGACTCTCTTGGCTGTGGCACTCAGCCCTTTGTTAGGAAAGCCTGGAGGAGACCCCAAATCTTTTCATCAGACCCTAAAATTAGAGGCAGCTGAGGCCCCAGCCATGGGAGGGGTGGATTCCTTGGCAGAGGTTGCTCTGCTGATGGAAGAGGCAGGATGTGGCTTTTCCCAGTGGCCTGGGCATGGAAGAAGGAGGAAGGCCCTGGTTCTCCATTCTGGGAGCTCTGGGGGGCATCTCACACCAACCTTTGTCCCTCCCAGCCCTCATCACCCTCAACCCTGCTGTTCCCAGGGCCATTTTGGGGCAGGGTCCTTGGGAAGTTCCCAAAAGGAACATTGTCTTGTCACCTCTCCTGTCACCTGAGGTCACCCCATCACCTTTCCGTGCAGGTTGGCTAATGCCCCATGGCTCATCCTGTTGGGAATTAGGGGAGTTGAGAACCTGGGCAGGAAAAGTGCTTGCCTTTAGCTGGCCTCTTCCTAATGCCCTGTGCCACCAGATAAAATCTTTTGGTGCGTTTTAAATTTTTATTTTTACACGAAAGAGCAACACTGAGATTTCCTCCTGACATTTAAGTCCGTCAGTAAGTGACAAACCGAATAAACATTCCTGTTTTGCTGGGACAAAGGCTCCAAGATCCTGCTGGGACTAAAATGTTTCATCATTTCCGAAGTAAAATGTTTTAGTTAAAAAAAAAAATAAAACAAGAACAACAACTAAAACCAACACATTTCAATGTTTTTCTAATTATTTTCTCCATGTTGGCTGCAGCTATTTGTCAAATTTGGCCCCGCTTTCACCAATGGCTTTGGAACCTTCCAAAACTTCTATTTCAGGGACTTTTCTTGGTATTGATGAGTAAGTTTGATCCCTCCCCTGCATTCCTGTTCATTCCAGGTGTTTTCTGCTGTGTCTCAGGATGGAGCCTGGTGCCACGTGGAGACGGAGCAGGATGTTTTTCCCAATCCTGAGCTATCCCAGCTGTTGCACCTGTGGCATACCTGGGCTGCTCCTACCTGCCAAGTTCCCCTTCGGTTACTGGCACAACGTACCTGTTAAATTCCAGGTGAGCCATGTTTGTCTCCCCCAAAACCTGGCTGCTGGGAGCACGTTGCCTCTGGAGCTCAGCAGCAGTCCTGGCAACGAGCTGGGGAGCTGGAAAACCAAGGAATGGTGAGCTGGGATCTCTGCTGGTGCCTCTGTCCTCGTGTCTGGGCTGCCTGTGTGAGTCAGAGAAGAGCAACATCTGTTGGTTTGAGGGCTGCAGATGGTTTGGTTTAGTTTGTTACTTGTGACAGTGTGGCCTGGGGCCAGGCTCAGAAACGAAAGGTTGAAGCACGTCCTGCTCGTTGGTTTTGGGCCTTTCCTCGCCCCAAACACTGAATTTTTGAGCCAGTTTTTCTTAGAATCATTATGTTTGGTTCTGGTACTGGGAGGATACAGGGGAGGCTTCTCTGAGAAGCTTCTGGAATTAGCCATGTGGGTCACTAATGCCATTTCCTTTACTGATTCCTTTTCATCCTGCTCCAGGCCCTTGTCCCAAGTCTCTCTCCATCGTTCCTGTTGGCTCCTTCAGGTCCTGGAAGGGCATAATTAGATCCCCCCAACGCTTCTCTTCTCCAGTCCGAACAATCCCAATTCTCCCAGCAGAGCTGCTCCATCCCTCTGATCATCCCTGTGGCCTCCTCTGGATTTGCTCCAGCAGCTCCATGTCCTTCCTGATGCAGGATTCCAAGTGGGATGTCACCTGAGTGGTGCAGAATCACAATGAAAAAAACCCTCTCAATTTAATTTAGTTTTGGAAAAATAAAACCTGAGTGCTGGTTTTATCCAGAGCACTCCCTAAGATGGGATTTTTGCAGACTAAGGGTAGATGTATTTTTTCTCCCTCCTCCTGACTAAGAGGTGGAGAGGACTGATGCCATGTCATCTAAACTTGGAGCAGCCCGTGCTGCAGCTGCTCAGGAGCTTTTGCAGAGGGAGAACCATTCCCAGTTTTCCCCTGGACGATGCTGTGCCAGTTTTCCATCCTATGTTCTGGAAGACTCAGCCATTGCCTTAAAAATCGGACGTTGGAGGATTTGCCCTTGAGTGAGAGATCCTCCTGGGGGTGTGACCTTGCTATGGGGGGTCCCTTTTTCCTCAGGGATTTGTATCCAGGTGGTTTAATTTGTGTCCTGCATAGCTGTGCTGTCCAGGCTGCCCTGGGGCGCCTCAGGGATGGCACAGCGCGCTGACCTGCATTCAGCTCCTCTGCAGAGCATCAGCTTGGCCAGGATCTGTCACTTCCAGGCTCACTCAGCCCTTTGGTGACAAAGAGACATCTGTGCCTGTCCTGTGGACATGGTTCCATGCAAATAAGTGGGGAAAGAGGCAAGGAAACAGGCAGGATTGTCCCTGGAAGATCGTGTTGCTGCGGAGGTGGAGAGATGTCACTTGGCACAAGGGAGGGGATGGTCCTGTGCAGGGCTCTGGGCCCTGTGGATCCCTTCCAGCTCAGCCAGTTCTGGGATTCTGTGACCAGCTTGGGTTTTGCAGCCCTAATAAACATCATATGGGGTCTTTAGGGTGTTAATGCAGGACAGCCCATCCCTTCTGGCTCTGCTGCACCCAGACAGCTCTGGCAGCTCTGCTCGGGCTCTTGGAGGGTGAAGGAATAGCAGCACTGGGAACAGCTTTTTCCAAGTAGACCTTGGCAATGCCTGGGATGTGGGAATTGCAGGAGAAAGTCAACAGGCTTTGGCTGGGCCTGGGAGCCTGGACGTGAGCAGCTCCACCAGCACTCCCTGTCCTGGGGGGAAGGCTGCACTGAGCCTTGTCGCTGCTCTTCCAGAGCTGGAAAACTTCCTTCCCAGTTGTTTCTCCCCCTCTGTCCCCATATCCCTTCTCAGCAGGGACTAAAGCACTTGCTTTCTAGGCTGGCTTAGCTCTGACACGAGATTAGATCTCTGTGTGTCAGTCCATGTCCTCCCTCCCTGTGCAATGACAGCTGAATCCTGGATCGTTCCAGCAGGGTTTGACAGGGAGGAAATGTCTCCAAACCACCAGATTCCTCCAAATTTCATGGCAGAGCACCCAAATTTGTGTCCCCTCTAAGGGAGTCCGTGGGCAGGAGCTCTCTGATTCTGTGAAGCCACACAGGCCTGCCCAGCTGTAGAACTGCTGTTCCACAGAGCCATTCAGTCCTAAGAACGGGTGAAGGCTTTCCCAAAGCTTTCATGGAAGGAATGGGGGTGCCCTTTCCTGCTTCCGAGTAGGATCATGGAGCATGAACATGTTTCTCCCCCCAAAATGTCCTTGTTCCTCCCCTTTCCATGCCCTGGATGTTTCTGCAGTCAGCAGCCTTTGCTGAACTTGGCTCCGGAGAGTCTCTCCCTGCAGCTGCTTTTCCTGCTGCATCTCTGCAAATCATCAATATTCATGTGCTCCAGCAGCAGAGCCTCTGGAAAGAGCTCTGGGAAGCCGGAGAGGGATCCAGCCCTGGAAAAGCCTTTGCTGTGTGGGGTCAGGGAGCCCTGTGTTTGCCACGAGAGGGGGGTATGAGCCCACGGGAGCCCAGGAGTGGGTGCTGGGGGTGCTGCAGCTCAGGGTGCTGCCTGGAAGGGGCCACGGCTCCATCCCATTTTCCCAGGGAAGGGTGGGATGGTAGAGGAGCAGGTGCTGTTCAGGAGCCAGGAACACCCGGACAGGCAGGAGCTCATCCCATCCCACAGGGACTTGCTCCCAGGTGACCTGGTGTGGGAGAGCTAATGCAGAAGGGATTTTCCTGAGTGCAGTCTGGGGAAGGAATGCTTCACAAGGATGTTAAAAACACCCTTTTCCTTGGGATATCTCTCTGTTTTCCCCATGAGCTGCCTCCACTGCCCTGGATTGTTTTCTCCTTTGCACTGATGCAACTGTTTGGGATTGCAGAAAACCGGTTTGAGGAGCTGATCTGGCTCATCCCAAATATTTTTTTCCCCCTTTCCCAGGTCAGGAACATTTCTTTCCCAGGTGTTGCTTGAGCATGTTGTGTTCTGGGGTCTGAGCTAACCCACCTGCAGCCAACAGGCCTGGAATTGTTATCCCTGCCATTCTCTGGAACTTTCTCTGCTGTGACATCAAACCCCCTGATTTCTCCTGCCGGGTGATCTCCAGGTCGGATACATGTACAAAGAACTGGGAGAAGCAGTTTGATTTTTAGCTTGAATTCTGACTAGGAACTGAGAGACCTGGAGTTTATTCTGGTTTATGTTTTCCCTGTGGATTTCTTCCACTGCTTTGCAGTTTCATGCCCACATGCAAAGACCAAAATGCTCAAGGAAGGGGTTGGATGTTTGAATGTCTTTCTCACCCACATCAGAGAAGGTGGGATGGAGAATATAGAAAAGGACCACTGGGAAACGCTCATCTTTTTTTGTGATGGGGGAAAATACTTAACATTTGGTGAGCTTAAAGTTTTGGACTTAGTTTTGTGATTTAGTCCTGTTCTATATCATTATAAACCAAACCTTTTTTATCCAAAAGCTTAAAGCAAGGCCTAGTCCAGGGAGGACTATCCATGGGATCAACATCCCTCTTAGCCTGTGAACTCCTCGTTCTGCAACAGTTCCCATTCAAACCTCCTGTTTCTGCCTATGACCCAGTACCGAATCAGGGACACTCATTTCAGACTTTCCCTCCCCATTCCATGGCCTTTTGCTCGGGATTTGAAACCTTGGGAAGAGGTTCTGGGTCTGTGGAGTCAGACCATTCACGTGCTGTGCAGTTGCAGCGTTTGCAGTTGAATTCTTGTGTGAAAATATCCTTTATGGTCTGGCTGCTGCACAGAGATTAGGAATAATCCCCAGTTCCCATCCATCAAACTTAATTAGGTCCATTTCCTGATGAGCTTTTGGGCTGCTCAAGTGGGAGCTGGGAGGAAGATGGAGCACCTTGTCATCGTTTCCAGGGGAGAAAAGGACCAATAGCCTCTTCCACGGGGCTGGGACCGGCTCCAGGGTGGGTTGGCAAATCCCATCAGGAGTCCAAAAATCTTCTTGAAAAGGAGAAAATCTCTGGATTAAGATGTCAGGAGGAGAACAGGTACTCTCACAGGGCTCTGGTCCTGACCTGGATTCTTGTCTCCCATAGACTGGCAGATCCTGGGCAAACCTTAGAATGTTTTTCCCTGAAGTGGTTATGGTTTATTTTTCTTGAGAAAGGATTTGTTTTTTAGAAGATGTCAATTGAAATAGAATCTGAAACTGTTCCAGGGAGGGTGTTGGTTGGATGAGTGTCTTGATTTATTTATTTTATTAGGTTTTGTTGGTTTTTACATTGTTGATGCATCTATTAGGCCACATACCAAGGAAAATGGGGAGGGGAGGGGTTAAGCTAAAACAACTGTGTCATTGGAAAAGTCCATTAATCTCCATTTATACAAAGAAAGCTTTTTCCAGAGGTCACAGTCCAAACATGTCCCAGTTATCCTGCTCAGTTGTCCTTCACTCTCTGATTCAGTACCTTGACAAAATGTCCTGAATTTGAATTTTCCCAGGATTTGGGGTTTGGTCAGTTGGTTTGGCTTTATACATGAGAAATCTGGAAAGGCCAACGGAGTCCTGGGCACAGCGTGGGCAGCAGGTGAGGGGGGGATTCTGCCCCTCTGCCCTGCTCAGGTGAGACCCCACCTGGAATCCTGCATCCAGCTCTGGAGGCTCCAGCACAGGATGAATGTGGAACTGCTGGAGGGTCCAAAGGAGGTCACAGAACTGCTCCAAGGGCTGGAGCCCCTCTGCTCTGGAGCCAGGCTGGGAGAGCTGGGAATATTTCCCTGGAGAAGGGAGACCTGAGAGCCCCTTCCAGCGCCCAGAGGAGCACCAGGAGAGATGGAGAGGGACTGGGGACAAAGGATGGAAGGAAGGGCACAAGGAATGGCTTCCCAGTGCCAGAGGGCAGGGGAGATGGGATATTGGGAAGGAATTCCTCCCTGGGAGGGTGGGCAGGCCCTGGCACAGGGTGCCCAGAGCAGCTGTGGCTGCCCCATCCTTGGAAGTGTCCAAGGTCAGGCTGGAGCACCCTGGGCTGGTGGAAGGAGTCCCTGCCCATGGCAGGGTGGGGCACCGGGTGACATTTTAAGGTCCCTCCAATCCAACCATTCTGGGATTGTGTCACTCAACAGGTCCCTACAGGCTCTGCAGAATATCCCATTTCTGGAATAAAGCACATGGGTCAAAGGGGACAGCTTTGCCAGTGTCACGGGCTGAAATGGTTCAGCTCAGGGTGTGATGGATGGTGGGCCAGGATGAAGGTCCGGCCCGGAGGGCAGTGCTGGGCCAGCCCCTGCCCACGCTGCTTTGGCTTCCCTGCAGTGGATGCTCTGTTTGTCCAGGTTTGGGCACTTTGCCCCCTTTCTATGCCCAAACAGCACATCAATACCATGCCTGGAAAGTTACCCCAAGTGCCCTGCTCCTTCAGGTGTTGATTTTTTTCCTCAGGATAAATTTTAGTGAGCCTGACTTCCCTCTCTGGCGTTGCTGTGTTGGGACTCTGGCTGGCAAAGCCTAATTACCAAGGGCTGGGATTTGTAATTCCTGGCACAGCAACAGCATTAATGGATTTGTTTAGTTCTCTTTTATCAGCCTTTCCAGCCTGCCTCTTATCTCATTACTTTGGGGAGGGCTGAGATGGGATTAAGAGGACATGCAGGCCTGATAAATGGAGATAGAAGCCCTGGAGCTGGGGTGGATCGATACAGGTCCCTCATGAAGAGCTGTGGAGAGCTTTCAGAGATGACTAATTGGATGGACCCAAGCCTGGGGGGGGAAGGAGAGCCTTGGAGAGCTCGGGGACTCGGGAATGTGTCAAAGCGGTCATGGAACCTGTTGGGTGAAAGTGAAGTACATGTGAAGGCATCTGGCACTCGGGTTCCTGCTCATCCATCCCTCTCCTGACTCAGCTCTTTGCTGTGGATCTGATACACATCCTGGCTGGATGGAACTTTCCCAGGCTTCCCAGCACTGCAGAGACTGGCTGGTGCCTCCTGCCTCCAAAGCAGCCGCTCCGTGCCCTTCCCCTCCCCGAGGTGAGCTGCGATGTGTGGAACGTGTTGGCACTGTCTGAGGGCTCGGGGTGGAGCTGGGAATGGACCACTGCTGCTTGCTTTGGGATTAGGAATGCCAAGTTTGGAGACCTCTCCAAGCCACTGAGGTCGCCAAAGGAGTGGAAAACAGGTCTCGTGGGGAGCAGGTTTTCCCGCACCTGGAGCAATACCAGGAGAGTGGCTTTTCCTCTGGATGCTGCTGGGCATCCTGTGTTTTCCTTATCCTCATAGGCAGAAGGGCTGGATGTGCTCAGGGTGGGATTTGGAGGCAGCCTTGCTGTCTTGCTGGAAACAAGGAGGGAGTCTCCCTGTTTGTCACAGAACCACCCACTGGCATGTGATGTGGGTTTGGGAATTTGGCTTCAGCACCCCAGTCATGGCCCAGGCACTGACACAAAAATGGGCTCATCCCTGGTAGCAGGAGAGGGTCGAAGGGTCCTTTCCATGCTTTGCCTGGACAGGTGGGAAGTGGGAGTTCCATTCTTCCTCTGTGCCCACTGGGATCAGCGTGGTGGTAACTCCAGTGGGTGTGGACACTGAAAAGTTTCATGTGCCTCTTTCCAGCTGAGCCTTGGGATGAGCCCAGCCAGGAGTGAGGACCCAGCTGCTCAACCTGGCTCCTTGTCCCTGTTTTCCTTTAAACCAGTTCTTTCACTTCTTCCTGGAAGCTCTGAAGAGCATCCAAGGACACTCCTGGGGACCCCTCTTTTTGACAGTGGCTCTGCCATCCTTCACTTTCTCCACACACTTTCTTGGGCTTTTTTCTTGGGTAGGAACCTGGGAAGAGCTTTCCCTTCACCTGGTGCTGCTCACAGATTTCTGCTCTCACTCTTTCTCCTCAGTTCTGTCTCTCCCTTCCCCTGATTCCCTCCTTTAATTTGCCTTTGCTTATTTTGAATACAAAGCTCCTCCATCGCAGTGTTTATAGTTCATAAAGCCTTAGGCCCATTGCTTATTCTCCTTCTTATATCCCTACTTAACTGCTTTGGCTCCCTGTGGCCTTTCCCTGCTTCCAGAGTATCCCAGATGAATCACAGTCCCTGTCCCCAGCTGTCTGCTGCATAGTTCCCATATCCCAGGAACCCAGGTCCCATATCCCAGGAACCCAGGTCCCATATCCCAGGAACCCAGTTCCCAGACACTGCAGTGGCTCAGGCACAAATCCTCCTTTCCCTCATCCCTTAAAAATTCCTTTCTCTGCAATCAGCCTCCCCCACGAGCCTTGAGGAAGATCCCAGTCACCTGCAGGATGCCCAGGGTGTTCCTGGTGTGGGCATCTCATGGTGCTCGGAGCATTCCCAGCTTTGGGAGCCACGGAGTGGGTGCTGGCTGGCACGTGCTGGCACTGGGCTTATCGCCCTGGCACCCAGTAAATGTCATCAGCTTCCTTTGTGTCCACTCCTCCATATCAGCTTCGCTCATGGTTTCCCTTTGGCTCTTCCCAAAATAGGTCTGAAGCACAAATGCCTCGATTCCCATCTTTGCAGGGTGTGGTGAGGAGCAAGGGCTGGCTGAATCCCAGCTCTGTTCCCCTCTGGGAGCTCCTGGACCAGGGTGGGGTCATTGATATAATTTTTTTTTTGGTTATTTTTCTTTTTATTGAACTGAATTTTCAAGCCACAGTTTGTGTGCAAGCAAGTGAAGTGAAGCTGATGTTCATGTGCTGTGGGGACTGAAGGAGTCGGAGAGCAAGTGGACAATGGACAGAAAAAAAGCGGGATGAGGATGTGGGATGAGACTTGGAGCAGGTCGTGGAGACTGGTGTTGGGGGGACAGACTCATGTCCTCGAGCCAGCGTTTGCAGAGAAGAGGGGCAGGACTGAGTAGGTTTAGAGGGGATATTGGGTAGGAGTTCCTCCCTGGGAGGAGGCACAAGTTTCCCAGAGCAGCTGTGGCTGCCCCATCCCTGGAAGTGTCCACGGCCAGGCTGGAGCAACTTGGAATAGTGGAAGGTGTCCCTGGCCATGGCAGGGGGTTGGAACAAGCTGATCTTTAAAATCCCCCTTCCTACCCAAACTATTCCAGGATTCCATGTTTCCATGAATGTCCTGTGGCTGGAGCTTGAGGAGCCAGGGATTCAGCAAGTGCCAAACCTGAGCTGCGGAGCAGGAGAGAGGCAGCCAAAGGGCAGGGAAAGGTGAGGCTGGAAGCTCAGGGATGGGGGCCGAGGTGGGAACCGATGGAGTGGTTCGGAGCAGGGAAGCCCCCCATGGTCATGGCACTGCAGGGGGACCCAAAGCAGCTCCAGGTGGCCTCTGGATGAGAACATCGCTGAGGCAGAGGGTGGGCAGGGTGAGCTCAGGCCCGTTCACTCCCTTCAAGAGAGGAACACCCAGAGTTTAATTTTCCTTGGTTTAAATTTCCTGGCTGCTGTGCTTTTCCTGCCCCTGGCTCCGTCCTCCTCCTGTTCCCCAGGCAGGAGCATCTCAACTGCAAGAATTCTGCGGGTGGGGACCAGGACAATGCACCACATGAAATCCTTCCCATCGGTCACTCGTTCCAGTGGGAACCTGGAGCTCCACTCAGCCTGTGCCGTGTGGCTGCTCACCAGCTCAGGATGCTTTTCCTGGAGGGAAATATTCCCACGGACATCCGAGCCCACTGCTTCTGCCCTCACTGCCCTCCCATCAGAGGGGACAGCTCGGTCCCCTGTCCTGTCCTCCAGAGACACGAGGTCCATGCCTGCACACAAGGAGCAGGGACAGAGTCCAGCAGGAAAAGCAAGCCAGGCCAGCTCAAAATAGCCTCCTTGTTGGAGTTTTCCATGAGATCTTTGGGCCTCCTTATCTCCCTGCTGCTGTTCTGGCACGGGACGAGTTGCAGATGGAGCGGCGTCACCTCGGTCACCCCAAGGCTTCCCGCGCCCGGGCAGGACTCGGGGCCGTTGTCCCATGGGATGTTGGTCCCTGTGGGATACGGTGGCCTCTCGTTCAGCAGGAATACTTGGGGAGGAGTGAAACCTGCCCAGTATCATGGACTGGGATATTGAGATGCCTGGAGTTGGAGGCAGTGGGTTTAGCAGGGATTTTAAGCCATTAGAAAGATCCCGGCGGCTGGAGGAGAGTTTTGTGCCTCTGTAATACCTGCCCTGCTTCAGCAGTGCAAAGGCAGCAGGAATATCCCTATCCATCCATGTGAATCCTTGTAAAAATAAGCATATTCCTGCTAGGAAGCAAACAGAGCTGCTGCTTTGCTTTTTGGGAAGCTGGTCCTGCTTCTAGGCAGGCTCCTGGTGAGCCGTGGATTTGTGGCTCAGGTGTCACCAAGCCAGAGCTGCTTCGGAGCCCCAGGGCAGGTTTGGCTGTGTGACCTCCTGGTGCTTTCCACAAGTGCTTTCCTGGCCCTGGAAGAATTTTCTTGGGGCCTTAATGAGACATCTGGGGGCAATTAGTTTTATGGCATCCTGGCTTTTCTCACGGAACGTGGCACGGCGGGTTCCAGGGTGGGAGGGAAGCAGGAGGTGCTGAGTCAAGCTTTGCATCCATCCTTCTCCTTCCTGGTGCTCGTGGAGAATCCATGCCCGGTGTAATCCCACACAGGCTCTGACCCACAGCCACGGAGGGTCCGTCCTGCTCTAACCTGTTGTAGTCCTGAGATTAGTGCTGAGCCTGCTCCCCGCCCGCAGTCTCCTGGAGCTTCCTGGAGGAAAGGATTACAGGAAGGATTAGATACAAAGCTCTGCTGCTGCATAAATCATGGTTTTCACCGCTGGCAGCCACTCCGAGAGGAAAGACGGCACAGACGGTGTTTGCTGTGGCAGCGCCGCTGACCCCAATTATTTTGGGGTGATAAACCACCACCTCTCCCTGGTCTGTCATAAACTGCTCCAGAGCACTGAAAAGCAACCAGGCTCGAGAGGAAATAACAAACCAAACCCAACCAGGCTCGAGAGGAAATAACAAACAGCCTTTTTCACTGTTTTGTTTTTTGCTTTAGTTCTTGGGCTTTTGGGGTGATGTTTCTGTGGTTTTCCTCTGACCCCAGGAGTGTATAAAGTTCACTAAAGGTGTGGGATCACTTTTGAGATTGGCCCTAAAAGTCATGGGACTACAACGTGCAGGGACCGGTTAAATGGACCCTCCGTTGGGGGGCTTGGGTGATGCTTATCATCATTTTTATTTTACACAGGAGGAAACTGAGGCCCAGCAGTGTATTCCTGACTGCTGGAAGTGAGGATTCCCAGGGATTCAGGTGATGTTTGGCCCAGACAGTCCCACCTGTGCTGGAGAGGACACAGACAGCTCCTGATGCTGATGATTTCCTGATGGGCGATGCCAATCCTGGTACTAGGAAGAACAAAAAGGAGAAACTGGTGCTGGGATTCCTAAGAAGCTTGTTTATTAAAATGAAGATCTGATGGTCCAGCCCCTTAATAGACCAACATCTGTGCAAACCTGCAGCAAACACTCCAAGAAATCTCTTAGAAATCCTGCGTGGAAGAAAAGGCCACGGAGATGTTCCACTGGGAATGACAGGGCTTTGTTGTCTTTTATTTTCCCATTCACTCCATCACCTAATGGCTTTTGCTGACAGGTATTTATCAGCCTGAACATGCTTTCCCTTGTCTTGGAAAAACAGAAATCTTTACTCCTGGCTCCAATAAAAAAATCAGCCCAACGTCCCTGAAGGAGCAAGTCTGGCTATCAATCCTTCTCCTGCCATCTCAGCTCTGGGAGTCGTTAAGAGAAGAATGGCAAAAGCAGAAAGTGAAGCCACCCAAGGTTAGAGACAGGCCTGAATTATTATTTTTAATCCTTTTTCAGCCAGGAATTTTGGATGTTTAATGAGCTGAGGGGCAGGGCGTTCTCACAGCTCTCCCCAGGGCTGGAGGCAAAGCTGTCCCAGCTCCCTGCACGGTCCTGGCCTGGGAGAGGATTTGTGGGGCAGGAATTGAGGAGCACAGGGTGGCACTGGCACGGCCCCCCAAGGGGTTCCAAGTCCTGGCTCCAGCATCTCACAAGCTCTTCCCCAGCAGGAGTCATTTCCCTCAGGAAAAGGGGCTCAGCACCCTGGTGGGGAGTCCATGGGGTTAATCCTCCTCTCCTTTACACCCTGTGGTGATTTACTCCTTTCCTCCACCACTTTAGGAAGTTGAAATCTGCTTCCAGCCCTGCCTGCAGCAAGTGAAAAGCAACGGAGGCTCCTGTGTTTGGATTAACCAAGTCTGGCCCTACAAAAATATCTCTTAAGCCCAGCTCAGGAAAACCAAACATCCAAGATACGGAGGGTGGTGGTGACAGATTTATTATCAAGGAAACAGCCCATAACTTGTGAGATGCTTCTCCCCATCATAAATGCAGGTAAGATGTTGTTTCCAGCATTAATTGGGGTTGATGTCCTCGCCCACCTTCTCCAGAGGGGCTGGCAAACCCCAGGCTCTTCCCTTTTGAGCTTCTTGAAGTTCTGAAAATTGCTGACATGAGATTTTACCCTGAATTCCTGTTGCTTGGTGACGTTTTGGCGTCTCTGGAGTCCAGGCAGGTTTGTAAAAGCTCTCTGTGTTTAAGAAGACATGTGCATACATCTGTATATTCACATTTTATATGTATGTGCATATGTGTGTATGGACTCAAAGGAAATTAGCTCCTACTCCGTTGCTCAGGGCTGGGATCTGCACGTTCTCTTTGGAGTATTTCATGCCAGATATTAACTGTGACTTATATTTTGGATACAAATTTTAATTAAATTGGTGTTTGTGAGCTGCTGTGGGATGGCGGGGAGGGAAGCTTTGGCCACTCTCTTGTTCAGGAAATAAAATGACCTCACTTGTGAGAGCTGCAGGGTGATGGGAACCAGCTTCCACCCCTGTTGGGAAGTGAGGAATACATGGGACAAGGCAGCATTCCTGAGGGAGAGCTCCCAAGCTCCTGGATGCCACTTCTCAGCAGGGATCAGAGGGATGCCCTGGACAAGGTCGTGACCATCTCAAGGACCCCTCCAGCACAGAGAGACCTTGACCTTGGTCTGGAGGTTTCGTTTTCTGTCCTACACTGAACCTGGGTCAGAGAATCTCTCCCAGAACTTCACGTCCAGGGAAGGGAACGGAGCTGGAGAAGGGGCTGGAGCAGCAGGAGAGGCTGAGGGAGCTGGGGGGGCTCAGCCTGGAGAAAAGGAGGCTCAGGGGGGACCTTCTGGCTCTTTGCAATTCCATTATGGATCCAGGGTGGGATTGGGCTCTGCTCCCAGGGAACAAGTACAGGAGGAGAGGGAACGGCCTCAGGCTGTGCCAGGAGAGGCTTAGGTTGGATATCATGTAAAATTCCTTCAGGGAAAGAGTGGTCAGGCACTGGAATAAGCTGCCCAGAGCAGTTTTGGATTCACCATCCCTGGAAGTGTTCAAACAACATGTGGATGTGGCCCTTGGGGACATGGTTTAGTGCTGGTCTGGGCAGTGCTGGGTTAATGATTGGACAACCTTAATGATTCCAGGATTCCAAGGAGGCTCTGGCACATGGCACCTACTGAGGATCTCTGCTGTTGTCCTGGGAGGTGCTAAAAGCCACGCAGCCCCTTCCAGCCCTGCTCTGCAGGGATGGCAGCCTGGATGGAAATAAGAAACAGCCCCAGCAGTGCTTCCCCTTCCCAGTGCTCCTCTCTCACGGACCCCTGTGTGTTTTGCACTGGCTCGGGAGTGTTCTGGAATGGGAACCCTACAGGGATGTGTTACTCCAACCACACTGGCTTTCACTGCGAAGTTCCAATTGTGGTTTATAGGGCTGGTCTGAGATCATTGGGTTTAAATTAAAGGCAGACCTCATTCACTCCTGGGGGTTGAATGTTAGATCCTTGTCTCCCTGTTGGGAAATCAGCCCTGGATGCACAGATCCGTGGGAAGGTCTGAGCCCACATCACCCTGAGCTGCTCAGGTAACAGCTGGAGTGTTCCTTGCTCCAGAAACCTGCTGGGTGCTGGATATGTTGGATTCACAGTGGCTTCTGGATGAGGGAGAAGGACAGAAGAACTGGGAGGGAATGAAGAACTTTAGACAAGGGGAACAGCTTCCCACTGCTACAGGGCAGGGATAGATGGGATACTGGGAAGGAATTCCTCCCTGGGAGAGTGGGTAGGCCCTGGCACAGGGTGCCCAGAGCAGCTGTGGCTGCCCCATCCCCGGAAGTGTCCAAGGCCAGGCTGGAGCACCCTGGGCTGGTGGAAGGAGTCCCTGCCCGTGGCAGAGAGGGGCACTGGATGGGCTTTAAGGTCCCTCCAACCCAAACCATTCTATGAAGCAGTCTCTGATTTTGGCCAGGTGACAGAAGTCCAACCCTCAGCGAAGGGACCCCACGCTGTGTCCTTGTCCCTGTGGTCTCCATGACCAACACAAAGCCCTCAGGGATAAAAACCCACCCTCAGGGCCTGATCCTGACCGTGCTCTGTTGTTTAATGTGTTGGTGCAGCCTCGATGTTTGAGGGGGGCAGCTGAGCAGACCTCAGATCTTGTTTCAGCTGAAACAGGAACCTCTGCACAGCCACAGACACCAGATGGTCTCAGCTGGGTCGAAGTCCAAGTGGATGAGGAAAAGCTGTGTAAAATCTGTCGTGGAGACGTGGCCCGAGAGTCTCCTAAGGGGAGACAGGGAATCTCAGTGTGAGAGCTGCTTAAAATTAGACTGGATTAACTTTTGGGGAACTTGTGGCGTGAAACCCTGTGGGATTTGCTGGGACACTGATGGGGCAGATCTTCACCCAGTTGCTTTGGGGTGATTTTAGAGTTGTCTCCAGATCACTTAGGGAGCTGTTGGTTGACAAACCCACCAGTAGCTCTGTGCCTTCCCAATCTTTATCTTTTCTAGCAAGAGGAGAAGGTGGATCCATCTCTCACCTTGTCCAACACCTTGCGCTCTGTGACTCTGAGCTGGGACAATCATGCCATGAAATGACAGCAGAAATGGGAGAGTCTGGGCAGGACTGGACACAGGTGAGGATGTTTCCCAGCAAAGTCCTGGCTGCAGTCCCATTGCTGCAAGGCAGGAGCAGGGAATCAGCCACAGGGCTGGAGGTGACAGAGCTCTGAGACCCCCCTGAGCAGCAGCAGGTCCGGAGGTCCCAGCAGAGGCTGCTCAGGGCACCATTTCCAGAGCTCTGAGCTGTGACAGGGCAGGCTCAGCAGTGGTTCCTGCCTTTCTATTCCCAGATCTCTGTGGTTTTGTGCTCCCGCTGTGCAGCGAGGGGTGGGAATTTCACAGCCAAGATAAATAGTCTCAGGGTCTGGCTGGGGCTCCGGGAAAACAGAGAGCGCGGCGAGTAATTGGGATAATACGTTCAGACACCACCATTATCCCACCAGTGCTTCCCAGGAGGAGGCTCGGCCAGAGGGAGCTGGACCACAGCAGGTTGGGCACGACCTCTGTGCCACAGCGAGAGGACTGGCCTGGCACTGGGATGTCCCAGGGCCAGCTGTGGTGGGGCTGGGAATGTGAAATCCCTGCCTTGGCTTTGCTCCCAGGGGGATTTGCTGTGGTCTGGTGGAGGAGAGAGGCTTTGAGTGGGGGTCTGAGAGAGCAGCAGCTCTGCCAATCCTTGGAGGGAGAGCTTGGGGTGAGCAAGAAAGCTGGATAATCTGCCATCACCTTGAGAAATGTTCAGGTCCTTTGACTGTCTCCTTTTGGTAGAGGAGAGGGCACAATCCCAGAAGCAACAGGCTTCTCTCAGGGTCTAAGTTAGAGACCATCCATTACAGGGCCTTCTCATGCCTAACTCATGCTTTTGCTTCTCTTAGCAAATGTCTCCAGCCACCCTGCTCTGTCCTGTTGACACCACGAGCATGGGAGGGAAGGAAACCTCACAGGCAGAGACCCTTCTGGCTCCCTCCTTCCCTGTTACTGCTTCAGAGAGCAAGAGCAGGTGGGTCCCGGATGGGATTGGGTTTCTTGGGAATCTTCTGTAGTGGCAGCTGATTTTGAGAATGCCAAGATGAGCTCCTTTGACTCTGATTCCATCAAAATCATCTGGCTCTGGAAATGGAAAGAGCAACTCACCCTGCAGGCATCTGAGTGGTTCAGCTCTGAACCTCCTGGTTGTTGTGGCTGCCCCATCCCTGGAAATGCTCAGGACCAGGCTTGGAGCAACCTGGTCTAGTGGAAGGTGTCCCTGCCCATTGCAGGGGGTTGGAAGGAGATGAGCTTTAAGGTCCCTTCCAACCCAACCCGTTCCATGTTTCTGTGACCTGCTGCCATCTCTCTGCCCAGCAGCAGCTCCAGGGTCTGCTGTGTTGGTACCACACAGAAGGTTTGTCCCACTCCAAAGGATGCCCTTTGCTCCTGAGGGATATCCCAGCCCCACCCACGTGCTTTGCAGCCTCCTCAGGTCTCTCTCCACGAGATCCAGTGTGCAGGTGCATTTTTGCAGCCGCGCAGGGTTTTGGCCCAGGGGGCAGCTCAGATCTGTGTGCTGGAGGCCTGTCGGGCTACAGAGAGCCTGGACTCCAGCTCCAAAACAGGCAGAGGGAAGTGTCCAGCTGGGAAAAGACAAACTCGCTCTGTGGAGTGTTTTAGGTCCATTTCCCTGGCTGGGGTGAGCAAAGAAGTATCTGCTGCTCTAATCCCCATCTGTGCTGAGTGAGGATGTTGCCGTGCATTGTCCAAACAGGGGTTTTGGGAAGGAAGGGAAGTAAAATCCCAGACAAATCTCTCCCTAATTGCGAATCCTTTGAGAAAGCCAAGCACTGCTCCAGGAGCTGCAGTGGGATTTGGGGAATGTTTCCCAACTGCAGGCTCAGGAGCAGTTGTGGCCTCTCCAAGGTGCCCAAATCATGGAGGAGTGAGCAAGTCCTACATGTCACCTCTGGGTCACCCCCACCTGCACAGGGAGTTTTGCTTCTCCCCTCCTTGTCCACACAGGCTGAGGGCTTGGAGAGCACTTCCCAAGCCCTGCCCTGGCATCCCAAACTCCAAAAGGGATGGAGGAGTGAGGAGGCTGTAAGTAGCCAAGCCACCACCTGCGTGGGATCACGGCTGAGTATTGGATCCATCTCCATGGAGATTAAACCCTGCTGCCACTCCAGGGGATCAGCAGGAGAGCTCTGCTGATGGCAGGGCACGAGGATAAGAGGAAGTTTTGCTCGTGCTGCCTGCCAAGACTAATTTTGATCTTCACACACCAGCTCCTCCCTGCTGGAGTCACTCTGGGAGCAGACAGACCCGTTCCTGCCCTCGTGCCCCAGGGAGCAGCAAACACCTCACGAGTCTCCTACACTGATTTCAGAGCATAAATCCAACCTGGGACAGCAAGTTCCAGTTCCCATGGAGAGGAGGAGACACTGGAAGGAGCTCAGTGCCTACCTGGACCTCACAGGAGGGCTGTGTCTGCACCTGGAGCGGAGGGATGCAGCCGCCCTCACCTCTCCAGTCCATCCCAGCAATCCCTTCCCTGTATTTCTACCTCACGTGGTTTTCTCTGCCTTTCCCTAGGAAGGGCAGAGGGTTTCCCTAAGGCTCTGCCCGCTGAGCTTTCCCGGGGCTGCAGCAGGTTTTCCAGCTGCAGGGGCAGTAAATGCTGGGCTGAGCAAGGCTGTGTCCCAGCTGCATGGAGAGGGCTCCGAGTCCGGGGTCACGGAGCTGCCGCACGGTAGCTCCGGAGAAGTGATCGGTGGGATTAAATTCCCAGGAACTGGTGGGGCCCAACTCCGTTCTGAGCCACCCAATTGAAAACAAACACAGAGCTCTAGATGGGCCGTGCTCGGTCACAGCTGATTTTTATCGGCCCTGGCCAGCATTGGGGTGGGAAGAGTGCTGGGTTGGAGCCACTCTCTAGTCCCAATCTCGGGAGGATTTGGGAAGCAGAAAGTTCGAGTCGGGGCCTCTGTGAAATTCTGGCTGCTGGAGACTTTCCCACATTATCATTAGACATTTGGCTCGTTCAGGTTGATTTCCAGAGGTCTGAAGGGCTGAAAGGCTTGTTGTGCCTGGTGATTCTGGGTTTTTGGGGGAGCTTGAAGCAGAGCAGCCCTGAACACCGTGTCCCTGCAGGGGTTAATGACCGGGACAAAGGGCTCTTTTCTGTCCCAGTTCGGGAGCTGCAGGGCCAGCAGAAAGGCAGAGCCACCCTGGAGCTTGGAGCATGGACACCTGCCCTGTGCTGCATCCATGGGGATGCTTTGCAGCCAGGGGGTCCATCCCTGCAGTCGGAGCCACGGGATGCTTCTGGCAGCTCCCGAGGAACGAGGTCCTTGACCCTCCGAGGCCCTTCCTGGCGGTGGGAACAGCAGGGTTATTGGAATGGGGTGGCTCCTCTCTGAGATGGAAATTTCTCCTCTAGCCAGAGGCAGGGATCTTGGCTTGCATCCCTGCTCCCTGTCACTGAGCCTCGCCACCTTCCCGGGTTCACTTTGTTCACAAAGAGCCTCAGATAAGCTTCTTGGCAGGGGTGCTCCTTTCTCCAGAGGCATTAGCAGGGCTCAAGACAGGGTGTTGGTTTTTTTTAATATTAACCTTTCGTATCCCTTAGAAGATGCAGCTCAGACAGAGCTGCCCCTGGGGCTGGGGGCAGCAAGTTGAGGATCTGTGTTGGTGGGAAGCATCAGCATCACTGCAGGGATGATCAAAGAGATCAGAGAATATCCTAAGTGGGAAGGGATCCAAAAGGATCAGCAAAGTCCAACTCCTGACCCTGCACAGGATGGCCCCAAGAATCCCACCGTGTGCCTTGTCAGCTTCCTTGGATGAGCAGCATGGGGGTATGGAAGTGCTCAGCTGTGGAGCACCTGGAGAGACCTGGTGTGCAGGAGGAAGCTTCTGCCTGGTGACAACAGGCTTTGAACCCCCAGCCATCAGAGCCACAGGAAATCTTGCGCCTGAGCCTGAGTTTGGCTCTCTGGAATGGTCACAACTCAAGGAATATTTATTTTCATAGAATCATGGAATATCCTGAGCTGGAAAGGACCCCCAAGGATCATACAGTCCAACCCCTGGCCCTGCACAGACACCCCAACAATCCTCCCCTGTCCCTGTCCTGTTGTCCAAAGGCTCCTGGAGCTCTGACAGCCTTGGGGCTGTGCCCACTGCCCTATGGAGCCTGGGCAGTGCCCACCACCCTCTGGGGGAAGAGCCTTTCCCTGGGATCCAACCTGGATCTCCCCTGGCACAGCTCCAGCCGTTCCCTGGGTCCTGTCCCTGCTCACAGAGAACAGAAATCAGTGTTACCCTGCTGCTTCCCCTCGTGAGGCAGTTGTAGACTGTGATGAGATGTGCCCTCAGCCTCCTCTTCTCCAGGCTGGACTGAGTTGGAGTACATCTTTCTCATTGACTGACTTTTTTTGCCACTTTATGCCCTTAAAACAAGTTCATGCCCTTAGAACAAGCGGTTGGTGATTTGAGGGAGCCAGTCTCGGGCATCTCATAGAGCACCTTGTGGGATGACCCAAACTGTGGCTCCAGAGGCCCACAGCATTCCCTGATCCCCAGGGAAGGGCTGCCTGGCAGACCTGCAGCCTCCCCTGCCACCCAGCCTCATTTATCTTCCTTGCTCGGGCTGTTTACGCAAGCAAGAATTGGCCAGAGGCGCCCGGCCCCGCTGCGTGCCAAGGGAGGAAGCAGGCACCAGCACAAGCTCTCGTGGCTGGCACCCAGTTCCTGCATGCTCTCCTTGGAGAACAAAAGGCCAGGATGCAGCTCCTGGCTCGGGACAGCTCCGGCCCCTTGCAGGGTTTGTGCCGGGGGTCCTCCAAAGGGACCCTCCGTCTGTGCTGGACGGGGCAGAGATGCTCAGGCATGTTCCCAGCAGAGCTCCTGAGGACTTTTCTCCCAAAACTCATGAGAGATGTGCTTGACTTTAGTCCCTTCTTAACCCTTTGTGGGGTGGGAGCTGCTGCTGAGCTGGGCCTTGGGGAGAGATGTCACAATCAAAGCATTGTCCCCCTGCTCGCTGAGCCACCGCTGCCATCCCACTTCTCTGATTCCTGCAGCTCCATGATCCTACTGCAGAAAGGGGCATCCCCCTGTCCAAGAGGCTGGAGGGCACCCTGGCATTAATCACCCCTGGCTGGGCTGGTCTTGGCTTACCCAAGGACCTGCCACCCCATTTGCCAGCCTGGGGTGGGTTTCTGAGTTCAGGGTTGGAGATCAGACCAGTGCCAAGCTGCTGGCAGCCAGGTGCCACTAAATAGAGAGTAAACACACCTTCCAGAGTGTCTGATAGGTTTTCTGTGTGAAAATAATGCCTTCTTTTTTTTTTTTTTTCCCTTCTGCTCCAGTAAACAGCAGCTGATACAAAATCGCCGGCGGGAAAACTTGCTGCAGTTCTGAGGAAAGGAATGAAGGGGACGGTCCAGGGATGGTGTCATATCCCAGAGCCCTCCAACCAGCGGTTTGGAAGAGAACCCAGAGGTGGCCAAACCCCTCCGAGTCCTGCCTGGAGGTAGCCAAGTGCTCCCAGCAGCTTCCCGGGGCGGGCGGCGGTGCCGGCGTGCGAGACAGAGCACGCTTTGTGTGCCGCCTGGCCCGGGCTTGCCTGGGAGCAGGAACACGGCAGAGGAACGTGCCGGGGTCTGACACGCCACCCCAGCACCCTGCTGGCCCCTTGGACCATGCCAGGACACGGCAGGAGCCTCGGTGGAGCCTCAGGGGGACAGCGGTGGGTCCTTCCCCCCAGCGGGTCTCAGCACCTCCATCCTGGCACAATGTTTCTCTCCCGACCCACCGTGCGGGGCAGGTTTTGTCCCACCACAAAAGTGGAGAAACAGGGCTGAGGTGCCTTCAGGATGTTTGGCTTCTGGCTCCTTCTAAAGGCATGGAAGTTGCCCGCTTGGGGCTGGGTCACCCCCAGAGTCACATGGGGACACTGACTCCTCTCACACCTACTCCTTTCCAGGTGACGGAAAACAAAAGAACCCAAGATATTTAAAAGCAGGAAGCCAGATTTTGTAAACTGTCTAAAAATGTATCCTCCGGAGATGAGATTTGGCTCTGGCTCCGAGCCCAAAGGAACGATCCGTGCTAATGAAAGGGACAGGGAGGAAGGGACAGCACGGGGGGAGAGGGTTGGGCTGCCTGAGCATCCTCACCGTGTCCCCCCGTCAGGGACACCCCGGATCGAGGGTCCTCAGGGCTCACCACACCCCAGGAAGAGGATTCTGCCTGGGAGATGGGATGAAATGATTTTAATTCCTTAACCCTGCACATTTTTGGCCAAATGGCCCAGGGAGCTGAGTGAGGGAAGGGAATTCACAGAAGGAAACAACTGCTTGCTGCTACAGGTAGGGCCACCAAAATCCCTGGGGTGCCTGAGGAGTCCAGGGCTTTTGTGGCAGGAGTCATGGAATCACAGAGCCATGGAACAATTTGGGTTAGAAGACACCTTAAATATAGTCTAGATCCAATGCCCTGCCATGGGCAGGGTTAGGGTTAGGGTTAGGGTTAGGGTTAGGGTTAGGGTTAGGGTTAGGGTTAGGGTTAGGGTTAGCCCAGGTAGCTCCTCCGTGTGTGTCCAGCCTGGGCTTGGACACTTCCAGGAATGGGGTGGCCACAGTTTCCATGGACAACCTGTGCCAGGGCATCCCCACCCTCACAGAGTCCACACTTTCTACCCTTGCCTTACTCCAGCCCTTTCACAAAGCAGCTGGAATCGCCCCCCCTGGTTTTGGTGGGTGAGAATTCCCGGGATGATGAGCTGGTTTATTTCCTGGGCGTTGTTGTGTCGTTACAGAATCATCGAAACCAAAACCTCGGAGTGGCTCATCACCAGTGATTGCTTCCTGCATCTCATCCATAGGCACCTCCTCCACCTCGCAGGAGTGATTTCGGACATCTCTGGGATGGGAACAGCTCCTAGAAGAGCTGTTATCCCATGATTGATCCACTCCAGCTATCCTGGAACTCCTGCTGGACTCGCAGCCATTGACTGGGCACTGGGCTGTCCTCAGAGGGGAGCTGAGCACTCCTGATGCCCCAGGAAGGGCATCTCCTGGGGCAAAGAAGGTATCTCTGGAGAGGGAGGAGAAGTGGGATTTCAGAATGTCCTCCCTTAAAACACAGATGAGGTGACTTCTAGAAGAACTTTTTTAGGGACGTTTTACAAGAGCATGGAGTGCCAGGATGGGAGGAATGGTTTCAGACTGCCAGAGGGCAGGGTTAGAGGGGATATTGGGATGGAATTCCTTCCTGGGAGGGCGGGCAGAGCAGCTGTGGCTGCCCCATCCCTGGAAGTGTCCAAGGCCAGGTTGGATGGGTTTTGGAGCAACCTGGACTAGTGGAAGTTGTCCCTGCCCATGGAAGGAGATGAGCTTTAAGATCCCTTCAACCCAAACCAATCTGGGCTTCTGTGAATCCATCCTCATCTCCCCCGAGCTCGGAGTGAATCCCTCGCAGCGCTGTGGCTGCCAGGAGCGAGGCACAGCCTGTCATCACCTCCCTGGATGGAGAACAGACCCCAGGGAGCACGGCCCAGCAGCCAGGAAGCCCAGACAAGTGCTCTCCTGAGGCAGCACTCACAGACATCCTCTCCCTTGGGGCCAGCTCTTCCTGCCTCCCCGATCCTATTTACATCCCCCCAAAAAAGCCCTGGGAAAAATAAACCCCGAGTTGCTGGCTGTTGAAGCAGCAAAACCAAAGAGGACCTGGGATCCCGGGGAAGGGATGAAGGCAGCAGGGACCTGTCTCCCCGCTTTGGTGTGGCAGAGGGAAGCAAGGAGAGTTGGGCAGCACAGGAGGGAGCAGAGCCTTTTCCAGCCTCCCACCTCCTCCGGGCCCGGGCAGGGCCGCAGGACAAGCTGGGGATGCTGGAAGGGGGAAGGTCCTTGGAGTGGCACAGGGAATTCACAATTAGCAGCAGGGAGACACTCAAAATAGCCAGGAAAGCTGGGGGAGGGAAAGAAGAGAGAGGACCAAAGAGGGGCATTTAGCCCATCATGAGTAATAATATGAATAATTAGCCCAGATAATAATTGGCCCACGTGTTCCTGACTTTCATACATCAGCCAAAAAAATCAATTAGTTTTTTTATCCGAAGCGAGGGCAAGAATTGATGGCATGAGGGAATCAGTGTAAAACCCCCCAAAAGAGCTGCTTTTCTCCCCCCAAAAAAAGCCCCTGATGTTAAACCCAGAAGCTTTTAGTTACTGGCTTCATTTCACCTATTGAATTTTAGAAGAGATCAATCAACTTTTGCTTTGCTTTTTTTCCCCCTAAAGTTTCAGAGAAGCTGCTTTCCCAAACGAAAAACTTTGTTTCAACCAAGCCTTGAAAACATAGAGGAAGAAAATGTAAATATTTTCATCCAAGTGTTTTTGTGGATGAAAAGTGGGAGGTTTTTTTTTTTCCCTCGCTGCTGTTTTCAGCAGCCCTGCACTGCTCTTATTCCAAAACCTGGGTCTTATTTAAAAGCTCAGAGGGGAATTGTTTAGAAAATCAACCTAATACTTACAGCCTTGCCTTTGATTTTTCAGGAGCAAAGCCAAGCCAGCCTGCTGCAGGGAAGGAAGACAGCTCGGGATGAGCTGATGTCTCCGGACCATTCTTTAACCTTTAGGTGCTGCAGCTCACTCCTAAGGGTGAGTTTTGACCCTTGATCCCGCATAACCACGTTTGGGTTTTGCTGACAGCAAGGAGGAACCACAGGAGCGATGCTCCCACCTTTGCAAGCCCATTCATTGCCGGGATGGAGCCCTTTGGCTCTTAATTCCCAATTAAAAGGCGCGGTGTCGCTATGCTGTCCCCCTGTAAACACCCCGGCGCTCCCACTTTTCCCACCCGGCCGCTCATCCGGAGGGAACCCTGAGCCCGGGGGGGACCCTCGCCCTCCTTCCCTCTATTTTCCATTGCCCTGGACCTCGTGGCCCCTGGAGTTTTGCGCTCCCGACGCTCCTCGGGCTTCCCAAGGTTTGTCTTGGCACGTGGCTCGGGCAGCAGGGGCGCCCAGAAGCCAAGCGAAGCGATTCTTTATGTAAACGAGCGCTGATTGTAATTACGATGCTCTAATTGCTGCTAAGCAAATAAACAGTGAAGGGCAGCAGCATCCCGGGGGCGCTGCGGGGATTAGACAACCCCTGCAGAACCCCGGGAGCAGATTCCCTGTGTCCCCTCCTCACCCACCCCGGGCCCCAAGAGGAGGGGACACCCTCGAGAAAAGGGTTAATTTTACAGTGTCCTGCTCCAGGATATGGGAGAGGCTCAGGGCGACAGGGAATTGGGATCTCTCAGTGTGTACTGTAGGGCGAGGACAGCTTTCCACTAGGCAAAAGTCCTCCTTTGCTCCCTTTTTTTGGGCTGTCTGGACCCAAGTGGAACACCTGGAGGGATCTCTGAGCCTGCTCGTGGAGCAGGGAGTGAGTTTCCTAGGATCATAGAGTATCATGGAATCCCAGAATGGTTTGGGTTGGAAGGTCCTTGAAAAATCATCCCATTCAACCCCCTGCCATGGGCAGGGACACCTTCCACCAGCCCAGGGTGCTCCAACCTGGCCTTGGGCACTGCCAGGGATGGAACAGCCACAGCTGCTCTGGGCACCCTGTGCCAGGGCCTGCCCACCCTCCCAGCCAGCAATTCCTTCCCAATATCCCATCTATCCCTGCTCTCTGGCAGAGCAAAACCATTCCCCCCTGTCCTGGCACTCCAGGCTCTTGTCCCAAGTCCCTCTCCATGATTCTTGGCTCCCTTCAGTCACTGGAAGGTCCCTTCATGCCCTGATTTGGAAGAGACTCACAAGGATCATCAAAGTCCAGCTCATGGGTTCCTCATCCCATGCACCAGCCAAACATTGAGGCACCTCTGCCTGTTCCCTGTGAGCTTCCTGGGGATGATCCAGCAGCTGGACAGGGAATTGTGAGGGATGCAGGCCAGGACCTGCAGCCCAGGGCAGGAGCAGCCCAGCCTGGCACCCACCCAAGCCCTCACTTAGGAGATCCACAGCTTATTCACTCATTTACTCTTAACTAAGTCCTGTCTCATGCCTGACGTTGTGTTGGCTCACGTGCTTCATCCCTGATCTTATTTGTGTGCTTTGAATTTGGGCAGCACCCAGCAAAGCTCCCTCCTCCAGAGACAATCCCCTCCATGAGCTCTTCTGATGCGTGGTGGGGATTAACACCAGATCCAGGCAGGACTGGAATGGCAGGGGCAAAGGTTTGGCTGTAGCTGCTCCCAGGATGCTGAGGGTGGGATCAGGAGGGGATGTGCTCCATCCCACCTCCTCGGTCCTTGTTTTCCAGGATAAAAAGACCAGCTGGGCACTCTTTTGTTTGATTCCCATTTTCTCTTCATCCATCCCAGCTTCCCCTTATTTTCCTGGAGAACAAGTGACCACTGTGTTCCCCCCAGCCTTCCCGAGGCTCTGTCCCAGCTCTCCTGCTGCTCTTTTTCCCTGATCAAGCCTGTACCTGCCCCATCCCACACTCCTTCGCGCACCCCTGCCTCCATCGGCACGCAGGAGGTGGGAACAGCAGGGTGTGAGCACTGAACCCCTCCCGGGACACGTCACGGAGGTGGCAACATCTCACTTGTCCCCTTGGGAACATCTCACTTGTCCCCAAGTGACAGTCCAGTGCTCCTGCAGCTCCTGCCACCTCCACTCACTGCCCGCTCTCACGGCTTCCAGCCTTACAACATTTCAAGCATTTACAACATTTCAAATCCAGCTGTTTGGTGGAAAACGGGGATTTTTTTATTTTTTTTCCCTCCTGGACTGCTGTGAATGCATCACATCATAATTAAAAGCCAGCGAGTTGTGGGTACTGGAATTCGTGCGGGTGTTTGCTCGCACCAGGCTTCTGCTCTGCTTTATTTCACACGGTTTGCTGTAATAAAATCAGACTTGTGGTGCTTGCAAACCATCTGCTGCTTCCCAAAGGGCTGCAGGGCCACTGACTCCCTGTTTTACCCTCCCCAAAGCCCCTGCCATGGTCCCCTGTGCTTTCCTGGGATGGGTTTTGTCAGCCTTTCAGACATCAGTGTAGCTCCGGAGCAGAGGGAGGTTTATCCCTGCGAGGGGAAAGAAGGGGGAAAAACATCAACAAGGAGAGAACATCTCCTTCCATCGCCTCTCCCCGCTGGCTTTTCCGTGTTGCTGAGATCTCTGCTCCTCTCCAGGGTTCCCCCCGCTGCGGAGCCGTCTCCAAGTGACAACGGTGAGCGGATTAATTAAACTGCCTGTCAGCCCTTGGCAGCCACAAGCTCTGCTATGCCAGCGCTAATTAAACCCAACAAAACCTGCCTTTATCTCCAAACCCCACCGCAGGCTGGGATAAGGCAGGAGGCCACCGGGAGCTGGATCTTGGGCAGCTCATCGTGCCCAAGAGCCTGGCACCCATCCCTGCTCCTCACTGGGAATGGGGATCCCACTCCCTGAAAGGCAGGGCAGGAAAGGCAAAGGGGGTCCCACTCCCTGAAAGGCAGGTCTGGAAAGGGAAAGGGGCTCCCACTCCCTCAAAAGGCAGGTCTGGAAAGGTAAAGGGGCTCCCACTCCCTGAAAGGCAGGTCTGGAAGGGGAAAGGGGCTCCCATTCCCTGAAAAGCAGGTCTGGAAGGGGCTCCCATTCCCTGAAGGGCGGGTCTGGAAGGGGAGCCACCCCAGCCCCTCCGATGCCACCAGACCTGAAGGGGACTGGCAGCTCCCGGGGCAAATTTAGTGCTGAATATCCCCCCAGTGGAGAGGGGCTGGGGGATGAAGTGGCAAATCCCCCCTTGCCCATGTTTTATGCCCAAAGGGGGATTTTTCCATTCCTGCCCCTGATCCCCGTGGCAAACCTTGGGTGGGCTCCAGGCATCGTGCTCGGGGAGGGGCTCCTGGGTGAAACCCGGTACCTGTTGATGCTGCAAATGCCTGGAAAGCAAAATTGAAATCAAAACCAGATGCAGGAAACGTGCAGAGAGGAGACAACCCGCTGGGAGGGCACGTGCCATGCGGCTGCTCCGAGCTGGGCACCAGGGGGGGGTGGCCTTGGATCTGCTGGCACTGGCAGTGACCCTGGAATGCCAGCCCTGGTTCCCCTGCAGGCTCTGAGCCGCAGGGAGCTGCCCCCCTTGCGTCTCTGCTTCTCCTGGCAGAGGAGGACTGATCTCCCTTAGCTGAGGGAGGCTGATAAGAGCATTATCTGGAGGTATGGGCAGGATGAAGCCGTTGTTGGCAAGGCAATATCCTTCTCCTCGTTCCCTGATGAGGGGAAAAGGCAAGGCTGAGCCAGGCTGGGTGTTACACAAGTCCCTGAGCACGTGGATTCAGGTGGTGGTGTACCTGGAGGAGCAGCATTCACAGCACACACCGGTGGTCCTGCCCTTCAAGGGGTTATTTCCCAGCCCCGGAGTTTGGGGAACTTTCATTGCTCTATGATTAAGTGACTTTTGATTTCCCCCTCATCAAGTGTAATCTCATTTACTCCTTCTTCCTTTCCTCTCTTTCTTTTTTCTTCCCCCCTCCTGGAAATTAAATTAACATTCCATCTAATTACTCAGCCACTTCTCTAATTGCTGAAGGGACTGTGGTTGTTGTGCTCATTTAATTAATTGAGACCCCGCAATGTTTAATGAGGAAGAGGATTTATTGGCTGGGGACTTGGTGTGCAGGGTTGCCTGGCAGGAGAGGGAGGTAGATGGAAAGGTCTAGGAAAGGCTGGATCTGAAATTCTGCTTTTTTGAGGTATAAATATGGAGCAAATCACATTCCCTGCTGGTTCCGTTGCCCTTCTGGGCGGATCCTTTCAAATGGAAATACCTGTTTTAAAATGCATCGTGTCCAGGGGGTGAATCACGGGAGTAAATGGGGTCCAAAGGTGCCCCTTGGGGTGCCCCTTGGGATGCCCCCCTGTCCCTGCTGCAGCACCAGCGTTCCCAGGGTGCTGCTGCCCATCTCCCAGCACTGGCCCTGATGCCCAGGGGCAGGAGCAGGGGGCACTCCCCGTGCCGTGCCAGCAGCGGGAAGGGCTGGCTGCACGCTGGCATTCCCTGGGGAAGGCTCTGCTGGGAACAGAGGGAGAATTCAGGAGGGAGATAACAGGCTCCTGCTGCATGGGGCCTGGGGGCAGGTGGCTTTGGCTTTGGTCCCTGTGGGGGATTTGAGGGAAGCCATTGTATTTTGCATTTCTGTTCACTGGGAGCACCCTGCAAACTATTCCTGTGTTTCCGAGGGCAGGGAGGAGCCAAAGGAGGGTCCGTTTAAATGGGATTATGAGGAAGAAATCTTTTACAAGGAGGGTGGGCAGGCCCTGGCACAGGGTGCCCAGAGCAGCTGTGGCTGCCCCAGCCCTGGGAGTGTCCAAGGCCAGGCTGGAGCACCCTGGGCTGGTGGAAGGTGTCCCTGCCCATGGCAGGGCGTGGGATGAGATGATCTTAAATGTTCCTTCCAGCCCAAATCATTCCATGATTCCCAGCATTTCTTTTATGGAATGCTGCAGCTTTGCCTCAGGTCACTGCCTGTGGCCCCTCCAGCCCCCACCACTCTGGGTGGCACAGCCAGGCCGTGGCTCAGCTCATCCCAAATGCTGGGTTATTCCTTCATCCCGGTGCTCCAGGGCCTTCTCTCCAAGTGCTTCCCATCTCTCCAGGGCCAGCCTGTCTCTGTGTGCAGCACAGGGCTGTGCTCGGAGCTGATGCTTCCACATGCCTCTGTAATATCCATCCTCCCCCCACCTCCTCCAGCCAGCCAAATGATCCAAATGTTTTATCTGCAGCCCTGCCAGGCATCTGGAAGTTCCAGGCATCTGGAAGTTCCAGGCATCCCCATTTCCGTGGCAGAGGGTTTTATGAAAGGCAAAAGGGCTTTGAAGTGCAGCCCCTCTGCCCCAGCAGCAGAGTCGGCAGCCGGGCTGTGCCGGTGGCTCCAGCTGCAGCCCTTCAGCTGGCCTTGGAGTCACAGGAGGGCTCCAGAGTGTGGGATGGCCCCGCTCGGAGGCAGCTTTTTAAAGGATTTTTACCTGGCTGGAACGTGAAGGGGAGGGAGGAGTGAGCAGAGCTCCTGGGCTGAGCCTTCCTGAGCACCCCAAGGGCAGGTGAGTCCTCACATCCTGCTTTGCCAGGAGGAATTACACCAATATCCTGGGGTATTATCTAAAGGCATTCTTCTCCCCTGGATGTGCCCGTGGGTCACAGATCCACCCTCTCCCTCTGGTTTGCTGTGGTTCCAGCACAGGGATGAAGCTGGAAGACCAGATCCCTGGGGTCCCTGTGCTTGTGGGTGGCAGAACCAGGACTGTTCCTGGTGGGAGAGCTCCAGAAGGAGCCCACGTGGAGCTGGGATATTTCTTGTGGCATCAGGAGAGCTCAGCTCGCCCTCAGGCTGCTGAACCTCCGAGCATTCCCTGCTCTGCCAGTGTGGGCAGTGGAAGGAGTTTGGCTGTGGCTCCCGGTGGTCCGCACAGCATCCTGGATGACGGTGCTCCCCCAGATCCAAGCACCTCTGCCTGCCAGCAGTTCTTTTGGAAAAGGCCTCAGGAAGGCAGGCTCTGCTCTGTATCCCATGGATTGTACTCCTCGTGCATCAGCATCCACCCCTTTCCCAGCCAAACGCTGCTCCAAGAACAAGGATCACTTGCCTCTGAGAAAACGAAGGCAATTTGACTGCAGGGCTTAAATCCGGTGTAAAATGTCCTTGGATCTGCCCGTTGATGGGGAACATCTGGTGTGTGACCTGGCGGCCCAAGGAGGTGTGAAACAGCCCTTTGGAGATATCCCGGCGGCAGGCAGGATGCTGTACAGTGGCTCATTACTGCTCCAGAGCACAGCCCTGGGCGAGATCCCAGGGAACTTGGGGGCTGCCTGGAGGCCAAAGTCAGGTGGAGGTGGGAGAGATGCAGGTGCGTGGGACAACTCTGCTGCCAGGCACCAAAACACCCACCGTGGGAGCAGCTCCTTTGGTGTGACCCCCGCGTGTGTCCCCCAAAACCTCCCTCTCCCCATCCCTTCCAAACATCCCATCAGGACCGTGTCATGGGGAGAAGGTGAGGGACACGCTGCTGGAAATCCCATCTGTTCTTCCACCTCAACTCGCTTTTGGGGCCTCGGTTTATTAGAGCTTGAACTTTTAATCTGTTCATAATCCTACGTGTCACTGCAAGGAAAGAGGTGGATCTGGAAAAAGGCCCAGCGTGTGCCCAGGGCTCAGCCCAGGCAGGAGGAAAAGGGGCTCATAAAAATATGATTAGATTTACTCTGCCTCATTTCAAACCAGAGCGTGCTCGTAACTCACAGTGACAGAGGAGGTTCAGACCCCACCGACAGACACGTCAGGAACCACTTTCAATTAGGAATTTCTTGGCAGCTTCCCAGTTTTTTGTCAAACTCTTCTGGGCAGCCTCATATGTGTAATTGAGTCCCCGCTGAGCGGCGAGGTGGGAGAGTTGCCTTTGCTGGGAGGAAGGTGGAGGACAGTTCCCAACAGCCTCCAAAGGAGGAGAAATTCCCACCCAGCTCACAAAGCTGCCTTCAAGCCAAACTTTTCCATTAGAAAAGAAAGAAAAAGGGGTTTTTTTGAAACCTTTGGCTGTGGCTTCAAAGTGAAATACTTTTTCAAGCCGTACACCAAACGGTAAAGTGGGAATAATCCAAGGTGACCCTGTCCCACCTCTCCAGGCCAGAATCCAAGATCCAGCTGTCCTTAGGCTGGGTGAAGCAGGGAATGGGACAGCCTTGGATCGGTGGGAGGATCAGAGAGCCGTGCCTGTGGCTGCCCCGGCGCTCGCTCCGTGCCGGGAGCGGGATGGGGATGTGGGAGCAGGGCTGGCATGTGGCTGAGCTGGAGCAGGTTCTCCCACAGCTCCCCTTCAGCATCCTCTGAAAGGCTGTTTGATGGCAGGAGGAGCTGACCTGGAGCCTCCCGCCCGTCCCCAGGGGGTTCCCAGCACAAAGTCAGGATTCTGCTGATTTCTGTTGGCGCTCTGTGTCGGGGCTGCCATGGCTCTCACCCGGCACGCCTCTCCTGGCTGGGAAATGTGGGGCTGGCATGGCGAGGGCATCACCTGCCAGGGCCAGGCAGGGACACGGGGACACGGCCGGGATGCGGCCATGCCCTGCGCCCATTGCTGGCTCGCCCCTCTCCTTGCCTTTCCCCGAGCTGTTTCACACTGTTTTGCCACAATCCCCGCATGTTTTTCCCTCCAGCTTTTCCCAGGCAGGACTCGGGGGTGTCCCGAGCGTGCTGGAGTGTCACAGCCCATTAGGATACGGGAATGACGTTCCCATCGGGGCTGTGGGCAGTGAATTATGAGCAGGCCGGGGCTGGGCTGCAGCCCCCAGCAAGGATGGGATACCTCAGGATGCAGCTCTGGACACGCTGGGATTCTGGGACCCCAACCCGTGTCCTGGGGGACGGTCTCTGCAGAGCTGGGTGGGTTTTTGCTGCTCTCAGGGGACTCTTCTCCTCGTTCGGGGCAGCTCCTAAACCCCCTCGGCCCCTGGCACCGCTCAGCCCCCTCCCTAATTAATTCTGCAGACTCCACAGATGGATTTGATGAAAAACATCCCACAAAAAGCCAACGAACAAGTCACCAAGCAACACTGCGGCCTCTTTTAATGATATTTTCTTTGTGGTTTTGGTTTGGAATATCTTCCTCTGAACTGAAGGACGCAGCTGCCTCTTGGACGGGAACGATTTGACTTTATCCCTTCATTTTCTCTCATTCCTAAACACTCAGTTCCGGCACTTGGGACTCAGCAGGAGTTTGAAATTGGCCGTGGCAGAGGTGCTGACCTCTTCACTTGTCTCCTCCCTGCCATCCTCTGCACCAGCCTTGCTTGTGCCGCCGGCGCATCCATGTCCCCAGTTCCTTTGGGATTTGCAAGGGGACAGTGCCCAGCTCGTCCCACGTGTGGCTGTTTGGAGGGACCACGGGGGACCTGCTGCTGTCCCCAAGGAGGATTTGTCTCTTCTCAAGCTGGGACACCCCGTGCATGGCCACCAGCACTTCCACCAGGTGTAACCTGCAGTTGCATCCCCAGGGAAAGGTGTTTTATCCCTCAGGATATGGAGGAGCCAGCCCCAGGCACGCTCCTTCCCCTGGACCGTTCCAGCTCCTTCCAGTATGGTTGTATTTTATCTGTGGAGCTCTGTAAGGATTTTGTTCCGTCATCCTGGAATTTTTATGACTCCTTTGTGTGTATATAATGCGATTGCCCTGGAACAGAGGGAAATTAATCATCGTTCCTTTGTTAGTTTTCAGGAATTTTTAATGTCTATGTTTTCGTTCATCTGTCATGTTCAAATGTGGGGTCCATGGGCTATTTGACATTTCAAATTACTTAATTGCTTAGATTTCCCCCCTTGGTGTTTATGGACACTTGTGGATTCTGTGTGTGACATTCTGGACCATGGATTTTCCGGCTGGTTCCAATGTTTCACTCCATCCCAGTGGTTCACAACATCCCCTTTTTGATGCAGATCATGTCTCTGATCTCCATCATCCCCCCATGTGTTTGGAATACCACCAACCTGCAGCACGTCCCTCCCTGTGCTGAAATCATGGGAATCCAGGGATGTTTGTGACTCTTTCAGGGCACTGCCTAAGGAAGACGTCCGGGATGTCACTGCACGGTGTCGGTACCCAGGTACCAGGTGGTACCCAGGCTGTGAGCAGGAAACACAGGAAGAGCAGAGGGAATCTCTGGGATCTGCTCAGGGTCAGCCTGCAAACATCCAGCTTGGAGATGGTTGAAATTCAGACGGATCAAGGGTGGCTTGACTGGTCAAGAAGGGGCAGCCAAGCCAAATATGAGCGGCTCCCAAACCTCCTCCGTGAGCCAGAGGCTCCCAGTTACACTCTGGATTTCACTGGTGCCTGATTTTGGGCAGAAGGTGCTGGTACCAACTTTATTAGAGACAACAGGGCGAGGTGTGGGGGTCAGGGAATCCCCCGAGCTGGAAGGGACAACAAGGACCACCAAAGTCAAACTCCTGTCCTGGGACAACCCCGACAATCCCACCGTGACAACATTTGGGCTCTTTGCAAACACCATGGGGATGGATGGGAGCTGCGTATCACTAAACGCGTTACACATGCCATTAGGAAAATGTTAATTAAAGTGAAAGATGCAAATTGTAGCAGGCTGTGCTTCCTGAGCACTCTGCAAAGCCTTTGCTGTGGCTTCGGCGCTTCCTTGGGCACATTTGCTCCGGCTCCATCAAGGCTGGTTTGCATTAAATCCTTTGTTTAGCAGCTACTGGGTTTTTGGTAGGACAGCTGCCGCCTTCCGTGGGTCATGGAGCGGGGGGGGGCGTGGGATGCTCTTTGCAGAGCAGCCAGGTGTGTCCAGGTGAGCCCTCCCCGTGTCAGAGAGGAGGGACAGCACCCACCTCCGCTGCCCTCCCCACCAGTCCCACCAGTCCCACCAGCAGCACCCTGTGGGCTCGGGCCGGGTGGTCTGTGTGGCAGGGTCACCTCTAGAGCTCCTGCCAGGGCCGTGGGGACCCGGAGCAGCCATGGGCAAGGCTCCCTAGACCACTCCTGGGAAGGTGTCCCCATGTGCCAAGGTCACCCAGATCCCAGAGCCCCCAGTGAACCCCTCCAGCCCCGACATGTGCTAAAGAAAACAGTCCCAGCGTATCAATGCTTGCACAAACAAACACTGCGAAGATGGGAGAAGGAACGAGCCTGTCTTTAAGGGAGCACTAAGTCTCTCCCCTCGAAACTCTAATCCTTCTGTTTCCTACAGCCATTGACTCCCTGAAATCTTCGTGCCAAGGGCAGGCTCTGGAAATGTGCCGGAGTGGGTCTGTGCCAGCCTGGCTTCTTCCAAAGGGGCACCTGCACTCCTCCCAGAGCCAGATGGGCCTGTTTTTGGGGTCTCCTCATCGTCTCCACCACTTACCTTGCAAAGCAACATCCTGAGGGATGCTTGGGTGGGAGAGCCCGGAGAGGAGACACAGCCCAGGCACACAGGGCATGGCCATGGCACACAGGGCATGGCCATGGGAGATGCTGCAGGATCAGCAGCTCCAGGAGCCTCCTGGAGCCTCGCAAGGGGTCTCGTCTCTTCTCAGCACATTCTCATAGAATCCTGGAATGGTTTGAGTTGGAAGGGACCTTAAAGACCATTTCTTCCTCAATAGGGTTGTCAAGCCCTGGCACAGACTGCCCAGGGCAGGAGTCACCATCCCTGGAAGGATTTAAAGGGTGTGTAAGATGTGGCACCTGGGGACACAGGTTAGTGGTGGCCGTGGCAGTTGGAGTCAATGGCCTGTGAAGGCTTTTCCAAACATAATGATTCTGTGATTCCGTGAACCCAGTGGAACAATTTGGTTGCCCGTGGTTGGGAACACTGGGTGCCACTATGGGGGGCTGTGCCCATGGCTGGGGGTGTTGGGTGCCACTGTGGGGGCCTGTGCCCATGGCTGGGGGTGTTGGGTA
>VWZG01007271.1:77712-103662 GCA_013396735.1 Grallaria varia
ATGACCTCCCCCTGGACCACCCAGAAGGAGCTGCAGGAGGAGCCCACGAGCCCTCCCAGCTCCGCTCCCCAGGAAATCCACATTTTCCCCCTCGCAAAGGACTCCTCCAGGAACTGCCTGCCCATCTCCAAGGTGTCTCCTGGAGGTGCAAATATTTATCCATACTTGGAATTGCAGAGCCAGGCCCTCCTAAGTGTTCCCAGGCGCTGTGGCAGTTGTTGTTTTAAGACCCGAAGGTGGACACCTGGCTGGAATTAATCAATTAATCAGCAGATGGGACCGGGGAGGGCGAGCAAAGCCCTTATTAACCCTTCACACATCAACGTCAGGTCCCGGCGGGGCTCAGCCCAGCCCTGTCAGCAGCCTGGGGATCCCAGAGCAGGGAATGTCCTTCCCTGGGAGGGGGATTTATGGCCCCGCTGTCACCACCGTGCCGAGGCTCCGGCTCGGGAGCAGCAGCAGGAATGAATGTTCATGGCTGGATAATAAAACACGGGAGCAAACCCACCTTCTGCCTGGGCTGTGCCTTCGGCCAAGGGGAGCTGGAGCATCTCCTGAAGGCAAAGAGGGAAAGTCTCTGCTTTGCACCAGGGTGACCTTGACCCCAAACAATCCACTCCCCAAGCCAGGGCCACCCCCAGAGCAGCAAAAAAACCCCAACCAAAACCCCAAAAAGCTCCTTGGGCGGCCCTGCCGACGCCTTTCTGTGGATTCTGGTGCCCAGGGAGGGAGGAGGGGATGGGAAGGTTTGCTCTGGCTGGGATGTAAACAAGCCCCAGAGCAGGTCAGGCCCTGGTGCCCCCTGATCACGAGCCCTTCCCTTTGGCATAAACAGCAGCCCCGGGTCAGGGCCACCATCTCTCCCAGATGCTTTTGGGGGCTTGGTCTAAAGCTCCAACCCTAAACCGGGGCGGTGGAATAATCCCCACGTGCTGCTTCCCCTCTCTGGAGCCAATTTGCTGTCCCAGGACTTGTCTCCCCAAGGCCAGCCCAAGGTGACAGTGTCTGTGCAGTGTCCCTGTCCCCAAGGACAGTGGGGACCACCCCTGGCCGTGCCTTTGTGGAGCCTGAGCTGCCCAACACACAGCCCAGCCCTGCCCGAGCCCAGGCAGAGGCAAATTCACATCCACAGCTGCTGCTCTTCGACGGGAATGAATTCCCATGAAACCCAAAATTCCATTTGGAAGATCTACCGGATCCCAGGGTGGGTTGGGTTCGGTTGGAAGGGACCTCAAAGGTCATCCAACCCCACCCCTGCCACAGGCAGGGTCACCTCCCACCAGCCCAGGTTGCTCCAACCTGGCCTTGGGCGCTTCCAGGGATTCCTGGGCTGTGCCAACAGCTTTAGAGATCAAATTAAAAAATTAGGGAGAGGAAGATTTTTGTTTTTCTCTTTAGGCCAACCCAGAACGAAACCTTCCCATTTGCCTCAGCAGAACAGGTTTTTTTCCTTAAGTGGAGACAATGAAAACATCTTGTTCTCCCCAAAATAAAATGTGTCTCCGTTTGCAAAAGCATCTTTGGAGGCACTTGTGGTCCCCTGCTTTTCTTAATTAAAGGCAGACAGATTTCAACTGGGGAACACCACAGGGTAATAAAAAGCCAAAGCATTTAATTTCAAGCATATCTCGAACAAAGCCTGCAGCTTTTCAGCCCCAAAATACTCTTCTTCTTCTTCTTTTTTTTTTTTTTTTTTAAATGGTTACAGTTGTAAATACTTTCAAAGGACCCAAAATAACTTTTAATTTCCCTGCAAACAAATGTTTCATCTTAATTTCACCCGGCTGAGCTTCCAGTGATGGGAGCCAGAGCCCTCCCAGCGGTGCCCAAGGGCAGGAGTTGAGATAGAGAAGTTCCCTTTAAACAGAGGAGAAATTTTAGATTTAATAAATACTTTTTTTTAACTAAAAGGTGGCCAAATTCTGGAGCAGATTGTGCAGGGTGGTTGTGGAGTCTCCATCATTCTTGATGATCAAGCCCTGACCTGGACAAGCTGGAGAAGGGAATCCATGGGAACAACAGGAGGGGCAACAAGGGCAGGTTCCAGATGGAGGGCTCACATCCCCGAAATCCATCCGTGTCCTGGGCTCATCCCACGGCAGGGGAGGGGGAATTCTGCCCCTCTGCCCTGCTCAGGTGAGACCCCACCTGGAATCCTGCATCCAGCTCTGGGATCCCAAAATAAGGATGTGGAGCTGCTGGAGAGAGTCCAGAGGAGGCCACGGAGCTGCTCCAAGGGCTGGAGCCCCTCTGCTCTGGAGCCAGGCTGGGAGAGCTGGGAATGTTCCCCTGGAGAAGGGAAAGATCCTGGGAGACCTGAGAGCCCCTTCCAGTGCCCAGAGGAGCACAAGGAGAGATGGAGAGGGACTTGGGACAAGGGATGGAGGGACAGGTCCCAGGGAATGGCTTCCCAGTGCCAGAGGGCAGGGATAGATGGGATATTGGGAAGGAATTGCTGGCTGGGAGGGTGGGCAGGCCCTGGCACAGGGTGCCCAGAGCAGCTGGGGCTGCCCCAGCCCTGGCAGTGCCCAAGGCCAGGTTGGAGCACCCTGGGACAGTGGAAGGTGTCCCTGCCCATGGCAGGGGTGGCACCGGCTGGGCTTTGAGGTCCTTCCCATCCCAAACAATTCCGGGATCCTGTAATACCGCCTTTAAGGACCATCAGGCTGCGGGTGAATTTACCATTGCCGGTTTCCCCCCGGGGGGAAAATCTCCCTCCCTCCATGTCCTGGTGCGCGGGGACCTCTGGAGCCCGGCGATGGAGGCGCAGCCGCTCCCGCTGGAGCCGCCGCGGGAACAGCGGCATTTGCAGAAACGCCAGCGCTGATTCCCATCCCCGCCGTCCAGGGAGCAAAGGAATTCCGGGGGGATCTGGGTCGCCGGGACCTGCAGCCCTGCGGAGCGACCCGGTTGGCAATAAATAAAGGCAAATAAAAGGAGGATGCTCAGGAGACAGGGCAGGGGCTTTCCAAAAGTGCCCTCGTGGGAGCGTTTGGCTGTCAGCATCGTGAAACGTGTTATTCCCGGGGAAAGAGCACGTGGAGATGGGAGAGGGACCGGGAAAAGCCGCGTGGGAAAACACCCAGCAGCAGGAAGGGGCCGATCCGGCACCAGCCGGGATTTTGCCTCCCCCTGGACCGCAGGACTTGGGATCAGCAGAGGATTCCCGCAGGAATGGCGGTGCTGGGAATTCGGGTGGGCGCTGTGTGCATCCCAGGATCCCTGTAGAAAAGGCAGTGCCGACAAAAGGTTTTTCCCTGGCAAGCAGAGCCGGCCCGACCCGCCGCGCGCTCCCTGGAATTCCTCCCGGATCCGATGGATGGAGCCCGGACAGGGAGCACCTGCTCCGGGGCCGGGCCCGCAGCCAGTAGATGGCATTCACATTCCATACGTGTGCTGCCGTGCGCTGTCAGGCTCGGGCTGCTCCAGGGAAAAAAAAGGACCTTTTCCATGTAAAATGACGATAAAATGGAAATACTCGGCGGGATGACCCCGCAGACTTTGATGATTAACTTTGGAGCCACCGAGTGTTACAGAATTCCTGCTATTTCCTGTCCCTGTGGATCTTCTGTTGGCTTCTAACAGAGAATCCCAGGATGCTTCGGGTCGGAAGGGACCTCAAAGCCCACCCGGTGCCACCCCCTGGGACACCTCCCACCAGCCCAGGGTGCTCCAGCCTGGCCTTGGGCACTGCCAGGGCTGGGGCAGCCCCAGCTGCTCTGGGCACCCTGTGCCAGGGCCTGCCCACCCTCCCAGCCAGCAATTCCATCCCAATATCCCATCTATCCCTTCCCTCTGTCCGTGGGAAGCCATTCCTTGTGTCCTGTCCTTCCATCCCTTGTCCCAAGTCCCTCTCCAGCTCTCCTGGAGCCCCTTTGGGCACTGGAAGGGGCTCTGAGGTCTCCCTGGAGGTTCCCCTTCTCCAGGGGAACATTCCCAGCTCTCCCAGTTGGTCTCCATAGGATGTTCTTCTTGTGTGGGTAATTGAAGACGACCCTTGCAGTGAAATCATGTGCCCTGATATCCAACCTGCCCCTCTCCTGGTGCCATTCCTTCTCCTCCAGTTCCTGTTCCCTGGGAAGAGAGCCCTCCCCGCCCCGTCCCTCCCTCCTGCCATCCCAGTGTGGAGCAGGTGAAAATCCTGGAGCAGGTGAAAATCCTGGAGCAGGTGAAAATGCTCTTCGGTCACCTTCAGACGTGCAAAGGGACCAGCGAGGGGCTCGCTCGGGGTCTGGATGCAGGTCTGGACATCCCGGGAGCAGGGATTGACCCTGCCGGGAGCAGAGACTGACCCTCCCAGAAGCAGGGACTGACCCTCCCAGGAGCAGGGATTGACCCTGCCGGGAGCAGGGATTGACCCTCCCAGGAGCAGGGATTGACCCTCCCGGGAGCAGGGATTGACCCTCCCAGGAGCAGGGATTGACCCTCCCGGGAGCAGGGATTGACCCTCCCAGGAGCAGGGATTGACCCTCCCGGGAGCAGGGATTGACCCTCCCAGGAGCAGGGATTGACCCTCCCGGGAGCAGGGATTGACCCTCCCAGGAGCAGGGATTGACCCTCCCGGGAGCAGGGATTGACCCTCCCAGGAGCAGGGATTGACCCTCCCGGGAGCAGGGATTGACCCTCCCAGGAGCAGGGATTGACCCTCCCGGGAGCAGGGATTGACCCTCCCAGGAGCAGGGATTGACCCTCCCGGGAGCAGGGATTGACCCTCCCAGGAGCAGGGATTGACCCTCCCGGGAGCAGGGATTGACCCTCCCAGGAGCAGGGATTGACCCTCCCGGGAGCAGGGATTGACCCTCCCAGGAGCAGGGATTGACCCTCCCGGGAGCAGGGATTGACCCTCCCAGGAGCAGGGATTGACCCTCCCGGGAGCAGGGATTGACCCTCCCAGGAGCAGGGATTGACCCTCCCGGGAGCAGGGATTGACCCTCCCAGGAGCAGGGATTGACCCTCCCGGGAGCAGGGATTGACCCTCCCGGGAGCAGAGACTGACCCTCCCAGGAGCAGGGATTGACCCTGCCGGGAGCAGGGATTGACCCTCCCGGGACGAGCAGCACCTTCTGTCGGGTCCGTCTCTCCAAAAACGCAGCCCAGAGCTGGGTACGAGCCGGACCATTAAATCCCGCAGCCCACATTTTCCTCTCCCCGGGAATGATGCTCTGCGCTAAAATCCCTCCCCGTGCCCTGCGCCTCCCAGCGCTCCCGCATCCCCAGCTGACGGGCATCCTTCCCTCCCTCCCTCCCCCTGGAAGCCGCAGGGAGAGGCGGCTGCGCCCAGCGCTGGCAGCGTCGCCCACCCGCGGGGTGCCGGGCTGCCCATTGGAGGGGCGCTGGCACCGGGCACGGGCTGCCAGGCTGCCCATTGGAGGGGCGCTGGCACCGGGCACGGGCTGCCCCTCCCGCAGAGCCCCCCTCGCCGTGCCCACCAAAGCGGGGAACGGGCTGAGGCTCGGCCGGCCGCGGGCGGAAAATCGGGATAAAATACCTTGGAGAGGAGGCAGGGAGGGAGGGAGGAGGGAAGGAGGGAGGCAGGGAGGAGCAGCCATGGAAGAATACAAATAACTGCCCTCAATCCATCCCTCTTCCCCCCGCCAAAAAAAAAAAAGAAAAAGGAATAAAAAATCGCCAAGCGGCGGCTGCGGCGAGAGGAGCCGACCCAGATGCGTGTCCACATCCCACCTGCGCCCGCATCCTGAGCCGCGTCCATCGGGAGGAATGCGGGGCCGGGGGACGGCCGGCAGCGCCTTTGTCCCTCGCTGAGCGCCGGCAGCGGTGAGTAGGCACTGCCGGGCACCGGGAAAATCCCCCCGCCGGGATCGGCCTCGCCCTCCTCCCTTGCCTTGCCTTGCCTTGCCTTGCCTTGCCTTGCCTTGCCTTGCTCCCTCCATGATGCGGCCGGGGCTGGCAGAGAGCAGCGGACGGCGAGGGAGGGCCAAGGGGATGTTTCGTCTGCGTTTGCAGGGAAAGGGCAAACGGGAGCAGCGGGAGCGAGCCGGGGCCATCCCGGCCCGGGCACGGGCTGGGGGCGGAAACCACGGCGGGCGCCGGGAGATGCGGGCACGGAGAGAGCCCTGCAATGCTGGCAGCCAGCTCCGTTTGCTGATCCCGGTGCCTGCCGTGCACAGCGCTCCTGGATTTACTCAGGCCTCCCTGCGGCTTCATTCCTGCCAAGCGAATTCACGGAGATTTCTCTCCTGCAGATCCTGGATCTTGCAGATCCAAGGAAAGCACTGGCTCTCTGGAAGAGCCTCATAGCAATGGCCAAGCTCTGTCCAGTGCTGACCTCCCCGCCCTGGGGGATGGCCAGAGCAGCCCCATCCACTCCGGACATCACCCCAGAGCCCCCATCCCAACAGGAATGTGTTCCCATCCAGCCAGTACCTGGAATAATTCAAAGGCTGAGCCAGGAGGAACATTCCCAGCCATCCCGGGTTATTGCTGGTGCCCAGCACAGGAGCTGATTCCACCTGAGGCTGTTCCAGGGAAGATCAAGCCTGACCCTGTTCCCTCAGGGCAAGATCCAGCTGGGAATGCTGTGCCTGCTCTTCCCATCCAGTGCTGGTCCTGCTGGGACTGGTCCTGAATCCTCAGCCAGACTTTGCTGGGAGCTGCAGGTGCAGGCCCAAGGAATGAGGCACAAATCCCTGAATTCCGCTATCTGGGAGCAGAAACCTCCTAGTGAAGGCAAAAATATAAATCTACCTGTGGTTTTCAGGGGCCCTCGTGCCCCTGGGTGGAACCCAGGATTCCTGGACCATTCCTGGACCTCAACCTCTTCCAACCAGGCTGGGAACACACCCCCACCCTGCCTCCAGCGGAGCTGCTCCAGCTTTTTGGAATCTGGTTGGGTTTACCTGGGAGCAAGGCAGTGGTGTGGATCCCTCAGGGGTGTGGAAGGACACTGGACATCCCTGCTCCTCCTCCCTGTCCCTCTGGGAGCAGGGACACGCAGGGATGGAGCTCAGGGCAGGCAGCAGGAATTTCCCTGCAGAGCCAGTAACTTCCATCCAGACCAGCACCACGGAATCTACTTCCAAAGCATCCTGAGAGCAGCCTGGGAGGAGCTCACCCTGCTCTCCCCCCTCAGCCGCATCTCCCTGCCCTCAGCAGAGGGACTTATACAGAAATTGGGAACGAAAGAGAAGGGAAAAAGACCTGGATATGAGCCCAGGCAGTGCTGATCCACAGGGAGAGGAGCTGGGAGCCCAGCAGAGCAGAGACACCCCCACTGCCTGGATCCAGGGCCAGCCCCACCTCCCTTTTCTGGTCCAAAATGTGCCATTTAGCCACAAAATCCCGTGTTTTGCTCCTTTTTTTCCCAAGCAAGCGGCTCTCCCGCTGCTTCTCCTGGAGTGTGGGGCCAGAGTCCCTGCTCCCGGGCCAGGATGCTCCGTGCCAACCTCTCTGCCTTCACATTCCAGCCCGAGCCCATCCCAGAGGGAGCTGCTGCCTCCGGCCCTTCCCCGAGCGCGATGGGCACCACGGAAGCCACACTGCGGATGGAAAATGTGGATGTGAAGGAAGAATGGCAAGACGAGGATTTCCCCAGGTTTGTTCCCTGCAAAAAGAAAAGAAAAAAAAAGGGGGAGAAAAGCCAGGGAGAGTTTTATTTGGAGGGTGTGGGTCCTTCCCATGGCTCCAGAGGAAGGCAGAGTGTGAGCTCCAACAGGGAGATTTGGTGGAGAACGGAGTTTTGGGAGCTGCTCTGAGTGATTCCAGAAATTTTGGGATGCTTTTGGGAACCCTCTGTGAGCATGGCAAGGAGGGGAAGGAGCTGGGTGTGGAGTACTGGGAGGTTCAATGGATATAGGGATGGATGGATGGATGGATGGATGGATGGATGGATGGATGGATGGATGGATGGATGGATGGATGGGCTCCTTCCCAGCCTCTGAATCAGGCAGTGTCTCCCCAGACAGGGCAATGCTGCTTTGCCAGGAGTTTGCCATGGAAAGCCGAGTCATTGGGATGCAGTGAATCCAAATGGGTGCCAACCTCGTGGGAAATGATGTGTGGGCGACAGAAGGTGCCAAAGTGGCACCTTCCACCTTCACAGCCACTTCACTGACTGTGCAGAGGTGCCAAAAATCATCCCCGTGAACTCCCTGAGGGAGCGCCCACCCCATCCTGGCACTGCCCCCCAAATCCAGGCTGTGCAGGGAGGGAGTGGACTCTCCCTCTCTGGAGACATTCCAAACCCACCTGGAATGTCACCTGCCTTGCTGACCCTGCCTGGGGAGAGGGCTTGGACTGGCTCATCTCCAGAGGTCCCTTCCAACCCACAGGGAGTGTGGCCATTCCCAGCCCTTCCTGCAGCCTCCAGGGGCTTCCAGGGCCGTCCCACCCTTCTCCAGCTGCATCCAAAGCCCCCGGCAGCCCACAGAGCTCCAGTATTCCCAGACACTGTGCCGTGTGTGCCGCGGGCACGTAGAAACCCTGCCCACCAAGAAAGGGGCTCCTGTTCATCCCAGCTCTTGGATGAGCCTGGCTCTGTTCATCCCAGCTCTTGGATGAGCCCGGCTCTGTTCATCCCAGCTCTTGGATGAGCCTGGCTCTGTTCATCCCAGCTCTTGGATGAGCCTGGCTCTGTTCATCCAGCTCCAGCTGCATCCCTCATCTGAGCTCCTCTGTCTTCCAGCCCACACGACTCGGCTTGTCCTTCCCAGGCGGGCTTGGCCAAGCCCGTGGGTTTCCAAGGATGGGTTTGATTTCCCTCTGGGAGCAGAGCTGTGGGATCTTTGCCAGGCTCAGGATCCCCCCGGAGCACTGTGCTAGCGGGGTTTTAATGGAGTAGAAAGGAGGGAGAGGCATGAAAAGGAAATGGAGGTTTAGATGGGAATCGTGGAATGGGATGGGTTGGGTTGGAAGGGACCTTAAAGCTCTTCCCATCCCATGCCCTGCCATGGGCAGGGACACCTCCCACCAGCCCAGGTTGCTCAGGGAAGGACAGGAAGGAAAGTGAGGCACCCAAAGCTCCCAAGAAAATCCGGGATGAAGCTGGGGCAGCTCCTGGACACCCCGGCACCGACTCAGAGCCCCATCCCACACTTCCCGTGCCAGCAACAAACTTCCCACAGCCAGTCAAGCCTTCCAGGGGCATTTCTCTCAGCACCAAACACGGGTGTGATCTCTCCTGCCTTGGAAAGGAAAACTGGGAAGAGGCAAAGGGATGTGACGGTGGCTGGGCAGCCGGGCAGGGACAGGGACAGGGACAGGGACAGGGACAGGGACAGGGACAGGGACAGGGAGAGGGCCGGAGCTCTGGGGACACATTCCCGAGGCTGCTGCAGGAGGATTGAATCAGGAATGATGCAAGTGAGCCTGAACAGCCCCTCGGCAAACGAGGAGAGGCCAGCTGGGTTCCAGTTGGAGTCAAAATAAATAAATTCCCGTTTTCCAGCCGCTTCCCCCCGGAAGCATTGAGATAATAGGGCAGGAGCTGCTGCATGTGGGACAGCAGCTCTCCAGCAGCTGATTTGCTGCAGAGCTATTTTTGCCTGGCTGGGATTAGCCAATCTTGCCACGGGGAAAAAAAAATGGAAAAGCCACATCCTAGACAAAGATCTGGGCTGGGAAAAGGGGCTCCGGCTGCTCGCTGAGGACACGAGGCGACATTCCCATCCCTCCCTGGAAGGCTGAGCTGTGGAAGTGGCTCGTGCACGGCGGGTGGGATGTCACGGCCTTGAGGGAGGGGAGAGGGAAGGATCATCCCTCCTGCTGCTCCGGGAAGGTTTATTCCAGACGTTGTGTCTCGGCTGGACCGCTGGGATGGGGCTGTAGCGGCGGATGCAGGAGCATGCTCACTGCATCCTGCATCCTTCATCCTGCATCCTGCATCCTGTATCCTTCATCCTTCATCCCACATCCTGCATCCCAAATCTCGCATCCCGCATCCTGCATCCCACATCCTGCATCCTGCATCCCACATCCTGCATCCTGCATCCTTCATCCCGCATCCTGCATCCTTCATCCCACATCCTGCATCCTTCATCCCGCATCCTGCATCCTTCATCCCGCATCCTGCATCCTTCATCCCGCATCCCGCATCCCGCGCTCTCTCCGGAGCACGGAGAAGGGGCTCGTGCCGGGAAGGAGGGACCAGCAGGGAGCCAAATGGTGGCACCCAACCNTGCAGGAGCATGCTCACTGCATCCTGCATCCTTCATCCTGCATCCTGCATCCTGTATCCTTCATCCTGCATCCTGCATCCTGCATCCCACATCCTGCATCCCAAATCTCGCATCCCGCATCCTGCATCCCACATCCTGCATCCTGCATCCCACATCCTGCATCCTGCATCCTTCATCCCGTATCCTGCATCCTTCATCCCACATCCTGCATCCTTCATCCCGCATCCTGCATCCTTCATCCCGCATCCTGCATCCTTCATCCCGCATCCTGCATCCTTCATCCCACATCCTGCATCCTTCATCCCGCATCCCGCATCCCGCGCTCTCTCCGGAGCACGGAGAAGGGGCTCGTGCCGGGAAGGAGGGATCAGCAGGGAGCCAAATGGTGGCACCCAACCCTTAGGGAAACTGGCATCGGGGGCTGACCGCTTTGGGAAGGAGGATTTGGCGGTGGGAGCAGCCCTTGGGAAGGTAAGGAAGGCTTTTCCTTCGCCTCTGGCCTTACGTGATTCCCGGGATTGGGAGAGCAGCTGCAGCACGTCCTGGGGAGCAGCTGCCCCCCTGTCCCTGCCCTGCCCACTGGGATGCTGTGTCACCAAATCGTGCCAGGCGCCGGCTCCCAGCGGACAAACAGCCAGCCAGGCCTCGGGGGGAGCAAAAGGAAAAGGGGGAGGAGGAGCTGGGGGGGCAGAGGGGCCCTTCGGACTGCTCGGGAATATCGGGGAATACGGGGCCAGGAGCTGCTCAAGGAGCACGTGCCTGTGATCAGGTCCTCAGCAATCATAAATATACAATAACCAGCGAGCGGGGGATTAGCCCTTAATCTGCATATTTATAGGGCTTAATTTGGCTGGTGGCTTGTGGCAGCAGGAAGAGGAGCCTTTGCAGGGCAGAGCTGGGCTGGGTCCTCTCCATCATCTCCCTCTGTGTGGTTGGACATCACAGGCCCACCCTCGCCCTGAGACCTCCCGGATTCTCCCCCTGTTCCATCCCCATCCCGGGATTTGACAGCTGGAGGTGGGAGCTCTTCCCCCTGGGGAGGGGGATCTTCCAGGAATGAGGGGCCTTTGAAACAGATCTGACAACACGGAGCTGTCACGGCTTGCTGGGGTTTGGTCCCGAAGTGTCCAACGCAGGGACAGGCGCAATTCCCAGCTCCAATTACAGGGAAAAGCACCCCCAGCTCAGGGTGAGGCTCAGCCACCAGCGAGGGCTCCTCGCCACCTTCCTGGGGCCAAATTCCCTCTGCTCACCCCAGTGGGGGTGAGGAGCAGCTCCAGCAGCTTCCCAGGGTCACAGCCACGTCTCGTGGTTTGATTTCAGCATCTGCCCAGGAAAATCCACCTTTCCATCCGTGGATGCCCCTGGCCCACAGCTGGAGGGACAGGGATGTGTTCCAGGGGGCTGCAGGGAGGCTGCAAATCCCACCCTGTGCCTGGGAAGGGAGAGGGGGCTCGGCCTCTCTGGCTCCAAAACAGGAGTTGGAATGCTGGTGCCTGGATCTTGGCACGGGATGAACCCTCTTCCAAACCTCTGCAAGGGCTGGGAGGCACCAAAAGGGAGCTGAGGGGAGGATGGGGTGACAATCCGGGGTTTGGTCCTTGCCTTGAACATCAGCTGCCCTCAAGCAAGGGGCACCAAGGGGCACCAAGGGGCAACAAGGGACACCAAGGGACACCAAGGAGCACCAAGGGGCACCAAGGGACACCAAGGAGCACCAAGGGACACCAAGGAGCACCAAGGGGCACCAGGGAGCACCAAGGAGCACCAAGGGGCACCAAGGGACACCAAGGAGCACCAAGGGGCACCAAGGGGCACCAAGGGGCACCAGAGAGCACCAAGGGGCACCAGGGAGCACCAAGGGGCACCAAGGGGCACCAGGGGACACCAAGGGGCACCAGAGAGCACCAAGGGGCACCAAGGGACACCAAGGGGCACCAGAGAGCACCAAGGGGCACCAAGGGGCACCAGGGGACACCAAGGAGCACCAAGGGGCACCAAGGGACACCAAGGGGCACCAAGGGACACCAAGGGGCATCAGGGAGCACCAGGGAGCACCAAGGGGCACCAAGGAGCACAAAGGAGCACCAAGGACAGCAGAGCTGGCTATGGAGCCCTTTGGAGAAAGTTTTGCTGGGCTGGGATCCTCAGAATTCCTAGAGGGATAAAACAGGGGGAATCTGGATAATATTGAAGCTCTTCAGGGGTCAGGATGTGTTCCCTTCGTCCTCTTGGCTGGATGAGGGTGCAAATGCAGGGATAGTTTGGGGGTTATTAGGGATTGCACAGCACTCCGAGAGGAAAGCTGGGCTGCTCTGGGGCAAATTCCCTGGAGGAATGCCTCAGGCTGAGCTCAGTGGGGAAAGGGGAAGGGCAGAGGACACGGGGTGTTGGGGGAATTTTCTGGGTGTTTTTCCCATTCTCTCGTCTGGCTGTTTCCCAAACATCACCCGCTCTCTCCTGTCTTTTCTCTCCATGTCCTGACTGACTCCCAGACCTCTCCCAGAAGAGACAGGGATGGAGTCGCTGGGAAGCCCCACGGAAGACGAGAACACCTCCTGTAAGTACCAACCTGCCTTCTCCAGGATCCAAAGGAAAACAAGGCAAAGGGCATGGCAGGGGAGTGAGGCAGAAAGCCACTTCCCTGGGGTTATCCACAATAATTCCTGGGCGGGGGGGGAAAGGGAAGCAGCAGAGAGTTGGATTTGCTGATCCTTCCCCAGAAGCTGGGGGAGGAAATAGGGATCCCCCAAGTGGGGGCATTTCTGGGCAGCCTCACCCAGTGGCTCCCAGTGGCTCCCGATGTGTCCCAGTGCCTCCCAGTGCCCGATCCACCCCCAGCCCATATCCTGGACTATCCCGGGGGAAGCCCCATGCCTTGTCCTGAGGATCCAGGACTGGGACAACCTGTCAGTTCTTTTCCTTTCAACTCCAGCTCCCCCAAACACTTTGAACTTCAACGGGGCGCATCGGAAGCGGAAGACACTTGTTGCACCTGAAATCAACATTTCCCTGGACCAGAGTGAAGGCTCCATTCTCTCCGACGACTTCCTGGACACTCCAGATGACCTGGACATTAATGTGGATGACATCGAAACACCCGATGAGACAGATTCCCTGGAATTCCTGGGGAACGGGAACGAACTGGAATGGGAAGGTAAAGGGCTGCTTCTGGGGGGAGTTTGCAGGGTTAGGGGTGTTTTTTAGCCTCCTTTCAACGACTTTTGACACAATTCACCACCAGCAGCTGAGGATTGACAAGCAGAGGGAGATTTTCAGCTTATTTCTGTAATATTTTGGCAACAGGGCGGGTTTATTAAGAACCACAAACTCACACAGATCAACAGTGCGGGCAAAACGTGATCCGAGCATCGTCCCCGGGGTTTTGGTCTCCAAAGCCTCTTCCTACACTGTACTAGAGGCAGGTCTGTCCCTCTTGCAGACGACACTCCCGTGGCCACGGCCAAGAACATGCCTGGGGACAGCGCAGACCTGTTTGGGGACGGGGGGACGGAGGACGGGAGTGCCACCAACGGGCGGCTCTGGAGGACCGTCATCATCGGGGAGCAGGAGCACCGCATCGACCTCCAGATGATCAAACCCTACATGAGGGTGGTGACACACGGAGGTGAGCCAGCTCCTGCCCCGGGGTGCCTCTCCCAAGGGTGCCAGGTGGGGTTAGACCCTGTTTGTGGGAAGAATTTTGTACCCCACGTGGCGAGGAGGGAGCGCTGAAGTGCCCAGAGGGTGCCGGAGGTACCCGATCTAAAAAGAGCCTAAAAATGGAGTGGCTGAAGTGATGTCTGAATTAACAGAGAGAGGGACCATTCACTGACCCTCAGGCCTGGGAGTGTTGAACTCCTCCTGCCCCAGAGGGACAGCGAAGGCTGACGTGTCCACAGTCAGTGCTATCTCCAAAATCCAAGCTCTCAGCTCTGACACCCCCAAATCCCTTCCCTGCGCCCCAAACCTTGTGGTGAAAGAGGTCCAAGGCTCACCTGGAGCTGGACAGAGACACAACCCCCCCCATACCCCCAAATTTGACAACACAGCTTTGCTGCTGGTTTCTCCCTCAGCTCTTACACCTTTTCCCTGGAAAACATCCCTGACCCTGCCCGTGTTTCCCTTTCCCAGGATACTACGGGGAAGGTCTCAATGCCATCATTGTCTTCGCCGCCTGTTACCTGCCGGACAGCAACCTGGCTGACTACCACTACATCATGGAAAACCTCTTCCTGTGAGTGCCTGGCAGGGAGAGGAGGGCGAGGGAAGCAGCTCCAGGGTTTCCCTGTATTCCTCACAGCCAGAATAGTTTGAACCCAGGCGAAAGTGCAGCTGGGGAGACAGCTGGCTCCAGTGAGTCAAAGCATTCAGACATTCCGGGTTAATTATGCCGGTGATGGACTCACATCCAGGCTGGAGCACGCCTGGGATGCTCAGCAGCTGGGAGAGGACGGAGCTGGGATGTCCATCCGGGATCAAACTGCACTAACGCAGCCCTGGGGCAGGAGAGTCTGAACCTGCTCCCAGGGCTGCACAGGGAGGGTCTGGGGGCATCCCAGGTACCGGAGGGACCCTCCAGGTTTCTGCAGCCTCCTGCCCCTTTCGCTGCCCCTCTCGCAGGTACGTGATCAGCAGCCTGGAGCTGCTGGTGGCCGAGGACTACATGATCGTGTACCTGAACGGAGCGACGCCCCGCAGGAGGATGCCAGGACTGGGCTGGCTCAAGAAGTGCTACCAGATGATCGACAGGAGGTGAGACCCTGGCCGTGGAGCCTCTGCCTTCTTCCTGGGCCTCTTCCCACAGAGAATCCAGGACGGTTTGGCTTGGAGGGACTTTAAAGCCCCTCCAGTGGCACCCCCTGCCATGGGCAGGGACACCTTCCAGGGGGCTCCAAGCCCCGTCCAGCCTGGCCTTGGACACTCCCAGGGATCCAGGGGCAGCCACAGCCTCCGTGGGCACCCTGTGCCAGGGCCTGCCCACCCTCACATCCCTTCCACTGCTTCCTCACTCCCCAGAGTCTCCAATTCCTTCCTCCTTGATCTGGTAAACCGACTGGAGTTGGACCAAGGGTTGGACTTGATGATCTCGGAGGCCTTTTCCAACCCAATCAATTCTATGATTCTATAATTCTATCCCAGATTTCTCACTTACTCCAGGCTTCCCAAGGGCACGGCTGGAGATGCACCTGGAGACACCCAGCTGGGGCTGCCCAGCACCACAACACAGGGCAGGTGAGTTCGGGAAAGGTCCTTGGAATGTGACTTTCTGTGCCTTGACTCTTCCACAGGCTCCGTAAGAACCTCAAGGCCCTGATCATTGTGCACCCGTCGTGGTTCATCCGGACGGTGCTGGCGATATCCAGACCCTTCATCAGGTGAGCCCAACATGGATGGCTGTGGAGTGCAAGTTTGGAATCCTGGAATATCCTGAGTTGGGAGGGACCCACAGGGATCATCAGTCCAACCCCTGGCCCTGCACAGACACCCCAACAACCCCCCCATGTCCCTGTCCCGTTGTCCAAAGGCTCCTGGAGCTCTGGCAGCCTTGGGGTCGTGCCCACTGCCCTGGGGAGCCTGGGCAGTGCCCACCACCCTCTGGGGGAAGGACTTTTCCCTGGGATCCATCCCAACCTCCCTGGCACAGCTCCATGATGTTCTCTGGTGTTTAATCTCACTAATCAAATTTTAAGCTCATCTTTAGCCAGGAGCCCCAAGGTGGGACTCTTCGTCCTTTGTCTCTCTGATCCTTCCAAGGACGATTCCAGGGGTGGGTTTAGGAGACACTGGGGTGGTCTGGATCCAGAGCAGAGTTTGTCCCAGTGGGTGGGGGATGATGATTTACTGGGAAGTGCAGGAATGGTGGCCCTTTCTCCCTCCTGTGGGCATCGGGAGCTGCAGTGACGTGGCATCTAACCCTGGTGTTCAGTGCCCAGCCCGTGGCACTGGGAGGAGGTGGGGACAGAGATGCAGAACTCCCCATTTCCACCAGGAAAACTCTGCCTTCCCATGGAGGGATCACCAGAGCAAGGCCTCATGGGGCCTGTTTCTCCCTCTCTGCCAGTGTGAAGTTTATCAATAAGATCCAGTATGTCCACACCCTGGAGGAGCTGGAGCAGCTCATCCCCATGGAGCACGTGCAGATTCCAGACTGTGTCCTCCAGTGAGTGCCACGGGGACCCTGGGGTGGCCCTGGGGAGGTGCAGGACACTCATCCTACCTGGGCTGGAGGCAGAACCCACGGGCTGGGGCTGCCAACCTTGTCCTGCTCCTGTGGGTGCCAGGGAAGAGCCTCGCTGTGCCAGCACAGGGCGTCTGTCACCTCGGAGCCAAGGGGCACAGTCCTGGCTGGGAAACAATTAAAGAACATTTGCTCTTCATTGCAGGTATGAAGAGGAGAGGATCAAGGCCAGAAAAGAAAGGTAACATTAATTTTTGGAGGGAGGGTTCATTTTCTTGGCATGTTGCTGTTTCCCCTCGGCACTATTTGTTGTTATAACCAGTAAATTCCATGTTCTCCCACCCCAAGATCCTGCACTGATTTTCTGCTGAGTTCCTCCAACTAAGCAAAAGCTGGAGGAGGGAGAAGCTTGATTAAAACATCGTTTATTCCTAGATTAAAAGGCTATTTATCCATTGAACCTCTGAACCCCACACACCCTCATCACACCCGGTCTGTGCTACCAGAGCTCACCAGACACCCCTGTGTGCATAAAACAGGCCCATCAGCCCTATTGGAGCAGCAAACTGACCCCAAAGGGAGCCCGTGGGTTTATTTTCAGAGCCACTTCACTGCTGGGGTGGCATGAAGAGGCCCTGGAGTGTGCAGTTTGTTGAGTTCTGTCTCCTAGACCTGCTCCAGCGCCGTGGTTCGGGTCAGAAGTGCTGTTTGAAGGGCTGGCCACGAGCAGGGATAACTCCAGGGGAAAGCAGGGAGCAGGGAAGGAGAGAGGAGAGGCCCTCTGGGGCAGCAGAGGTGCTCCAACACCTCCTGGTGCTGGGGCCGGGGTGGGAGAGCTTTGGCAGGGCTCAGTTGGCCAGCCCAGCTCCAGCAGGAGCACGAGGGCCACCAGGGTGGGCTGTCACAGCCCCTGGAAGCCACCAGTCCTTGCTGACCTCCCCAAGGTCCATCTGACCCCACAAGGGCGCTGGATCCTCCCCTCCCTCCCGCTGTTCACCTCTGGGTGATGGATTTCAAACGTGATTTGTGTTTACAGGGCAGAAGAGAAACAGGACATGGCTGAGAGGGAAAGGTGAGGACTCTGTTCCACTGACCCCTCCCTTCCAACTTGGCTCGCAGGGTGTTTGGGGCAGAGCGAGGGGGCTGCTTGGGGGTGCAGGTTCACTCACTGTCGTGCTGCTTCTCTCCCCAGCAGGCCTGTGCCTCCAGGAGAGGATCAGGAGACCAGGTTTGGGCTGCCCCTCTCCCCCTTGTTTGTCTCCGTGACACATTCCCTGGCATTGGAAATCCATCAACAGCAAAGCCAAGCCTGGCTTAGAGCGAGGCTCCTTCACCTGGGGCCACCCAGGAGCACCCCAGAGGCCCCTGTGCCCACTAAAGCCACAAGTGGCACAATCAAAACTATTTTGTAAACAGTTTTACCCAAAATGACCCCCTTTTTTTTTTTTTTTTTTGACATAATGTGGGAACGATGAAAATTTTTACCTCCATTTGCTTCCTGAAAATAACTCTTGTCTCTCTCTTCCTACACAGCATGTCCTGAATGGAAGCAGGGGATGGACAGACGGATGGACAGACGGATGGATGGATGGATGGATGGATGGATGGATGGATGGATGGATGGATGGATGGATGGATGGATGGATGGAAGGGGTGGAATGACACAGCCTGGCAGCCACCCACGGCAACGACCCTTCGGGACAAGACCTTGTCACCACCTTATTCCAAGTCCTGGAAGATCCCGGAGCCTGCCTCCTTCTGTCTCCAAGATGCAAAGTTCTTTAACCTTTTTGGAAACATTTTACCTTGAAAAAAAAAAAAAAGGGAAGAAGAAGAAGAACAACCACCAACCAACCAACCAACCAACCCAAAGCACCACAGAACACAGCAAGCCAAGAAGAGCACTTTTGAGGACAGGTTCCGGAATGGTCCGTGGAGAGCTCTGACCCAGTGCAAACACACACCTCGGAGTAAGTTTAGAGCATCCTCCAATCCATTAGTCCCCAACCCAGAGAGAGATTTATTTTTTGTTTAAATTAGAAGCCCCCCTGAAGTCGCTGCTGGCCAGCGCCCGGATGTTTTCTTGGAGCTGCACCCCCAGGCTCCCCCGGAACATCCCAACAGCAAAGGGAATAACTAATACAGGCAACGAAAAGAGCTTTTTCCTCCTTTTTATAGCCAGTGTGTGTTTCTTCCTGACAATCCCAAGTGCCCACCGGCCTCGGCTCCGCTCCCAGCCTTGGCCACCTCCGGTGAGTCATTGCTGGCTCCTCAATTAACTCGTTCCCGTGAGGAAATGCCGTGTTTTTATCCTGATTTGTCCCATTCTGGTGTGTAAAGCACATTGGGAGCCCTGAAGGAGCCCCACGTGCAAGGGCAGCCCCCACAGAACCTTCTTGTGAGCACCTTCTCAACGCACACACCGCGAGGTCTGGGGGTGGGAGATGCTTCGTGGACAGGAACGTTCCCCACGCCTCGTCCTTGTCTGGATGTCACCACACTGCACCATCACTCACTGTCAATACCTCCTACAAGCTGCTAAAATGTTGGAAGTTGCCCTCCCACCCCGAGGGCCTCATCCATCAGCATTCCTGCCCGGAATGTCCCCGTGGAGAATGGCTGGGCTCGCAGGGGCAGGTGTGACACTGACTCCTGAAACCTGGATCTGGGAGCCGGGAGGATTCTGTGAGCAAAGGAGGGGAAAAGGTAAATGAAGAAACAACTGTCTGGCCAAAATTATTTGGAAATTATTTCACCCGATGCAGATCACACCCCCATCCCTGGAAGTGTCCAAGGCCAGGCTGGAGCAGCCTGGGATGGTGGAAGGTGTCCCTGCCCCTGGCACGGGTGGCCCTGGATGGGCTTGAAGGTCCTTCCAACCCCAACTGTTCTGGGATTCTGGGATTCCACCTGCACATGGAGAATTACCTGCGTGTTCCATCACCTAGGGAATATTTCAAGGAGGATTCTGGCAAAGCAGGAGTTTCCCAGAGACAGGGATGGCTCCTCTGGAGACACAAAGCTGCTCTTTTTCCCTTTCAGCGAGTAAACCCACCCTGGGCGAGATCTTTATTTCCCTGAATGCTACAAAGAAGCACCAACTGTACTTTTTAAAGTTAGTTTTCTCACTGGAGACACGTTCCCAAGCCTCTCGTCTGTGACCTGCAGAGCACTGCACCCCCAGCACCAACCCCGGAGCTGAGGCTGGAAAAAATTCCCATTCCATCACATTAATGGCAAGCACCAAACCAGCCTCGAGCTCCACGGCTTTCTAGAAGTCTCATTAGAAATTTATTCATCGTTATTCTCATTTTTGACACAGTATTTCAAGGCCGGGTTGGAGCAGCCTGGTCTGGTGGGAGATGTCGCTGCCCACGGAACTGGATGAGCTTCCAGGTCCTTTCCAACCCAAACCACACCGGGATCCTGGGAAGGGAATTCAAAGAACAGCAGCCCTGTGGGGTTTTGGGGAGTTCTGGTTGTGCCGAGGGCCATCTCCCTGCTGCAGCTCCATCCTGAGCTGCCAGCCAGGCTGCAGGAAACCCTCTGGAGACAGGAACAGGAGCTGGGAATTCCCACCTGGCAGAGCTGGGGCTCCTTCCCAACCCACCGGAGTCCAGGGAGGATCAAACTCATTTGAACTGCCACCTCCTGGTGGTCCCAGAGTCTGGGAGTTGCCCGTCTGCCACCACTGGCACTCCAAGGAGATTGTCCCTCTTTTCTTTTGGGGCCGTTTCTGTGGATTTGGACAAAGCCCATCAGCTGCCCCCGGAGAACACGACGCCGGCGGGAGGTTTGCAGTGATGGATTAAGGTAAAGGATTCAAGGACCCTCTGAAAGTCCAACTCCAGAGGGACTTTGTGCATCCAGTCAGTGACAAACATTGACAACCTCATGGAAAACATGGATGTGGAAGATCAGGAACCTCGAATACCTTTAATTTTGGGTCCTCGAAGAGCAGCCTCCACACCACCAGAATGTGCTTTTTGAGTCGTTTTCTTTCCTTCCAAAGACACTCTGCCTACATTTTGAGGAAAAAAACCCACAGAACGAGCAAATGTGAAGATGAAACTTCCTCTTTTTTTTTCCAAGCAATTCCTTCAGGAAAGGGGAGTTTCAGCCCTGAAAAGGACAGATCACCAATTTCCCTTTGAGCTCTGACCTCGGTGGGTTGTTTCGATACAAAAGTCAATTCCGAAGTTCTTGGAACCAATTTTTATCCAGAAGTGCACTTTCCGAGGAGGGAGTGGGACGCACTGTATTTTGATTTTTAACAGAATTCTATGAGTGTGTAAAGTTTATGTTCCTGGATGGATGGATTGATGGATGATATTTATGTGTCTCTTCAACACAGAGAAGAGCCTGCAGCCCATAAAGGATAAATTAGAGCTAAATGTAAAAAAAAAATATCCCTTTTATAGCAACAAATTAAAAAGAATCAACTTATTTCAGGCAGCGATTTTAGGTGTCACTTGGCAAAAAAAAAAAGCTACAAATTCTAGGAGAGGAACACACAGAGTTGGGAGTGTCCCTTTGCCAGTCTGAGGGCATAAACCTGCACTGTTGCTGGCAGAAGTGCATTTACACCAGGACTTTGGCCAGTGTAAATATATATATATATATGTTTAAAAGTTCAAATTAAATAAACTTCATCCCTTTAGCAATACTGCTGGACCACTCAGTGTCCCCAGTGTGCTCCAGGCCGTGTTTCTGCCTCACAAAACCATCTCTGGAGGGTCAATATTTGCACTTCTGAATTCAGTGTGTTTTATGAAACAGTTTCTGGTCTGGGGTTGGACCTCTCTGAGATTTGTTGGGTTGGTTTTTTTTCATGGAAAGTCACTTTTTAGCTGCAGGAAAAGTCCTTTTGTACTCACAGAAATCGTGGTGTTCTTCCTCCTTGTGTATTTAATTGGCTGAACTTCATTTCGCAGCCTGAAGGATCAAATCCCTCCCTGGGCAGTGGATTCCAGGACAGGAATTCCCTTCCCATCTCCTGGATCCCATCGCTGGGATCTGTCCCGGGCACTTGCCAGGTGCAGCCAGCTCAGCCTGCCCCGTGTTCTCCCGGAGCATCACCCAGCAGTTTCCATGCTGAATCCCCAGGGAGACACAGGAATCCCAGCTGGGATCTGCCCCGTTCCAGGCGAACACAATCCAAGGGGCTTTGTGGGAATGTGAGTGGGTTTTTGGAGCTGCCCCCATGGCAGCTTTTCCCACCTCTTTTCCCCGAAGATGATTCGCTCCCAGATGTGCCAACACCTGGAGGAGAAACCCTCGTGGGAAAGGTATTAAAGGCAACAAATCCTCTCTCTTTTGAGCTCCAGGGATTAAAACCCACGGGATTGAAGGAAAGGCTGGGGGCAGTGACTGGGACTGGCCTGGCAGAGGTGAAAGGGGCAGAAAAATGGCTATAAACACAAAGCACATGTTTCCTCCTTGGCATTTCCTTCTTTCCTGGCAGGCAGAAATCCAGCATGTTCCTGGTAAAGTGAATTTTCCAGCTCCCCGTGACAATAAACCACAATTCCAGGGGTTTTTTTCTTTCCTTCCCACTGGGCCCTTCCAAGCCAAACCAACCTGTAAAAACATGTGAAATGTCATTTTTCTACAGTGTTTGTAGTGAGGTGGTTGGTGGTAGCAGACCTAGATCTCTGTTCAGTATGTATTTGGATTTTTGCTTTGTATTATTCCATAAAATCTGTGGATATTCCATTAAAATGAGACTAATCCTTCAGCATCCCTTCCTTTCTGTCAGTGACTTTTATTTAGACTTTGGCTCCATGTGGAAAATATGATGGAAATTTTTTTGTTTGGATGTTGTTCCCTTGAAGAAAGGCAGTCGAAGCCCTCCCTGGAAATTATGACACTGTAAAATTAACTTCCCAAAGTGTTTTTACTGAAATAACTTCTATTCTGGACTATGAGCATTCCCACATTCCCTCAGCTTTAGGAAAGAGTCATGGAAAGATTGCTTTCCTCGGGTATCCGTCAACTTGTGTCAAGTTTTTTTATCACACAGTATTTTTATAATCCAATTAATAACATGATTGGGAATTCAACTATCACCATAATTCAATCATAACACCAAACACACAAAAACCAGCTTAAATCCCAATAAAGCCTTGTTTACTTTTATATTAAAACATTCTAATATTAAATGTTTAGATTAAAAACAATCAAGTATTTGCAGGAAAATGCTTGAGATGCCTGATTTGAGTGGGTTTAGACAAGTTGTTGCCGTATTTCCATTAATGAATTGGAAATACGAATATAAAGGTCTCACCCCATAACAGGCATTGCTGCACTCAGAGTGTGAGACAGCTCAGGAAATGCATCTTAATTTCAATTAATGTGGCGGGGAGTCTTGGTGGAGCTTTGCCCAGAGAATTCAGCCAGCCCAGAGCCCATCCCAGAGCCACCAGGACTGGGATCAGCTGCTCCCAGAGCAGCACAGACCTCTGGGGAGAGGGCAGGACATCCTTCCTCCAAGGAATCCCCCCCTGGATGGGGTTTTCCATCACCTACTCCATATTCCCCCCCCGTGGGGATTTTATATCGTTCTTTACGTTCAGCAGAGTTTAAAAGCCACAAAGGGAACCAGGTGAGGCCTTTTAGGAAGAGCTGGGCATTTCCCTCACTTCTCTCCACTGTACAAGTGATCCAGGGGTGTCTGTATTCCTTTTATCCAGCCTGGAGGCCCCTGGGATTTAGAACAGCAGAATTTCAGGTTAATTTTCCAGATATTCTTTCAATCGAAGCTGGAACACTGGAGATGCTCCATCAGCCACACACAGAACATTCATGGCTCATTTTCTCTGGATTAGGGGCCTGAAACCCACGCAAATTTCCTTTATGGAGCTCACATTTGCTGCCCCCTCAGCTCTAATTTTAAGGCAGAAAACGACAAAATTGCAGCATCACCACGGTGAGGTAAAAATAGTTTAAAAAAGCTTGGGTTTATTCCCAACCCGGAAAAATCCCTTTCCGTTTTCAATGTTGCACTTGGAGTGAAAAATCAGTGCTTTGCCACCTCCTCAAGAGTGGAGCCTCTTCTGTCACAGGAGCTGTGAATGGAACTGTCATCCAAGTGGGAATCTCTTCTGCCACGTGCCTCTTCCCTTCCCAATGACTGAGAGATATCCAGGAAGGTGCCAATTAGGGCACAGAATATTCCCAGCGTGGCTGGTCGTGATCCCTCACAGCCAGAACCCAAGATTGCCAGGTTAGAATTACCCCCTGAACAATTAACCTCCATTCATCCCACCTCGTTTTGTCAACCTAAAAAACGAGACACGGCGCCTGAATTAGCTCAGTTTCCCTCGGGATGGAAAGGGAGGATTTCACCTGCCTTGGCATGGGACGAGTCACTCTGTGCTGAGGCTCCTCCCTCTCCACTGAGCTGGGAATATCCAGTTTCCCACCCTGCAAGTCTTTCCAGGATCCATCAGTGCCGAGGGGAGGAAAACAAAGGGATAATGCAAGTGGAAATGGGAAAGTGATGGAATACTCCTTCCTTTTCCGACATCCTTTGATCCCCCAACTCATCACCTGGGGTTCATTTCTGAGACTTGCAGTTGACTTGAGCTTTTGTCTGACAGCCCAACATGATCAAGAGCTTTGGGTTTCCCTGAGCAGTGCCAGGCTGGAGATTAACGAGGGAATGCTGCTGGAAAGCCGAGTTTGGAGAAGGGATTTGAAGCCAACTCATTCCAGTTGAAACTCACTGGCTGTGGCTCTTTTAATCCATCATGGAACAACCACGACTGAAAACTCAGTCTTGAGACAGAGTAATGCCCAAATGAGAGGGGCAAGAGTCAGATTTTGTACGTGGAATGGAATAAAAAGGGAAATGACAGGTGATTCTTGCATCATATCCACAGGTTCCACATTGTTGTTGTCACTTAAACACCAAAATATTTCAGTTCCCTGAATTGTTTTGCTTGGATTGTTTTTGGAACATGAAGCTGCAGCAAAACAACTCAAGGTTAATGATTAGGAGTTCTATCACCATGAAGCCTGCTCTAAATTCCAAATATAGCCTCTTTTGGAGAGGTCCCTTCCAGCCCAGGGTGTTCTCTGATTCCATGAAAGTGCTGCTCTCTTGATGTTCCCTCCCTCCTTTCTGTTTCCAACAAGAACCCACCTTCCTCCAGGGAGGGTTTGGGAACCTCCACAGGGTCGGAGAAGGGGCCGCTCAACTCACGCAGCGCTCTAGAAAGAACAAAAAACCCCAAATTTCAACATTCCCAAGTGAAAGCCACTCTCATTCCTGCCCCTGACGTCCCTCCCGCAGGTCTCTGGCAGGAGGAACCTTGGCATAACCTTCCTGGTGCCATCAACAATGTCTTATGATTAGTGAGGGATTTAAACTCCAAATTCAAGCTGCAGGAGAAATGAGTCACATCCTGCAGCAGAAAGGTCAGTGGGCACCCAGAACCTAAACTATCCCAGGGAAATAAATGCCCCCATGGCTCCAGGAATATTAAACCAGCTTCTGCTAAATTTAGCTCAGTTTTAACAAAGAAGATTAATATTCACTTTTAGTAAACACTAGTATTCTAAAAATAACGCCGAGAGAGGGAACATTCCCCTGTCTTTGATTCAGGCCCAGTGGTGAATGGCATTTGTGTGAGTGAAGGGTCAGGCTGATAACGTGTCTGGGGACAAACAAGCCCCAAAAAAAGGAAGTTTCGGGTGCCCAACACAGAACTAACCCAGAAATGGGGCTTAAAAAAGCCCTTCTGACCATTTGGCATTTGCATAAGTGGTATTTCTGTGGGTTGGGGGGAGTTTGGGGTAGCTGGGGAGTGTGAGTGTCAGCAGCCGTGTCAGCTGGGGGGTTGCTGGTAGGGAAGGAGCCAGGGGACAGCTGGAATGTGATCTCCAAATACAGGCAGGCACACGGCACCTCCACAGGGAACAGCAGGCCTGAGGCCAGGCAGGAATCTGGGAATTCCAGCTATGTGGGTGAATGCCATCCCCCAGGATGGCTGGGGCATGAGCAGGGCCAGGGCTGAGGGCAAAACCCAAACCAAACTGGGGAAAAGGAGCACCGAGGGGCTGGGAAAATGGTAAAGAAGGAGATTGGACACCAGGAAAAACGAGCTTTTGCACTTCCAGGGATGAGATTTGCAGCTGTGAGATTGCAAAAGAAACCCAAACCACCAGGACAACAAACGTGCCTTCTGTCCTTCATTCCTCCTGGATCCAGAAGAAACAGAGTGTTAACATTCCTTATAGAGATAGTGGGACAATGCTGTGGAACTTCCTCCCTTTTTTTCCCCTAGCAGAAGGTTAGAGAGAAACTCCTTCTCCTGACACTCCTGGTCTCAAATAATCCAATGGGAATCGGGGAATAAGGGAGTGGAAGGAAGAGACAGCAAGGGGGAAAAAACCTGATTAATGACCTCCCCACACACCTCTGAGCCCTCCCGAGGACTCGTGGAAAGGGGTGACATTTCCACCCACCCCGTGACTAATTTAGGCAAAGGACGAGCTCGCCAAAAGGTTATTTTTGGCACCGTCACTGTCACCGTCACCGCACGGGGCCAGCGAGGGAGAGGGACAGGTGCAGGTCCAGAATGGGCACTGGAGGGGTGGGTGGTGACCCCCAGAATGGGGCATGGGGTGAGG
>VWZG01007271.1:104077-120901 GCA_013396735.1 Grallaria varia
CCCCAAAAATGGGTCATGGGGTGAGGGCTGGAAACCCCAAAAATGGGGCATGGGGTGAGGGCTGAACATCCCAAAAATGGGGCATGGGGTGAGGGCTGAAAACCCCAAAAATGGGTCATGGGGCGAGGGCTGAACGTCCCAAAAATGGGACATGGGGTGAGGGTTGGCTGAACCCTCTGATGTCCTGTTTTGGGGGAAAAAATGCAACACTGGGGGGTTGTCTGAGCCCTCCAGATGTGACACTGGGGGGTTGCCTGAGCCCCCCAGATGTGACACTGGGGGGTTGCCTGAGCCCCCCAAATGTGACACGGGCTCCTGACGGTCACAGGGCTGTGTCATCAGCGCCGGGGCGGGGACACGGCCCTATAAATCCCCCGTGCAGGCTCAGGGGGCAGAGCAGGGACAGGAGGGAACAGTAATAGTTTTCATCGCTGAAAGTTGTTTCAGCCTCTTGAAATTGTTTTATTTCCTCGCCACAAAGGAGGTGACACCATGAAATACATTGTGGGCATCGGAGGGTGAGTTCCCGCGGCTCCTGGGGCAGATAATGTCCTTTTTCCTTTAGTTATTGTGGAATTGGATCTGACTTTGGGGGTCACTTCTCTGCCTATAAAATGATATTTGGGGTGTGGGATTTGAGGCAACTTGCTGGGTCTTAATTCGTGTTGCTTCTATACAAAGAGCTCTGCAGGGTGGCAAAGGCTTAATACATAATTTATATATCCTTTAATATATATATTTATATACACATTTATATATTTTTAGTATATACTTGTATAGGATTAACAGGACGGATGTTGCTTCAATGCAGAGCTCTGCAGGGCAGCATATACTTTTATATACTACTTTTATATGCTTTTTATACATAGTTATATCTATGTATACTCTTAATATTTATATATACGGTTCTTATATATTTATATACCCATTTCTATATACTTCTCTCTATAGTTTTGTATATCCTTTTACGGGGTTACGAGGAGGGATGCTGAGATGGAAAAAAATATCTCAATTCAATTTACAGGTCACAGGGCCCCCAAAAAATTGTTTTAAGGGCCCTTCTGAAAGACAGAGAGGGGGGAATCCCGTTTCGATCAAGACAGGGGTGTGGCGGCGTATAAAAAGCTTTTCATTTAAGAAATTAGGATTTAGGAGGCTGTGCGTGCCGGCTGGAGGGTCTGGGGGAAGGAGCATTGCCGGACCACACGGAATATTATTATTACAACATAATATTAGCAATATGGGACAGAGGGATAAAGGAGGGAGGAGGGGGAGCACACCCGGCTGTCGGCGGCGGAGGGCGATTGTCCAGGGCGGTGCTGTCCGACGGGCTGAAGGAGGACGAGGGTCAGGGCCGTGAGGGGGCGGCAATGGCGGCCCGTCGGGGGTCTCCTCTGCCGTGAGGGGGCGGCAATGGCGGCCCGTCGGGGGTCTCCTCTGCCGTGAGGGGGCGGCAATGGCGGCCATGGCGCCCCCCCCGCTCCCTCAGCGCGGCCGCTGCGCGCGCGCGGGAACCCGCGTGGCCGTTACGCGCGCGCGCCGCTGGAAGGGGCGGGGCGAGGCGAGGAAAGGCGGGCTCAGCCAATCGAGGGCGGGGCGGCTGGCGGGCGCAGCCAATCGGCGGCCGGCGCCGGCGAGGCGGGAAATTCGAACGTGGCGCGCGCGGGTTCGGGTCCCGCAGGGTGGGTCAGAGCCCTCAGGGACGACCCCATGGAGCGGGGTCTGGGTCCCTCGGGGTGGGTCAGAGCCTCAGTCCTCTCATAGGCCCGGGTCCCTCGAGGTCTCCTCCCACAAACTGGAGTCCGAGTCCCCCCATGGGCTTGGGTTCCTCAGGGTCTCCTTCCATGCACCAGGGTCTGGGTCCCTCAGGGCCAGTCACAGCTCAGGTCCCTCCATGAATTGGGTCCCTCAGTGTGGGTCAGAACCTCGATCCCCTCATTGGCCTGTATCCCTTGGGGTCACCCACCATGGACCAGAGTCTGGGTCCCTCCGTGGGTTTGGGTCCCTCAGTGTGGGTCAGAGCCTCAATCCCCTCATAGACCCGGGTCCTTCAGGGTCTCCCCCCATGGACTGGAGTCTGAGCCTCCCCATGGGCTTGGGTTCCTCGGGGTCTCCCCTCNTCCCCTCATTGGCCTGTATCCCTTGGGGTCACCCACCATGGACTCACAGCTCAGGTCCCTCCATGAATTGGGTCCCTCAGTGTGGGTCAGAACCTCGATCCCCTCATTGGCCTGTATCCCTTGGGGTCACCCACCATGGACCAGAGTCTGGGTCCCTCCGTGGGTTTGGGTCCCTCAGTGTGGGTCAGAGCCTCAATCCCCTCATAGACCCGGGTCCTTCAGGGTCTCCCCCCATGGACTGGAGTCTGAGCCTCCCCATGGGCTTGGGTTCCTCGGGGTCTCCCCTCATGGACCAGGGCCCGGGTCTCTCCATGGGCTCAGGTCCTTCGGTGTCACCTCCCTTGGGCCGGGGTTCTGGTCCCTTGGTGCTAGTCACAGCTCGGGTCCCTCAGGGCTCGGCTCCTCCAGGCTGGGGGTCCCTCCACACCCAGGGGGTCCCAGTGTCCCCCTGACCCGGCTCTAACCCCATTCATTCTCCCTGTCTCGCCCCTCCTCGCAGTGTCACCAACGGTGGCAAAACCACCTTGACCAACAGGCTCACCAAGGCCCTGCCCAACTGCTGTGTGGTGCACCAGGACGATTTCTTCAAGGTAAGCCGAGCCCCCCGTTGGCTGCCCCGGGCAGGGGGGCTGTGCTGGCTCCCCTGGCAGTGCTGGCTGCTCCTGCATGCTTGCCAGCTCGCCTTTGACAGCTTAGGAGCCACGCACTGCCTGATTTTAGGAGGATTTTATTTTATTTTTTTTTGAAAATATATATTTAGTTTTTATTACTGGGCAGTTGGGGAGCTCCTGACCTTTACAAATGCCACGGGAGTTTGGCAGGAGCCAGCGTAGAACCTTTTAGTGTGAACTGCAGAGAGGACCTTGGGTGAAACCACTGGTGTCAGTCAGGGGTTATTTACTGTGCTTTGCTGGTTTGCTCCGTGTTGGGTTTTTCCTCCTTATTTTACTCGAGTAAGAATGTGGCTCCTAAATGATACTTTAGGATTTCAGCACCTCTACGCTGGTTTAAATACAGAAAGGGTTTTTCTTAGGGGAGCTCTGACAGCTCTGTGGCAGAACCCAATTAAAATATTGAAAGCAGAAGACCTTTGCTGCCTCCTGCCTGAGAGTGCAGAGTCATGTCCATAAACCCCTGCAGCATTTCATGGGAATGACAATATCCCTGGACCCCACCACATGTGGAAGTCCAAGAGGTGCAGGAATGTGCTTGGAGCAGTTGTGTGATCCCCTAAAACATGAGGTGCTCCAGCCCCATGTGCTGGGTCTGTCCTGCCCTCGCAGGAGCAGGTGCCAAACAGAGCAAGGTAATCCTTTGGAAAAGCTTTGCCAGAAGCCTCCTGCACAGATTTGGTCACCCAGGAGCCCTTGGAGGAGGAATTATGTCTGATTTTCCATAAATATCTGTAACTTCTTCCTCCTGTGAACACCAGCACAAGCAGAGCTGTAACTGAGTGACCCAAAGTGCTGCTGTGCCCACCTGCATTTGAATTTGAGTTAAAACATCTGTTCTTGATAAATGTGTATTCTAGCAGTTATTTAACACTGTATTAGCATTTAAAATCCTTAGACGTTGATTTACAAACAGTATTTTGCCTACTAACACCGTATCAAGCGATGAACATAAAAGTCTTTCTCCCGAGTGGTTTGCCTGAGCCCAGCAAACCCTTCAGAGCTCTTGGGGTTGGTGAGAGCTGGGAATGGAGCTGGGAGTGTTGCCCAGGGCGGGTGTGCCTGTCGGGGAACACTGGCTTGCTGTGTGTGGCAGCAGTGTGAGGCTGTGAGGGGGTCGCAGGCGGCTGAGCACGCTGGCTTTGCAGCAATGTTTTATTGCTCACTATATTTCAGCCACAAGATCAAATAGAAGTCGGGGAAGACGGCTTTAAACAATGGGATGGTAAGAGCAGTGTTCGCTATAGGATCAGTAATGTATATTTTTTTCCTAAGTATTTCCTTTTTAATTATTAAAAAGCCTTTAACAGTAAATTTCCGTTAATTTCTGTTCTTTACAAGTTCATCCTATTTTTTTTTTTTTGTTTGTTTTTTGTTTTTTCACTCTCGAGCCCGTGCGTTTCGTGGTGTTTGATCGTGTCCCTTTTTCCCACCCACCCCCTTTCTCCCGCCCAGTGTTGGATTCCCTGGATATGGAGGCAATGGTGAGCACAGTGCGGGCCTGGATTGAGAACCCCGTGAAGTTTGCCCGTTCCCACGGGGTGAATGTCACACCTGGCTCTAAAGAGCCAACCTCCCAAGATATCCATATACTGGTCATTGAAGGCTTCCTGCTTTATAATTACAAGTAAGGTTTGGGGAACCCCTCGTGGTTTGCCAGGGAAGATCCCCCGTGCCACAGCTGAAAACTCATTTTTTTTACTAATATCCTGCCTTGTCCTGAATTCTCATCCCGAAGAGTTTTTGCTGGAAAATGTGAAATGAGCCCCTAAACGCTGGTAAAAGTGAGGGGACCAATGTGAGTTTCTCAAGGTTCTTGTTTAGGGCACAACTTTGAACTCCTCCTGCAGAGGTTCAGAGCAGGATTTGAGCTGGCAGAGGGACAGGGGCTCCCCCCTCACCCCCACCTGAAAGGTCACTGATGAGAAAAAGTGCTTGGAGGCTCTCCTGGAATTTAGGAACTGTTCTCTCATGTGCTTCTTTAACACTGACTAAACTGAGTTTAGTAATTAAGTGACTTCAAGGTCAGATTGGACGGGGCTTGGAGCAACCTGGGCTGGTGGAAGGTGTCCCTGCCATGGCAGGGGCTGGGAATGGATGAGCTTCAAGGTCCTTTCCAACCCAACCCATTCCAGGATTCCGAGTGAACATCGGAGCAAAGATGAGCCTATTTTTGCCCTTTTTTATACAGGGGAGGGAAATTCTTGGCAGGAAGAAGGGGAGGCAGAAGAAAGAGAAAAGAGAGAGAAAAATTCCAATGGCTAAATATATAAACTTCAGCCAATCACACCCAACAAACGTGACAAGCAAAACATTCTTGGCTCCAAAGTGGAGTTTTGTTTACAAAATCCTTTCAGGAGAACGAGCTGTGTGTGACACTTGGCAAAGCTGGAGCTGTTACAGGCTGTACCAGACAAGACAGCACCATCCCAGCTTCCCAAACTGGGGAGACATGGAGGCAGCCTGGGATTAATCCTGCCAGGAAAGGCCAACTGGAGCTGGTGCTGGCAAACTGCCTGCTGCTCCTGGCCTCCCCGCGGGGAGCTACTCTGCAGTCTCCTGAAGGTTAAAAACACCCCTGGAACACTCAGCCCTGACCCCACAGCCTTTCCTTTGCCCAGAGGGAATATTCCACCCCCAGAACTGGGGCTTCGTGGAATCCCTGAGGTTGGAAAAGCCCCCCCTGTGCCCGATGCCCACCTTGTCCCCCAGCCCAGAGCACTGAGTGCCACGGCCAGTCCTGCCCTGGGCACCTCCAGGGCTGGGCACTCCAAACCTCCCTGGGCAGCCCCTTCCAAGGCCTGACCACCCTTTCCATGGAGAAATTCCTCCTGAAAATTCCTGGGTTAATTTTCTTCAGCCCAAAAGGAGCGAAGTGCAGCGAGCTGTGGTAGGACAAACTCCCTGTGTTTTTGGGGAGGAACATGGAGTGCCAGAACAGTTTGGGTTGGAAGGGACCTTAAAGCCTATCCAGTGCCACCCCCTGCCATGGGCAGGGACACCATCTGCTAGCCCAGGTTTCTCCAAGCCCCATCCAGCCTGGCCTTGGACACTTCCATGAGTGTGAACATGAGCCCAGGAGTTGCCTTGTCCCAAATTGTGCTGCACATTCTCCCAGCTCCCTTCAGGTTTGATTTGGTTTGATGGGTGAATCACAGCTTTGGGTTACTGCATGCTGAGTTTGGAATGGTCTAGAAAGAGCCAAGGCTCCCAGTCTGATCTTCCACAGGATCCTGTGTGATCCTCCTCAGGATTAGTGGCAGGTTTTGGGTGGGAAAAGCCCCTGCTGTGCCATTGTGACCTTCAGAAGACACATTTTCCATGGTTTATAATAACTAACAAACCCACTGCCCATGAGGAAAGAACTTACACCTGGGTTGTTTTCAACAGCCACAAATACCAGAGAGGCAGAGAGATTTTGATGGTGTTTGGGGGTGATTTAACACTTATGTGTGTCACTAAAAATGAAATAATCCACATTCTTTCTCTCTCCCCTCCCTCAGACCACTGATAGACCTGTTTGACATCCGTTACTACCTGGCAGTGCCGTACGACGAGTGCAAGAGGAGGAGAAGGTGAGAGGATTCCTTGATATGACCCTAATCCTTCCTTCTGCTGAAGGAAAGACACCTTTACATTGCTATTAATCCTGGAATGGTTTGCTTGGAAGGACCTTAAAGCCCATCCAGTGCCACCCCCTGCCATGGGCAGGGACACCTTCCACCAGCCCAGGGTGCTCCAGCCTGGCCTTGGACATTCCCAGGGATGAGGAGTCCACAGTTAATGGGATATATTGGTGTTTAGAGTGGAAAAATGTTGCATAAAGTGGAGAAAGAGACTTTCATGTGGTAAAACTTAGAATCACAGAATCTTTGAGGCTGGAAACGCCCTCTGAGATCGAGTCCAACCACCACCATCCATCACTAATCCACGTCCCCAGGTGCCACATCCACACGTTTTTGAACACTTCCAGGGATGGTGACTTCACCACTGCCCTGGGCAGCCTGTCCCAATCCTTTACAACCCCTTCCATAACTCTTATCCCCCCTAACCTCCAGTCTAAAGCCCCCTGGGACAATGTGAGGGCTGTTCCTCTCCTCCTGTTCCCTGGCTCCCCTTTCCTCTCAGGGGGCTGTGGAGGGTGAGAAGGTCCCCCCTGAGCCTCCTTTGCTCCAATCCATGAGGAACTGGCCCGTGACAATCAGCTTTTCCATGACCACCGTGGCGCAGCTGTTGGGTCCCAGTGGGGCTCTCCTGGTGTGCCCGTGGCAGTGGCTGACATTCCTTTTCCATGTTGTCATTCCCAGCACACGGAACTACACCGTTCCTGACCCCCCCGGCCTCTTTGATGGACACGTCTGGCCCATGTACTTAAAACACAGGAAGGAGATGGAGGACTGTGGTGTGGATGTTGGTAAGTCCTACCCAAACACAGATCTGTCAGCCTCGGAGTTGGGAATTTGAGGAATTAGGTGACTCAATTCCAGAAAACTTCAGCTGTAATGATGCAAAGTGCTATTTTTATTCCCAAGTTGTAATCCTGGCCTAGTTTGTCTGGATAAATACAGGCAGTTTTACAGCTGAGAACTCATTCCCTTTGCTTCATACTTCAAGGACTTGTAGGGGATTAAAAAAATGAAAAATAAAAAGAAGGAATTCCTTCTAATGGAATAAGGACTTTGCAGGACATTTTGGTTTTGGGATGTTTCTGTTTTTCCAATAGAAAAACAAGTTGTCATTTGGGTCAATATAATAGGAAATGTTTTAAAACTAATATTTAAAACTACTCTCCCAAAATCTTGTCCTGATGGAAACCTCCAGCCTGACTCCACCTTCTTTTTCCCAGTTTATTTAGACGGCCTGAAGTCGAGGGATGAACTGTACAACCAAGTCTTTGAGGATATTCACAACAAGCTTTTAAATTGCTCATAGGTAAATAAATTCCTCCTGGGAGGGCTGGAACATGAGGGATTGTGCTGGAAACACCTTGGATACTCACCCTTTCCCTTCTTGCTTTCCAGGGTCTGGGAAGACCTGGAAGACCCATGTACAGCCTGATGTAAATAGTACTTGGAAGTGGGAATGAGGGTTTATTTGTGTAAACTCTCCTTCCACTGCCCTTTGGCAAGTCCCTTCTGTATATAATTGAAAACTGAGGATAACTTATTCCCACCCCATGGACAGGATCCCCTTGGTGGGGGGTTTTTTAATTATTTTATATTCCAAAGAGAAGTTGGAAAAAAGCATTTTTATAGCAGAACAAGTTAGAGCTGTGCTGGGAAAACAACGGATCTGCTGCTTCTCTGCTTCTGCAGACAAGGCTTCAGGCAACAGCTTGTTTGGAACATCATCTCTTGCATTCAGTAAAAATCCAGTTAAATCTCCTCTGGAGGTCCTGATTTAATTCATCCCTCAGCTTTGCTGCAGCAGAAATGGGCACAAAACTGCCCCCAAACACAACAACACCCCCTTTTTTGTTGTGTGTTTGAAATCCCAGCCCTGGGTGGTTTCAAACCTCCTCCCACGTGCTGCTGGTTGGGTTTGGGCGCTCACACAGGCCCCAGAGAGGTGGGAATGGCTTTGGGAGTTTAGGGGGAACTGGTGGGGCTTCTCATGGAGTGAGATCTTAAAACTGTGCTTCCTTAGGAAACATTCCAGGAGTTCATACTGAAGCACCATCCAAATTTCACTTTGAAACAAGCAGTGTTGGAACACCCTCAGGGCACAGTGGGGGCTGACAGATTGTTCCTTAACTCCCTGTGGATGGGATTTCCAGCCTGGGATCCCTGCTCTGGACCCCTGGTGGGTGCTGGAGACCCCGGAGACCTGGTGGGTGGGACCCCCAGCATGGAGGGGATGTGTTTAAGCCATGAACACCCATGGCCAGTGGCCCAGGGCCTCTCTGAGCCTCTCTGGCTGAGCCCCTTCCAGGCAGGATCACTCCTGATCACTTAGAGGGCAACTCCAGGGCAGACCTGGGGGTGGCCTTGGCTTCCTCTGACAGACCACAGCACTGTAATTAACTGAGCAGGTTAATTAACACTGGGGTGAGATGGAGCCCCCCAAATTCTGCCAGTTCTGTGGAACACAGTGGCTAAAAACAGCAGTGCCATCCCTGAGCTTGAGCAGGGCCATGTCCACGCAGAGCCTCCCGTGGGATGAGCACCACGGCCACGGAAACCACTCGGCTGCCGGGTCCCTTCCCAAGATTTTGGGGCCACAATCAGAAGCAGTGCTCTGGAAAAGCAGCTGCCACAGGTTGGTGAGGAATCACCCAGAACCCCCCGTTTCAGCCCGAGGGGAGCCGCTGCCCTCGCCTCGTCCTTGCCCCGCTCCCACAGTCTCCTGGAGCGGGGATGCCGCGGCATCCGGAGATGTGGATCCCGCTGGCACCTCCCCGGCTTCCCCAGGCTATAAAAAGGGATATTTCCTGGTGTGCAGCCCCGAGCGTGCCTGGGGAGACCCACACAACTCTGATTACACCATTCCAGGGCTGAGGGACACCCCGGGCAGGGACACCCTGCTGCGCCCTGTCACCCACACTGTGACCTGTCACCCGTGTCCCCACATCTGTTTGACAGCGGCACATGGAGCATTTCCCATGGATTAGCTGTGGCTCCACTCGCTGGCAGGAAGAGATCCCAGTGGGATGCAGCACAGTTTCCATGGGGGTTTCCTGCGTGTTCATGGGCTGGTTTAAGCCTTGCAGAACTGCTTGGATTTGGGGAAGACTTATAAGGGAAAAACCCTCGCTCCCGCCTCCAGCCGGGCTCTGGAAAGCAGGAATTGAAGCCTAAAAAAGGAATTTCAGTGTTCTCTGTTGGCAGAGAATGAAACGTGTCCCAGAGTGGTGTCAGCTCCGGCTGCAAAGAGGGGAACGGAGGCGGAACATCCTGGGCTGTCACCGGAATCTCAGGGAATGGCACATCCCCTCCCCCTGGAGCAGGACCCAAGTTCTTAAGGGATTTAGTTTTTGCAGAATCATGAAATCATGGAATTGTTGAGCTTGAGAAGCCCTCTCAGACCATCCAGTCCAAGCATCCCCCCAGAACTGCCAAGGCCACCCATGTCCCCAGGGGCCACATCCACACGGCTTTTAACTCCCTCCAGGGCTGGGGACGCCACCACCTCCCTGGGCATCTTTTTTCCGGTGCTTGACCACCCTTTCCATGAAGAAATTTTCCCTCACATCCAACTTAAATTTCCCCTGGCACAGCCTAAGGCCGTTCCCTCTCCTCCTGTCCCTGTTCCCTGGGAGCAGAGCCTGACTCCCACTTGGTAACTGCTCCTGTCAGGGAGTTGCAGAGAGGGAGAAGGTCCCCCCAAGCCTCCTTTTCTCCAGCTCTCCTTTTCTTCTGCTTTTTGAGAATTGTTTTGGCCTTTTTTCGTGCATCCACCTGGATGAGATCCCCTGCTGCTCCTGCTCCTGCTCCAGAGCAGTGCACCTCCTGCCCGGGGTGAATGACCCGTGACTTCCAAGAGTTTTTTGGGAGTGTGAAACCAAACCCCTCAGCACGAGGAGCATCCGGGAAGCCTTTGCACTATGTGAACTTTGCGGGGTCGGGAACAGCCGGTGCTATAGGATTTCCATACATCCTTTCACCCACTGCCTCTGGTGATGGAGCAGCTCCGTGCCAGCAGATCGGATGGTCAGGGCTCCAGCAGAATCCACACCCCAGAGTCTCCCCCAGACCCCGGGATGAGGATCCAGAGGGAGGATGATGGCTCCAAGCCCCCAGCCAGGCTCTGGCGTCGCCCACCACGGTTGGATCACTGCTCCAGCACGGGGATTGCACCCCAGGGACACTGGGACAGCCCTGGTCACGCCACCACCCCTGGGAGCCAAGTGCCTTGGCAGGGAAAAGCAGGGCAGATTAAATTACCAGCAGGTCCACGTGCCCCATGGGTTGGGATGAAACCTACACCCGTGGGGACGTCAGCAGGGATAGGAACACGGGACACAGGACACGGCCCCTCCAGACCCCCAGGGAGCCGTGGGGGACGCAGTGGAGCTCCAAATAAATCCTAAGTGGAGCAAATCCCCTGGGCTCGGCCCTGAGCCGGAGGTGAACCCGCCGCGGCCCCGCCGGCTCAGCGTGGCCAGCCAGGGGGACGCCTGCCATCCACTGGGATTTGGCTGGTGATTCCCCCGGATCAAGTTCAGCTGGATCTTGGCTCCATCGCCACGGGCAGCTGGAACCCCCCTGGTGATCCCAGAGGGAAGCCCCTCCTGGGCTCTGGCATGTGCCCTGCAGAACGCAGTGGTTTGGGACCTCGTACCACTGTCCCCAGGAGGTCAGGGGTCATGGCAGGGATCTGGCCCGTGCTGGGTCCCCAGTGCAGCCACTGGCTACTCTTCTGCACTTGCCAGTGATGGCAGAACCCATCAGCCCTTCCCGGGGTTAATTCCCTGTCCACTCCACTCCCATGCCAAATGGGATCTGGCTGGTGCCCTGCAAAAGGAAGATCCCTTGGGAAAAGTGTTGGAACGCCACAGGTACCCTGGGACTCTTCCCACATCCAGAGGGCCTTCCCTGAGCCCCAAATCCCATCAACCTTCTCCAGCTCCACAAAACATCCCTCAACCTTCCCTGAGCCCCCCAGACCTGCACTGGGGTCCCAGGCAAGAGGCGCTGGGGGCTCTCCCAGTCTGGGAACACCCCCTAACCAATCCCTCAACCTCCACCCACACCCACAGGGAGCCAGAGCTGGGGTAGATAAAGCAAAAAAAACCCTCTTCCACTCAAATGAATTAAATCCCTCTGGGATGGGAGCACAGCAGAGGAGTTGTCACCCCATGGCTCACCTCCCATGGCAGGAGCTGAGGCCACTGCCCCGTTACACAGAAACCTTTATTCTGGTGGAAGGGGGAGCGAGGGCTGGGATGGGGGGCGGGTGGGGCAGCACCCCGGGGGGAGCAGGGGGCACAGGAGTCACCCGGGGGCACGCAGGGATCAGTCCTTGGTCCCGGCCCGTGCTGCCACCAGAGAGGGGTGTGCCCACCAAACCCCTGCGGGGCACTGGGGCCGCTCGGGGACCCGGGTGGGACGGGGACGAGCGTCCCCGAGCGTGGCAGGAGGATGGGGGACACGAGCCAAGCAAGTCACACGCAGGAGGCCAAGCCCCGGGGGAGCACAGCCCCAGCCCCCCCGAGGTGGATGGGGGCTCCGGGGAGCCACAACCCCCGCCACGCCACCAGAGCCGGCGGACACTGACCGGAGGCTCCTCGGCGAGAGGGGACCGGGAAGGGCCGGAGCCGCCCGGCTTAGCGGATGCTGCCGTCGCCCTCGCTGCTCTGCTTCTCCTGCTCGATGGACCACACCAGCTCCTCCACGAACTTCATCTCCGAGGCCACCTGCTTGGCCAGGGCCTCGTAGTGGTTCTCCAGCTTCCGGTAGCGCCGCTTGAGCCCGTTGGCCGCCTGCACCACGCTCCTGGTCTCCTCCTGCGCCTGCTTCTTCAGTGCCTCCGTCTTCTGCAGCTCCTGCCGGATCTGCCGCAGGTCCTGGCTGATGCTCTCGTTCTCCTCCTTGTACCACGACTCCTTCTCCTCGTAGATGGAGCGCAGCGCCTCGATGTCCTCCTGGAAGGACTTCTTGTTCCTCTCCAGCTCTCGGAGGCTCTCCTCAGCTGCGGCCACCTCCTCCATGACCTTGGAGAAGCGCTCGAAGTTGATGTAGGTGTTGTTGGGGGGCATGCTGGAGTGGGACTTGATGGTGTACTCCTTCAGGCGCGTGGTCTTCAGCCGGCGCCGCTCGGGCTTCTTGCAGCTGTCCTCGTTCCGGACGTTCCTCCTCTTGATCACCTGTGGAGGGGGACAGCCGTGACGTGGGACACAGACAGGGCAGATGGCCCCGGCACCCACCCACGGACCCTCAGCAGTGCCACCAAAACAGTCCCCCTGGGGGAAGGGGAGAAACAGAGCTGCTGTCAGCACCCACGCCAACCTCGAGAGGGCCTGACACCCAAAAAGGGCCCATTCTTGAACTTCTCACCTTAATCCAAGGGTGCTCCAGACTCTGGGCAATGGTCATTCGCTTCCTGCAAACACCACAAGGTTGTGGTCAGGGCAGAGGCTTTGCTGCCCTTTCCCTGCAATAGCAGCTGGGATTGTGGGATCACCTCTGGGGTCTGGATGAGCCCAGATACACTCGCTGCACTCAGGGCCCCTACAGGCAGGAGCTGAATCCAGCACCCAGCCCCTCAACCAGCCTCCCAAGAGAAACACAGGCAGCAGATCCCACGGGAACTTCCCAACCAATGTCCAGCCACGCAGTCCCACTGCTCTTGCCCCAGCCCGGAGCCCTGGGGGCTCAACTTAACCCTGGACCCCTCCCAAACTCTACCAGAGCTGCTGCACCCTCAGGGGGATCCCCAAATTCACCCCACACCTGACTCAGGGGAGAGATTTTGGATTCAGAGCTGAACCTTGGCCCAGGCAGGGGAGGGAGAGCTGCCTGTTTGCCATGGGTCAGGCAGGAGGGGCCGTCCCCTCTCCCAGAGGAACCCCCAGCTCGGCTCCCCGTCCCTCACTTGGGGTCCTTGACGAGCAGGCGGCGGATGAAGTCCTTGGCCAGCTCGCTGGTGTTGCTGAAATACTCCTCGTCGAAGTCGTAGTTGACGGCAGAGATGTTGGTCAGCGTCTCCTGCTTTGTCTCCCCCAGGAATGGGGAGGCTCCGCTCAGCCTGCAGGGACAGCAGGTTGGGACAGCCCACAATGGCTCCAGCCTGAGGTGGGGGGCTCACCCCACAGCCCCGTCCCCCCAGACTCCCCTGACACTCACAGGATGTACGTGATGACCCCGATGCTCCTGGAAGAGAGAGAGCAGGAGGAAGCTGAAGCCCCCCAGGGCGTTGTCAGGCCCCTCTCCCCACACTTCCAGCACGAGGGGAGATCCACTGGCAGGAGGGGATGGGCTGCTGGAGCCATGGGAATGGGCTGGGGAGGGGAATCACTCACCACATGTCGGCCTCCAGCCCCAGGGGTTCGTAGTTCACGATTTCCGGGGCTTTGGGAGGAAAGAGGGGAGAAAACAGACTTGTGGGAGAAGGAAGTCTGACCCCATGGATGCACCCCAGCAGCAGCGCCGGGGCACCGGGCATTCCTCTGGGATTAATCCAAAGCTTTTGGTGTCCCGAGAAGTGCCCAGGGATGCTGCAACCACGTCTCACCTACAAACTCTGGGGTCCCAAAGATATTCTTGAATTCATTCCCAGCCTCGATCTTGTGGGCGATCCCAAAGTCGATGAGTTTGATGCGAGGGTTTGGCACGTTCTTGTCCAGCAGCATGATGTTCTCTGGCTGGAGGGGAGAGGAGCTGGGTCTGTCCCCACACATCCACTCGTGGGAGCTGCCCTGGACTCCTTGTTCCAGAGGACACATGCCTCAAGCTGGGAGAGATCCCAGCACCAGCACTGACTCCCAGACCTCACCTGGCAGCTCATCCCTGCTCCCAGTGACAAACACAGGGTGTCTGCACCTCCCAGGCCTCACCTGGGGGCTCATTCCTGCTCCCTGGGGCATCTGTACCTCACATGCCTCACCTGGGAGCTCATCCCTGCTCCCATCAATGAACATGCGGTGTCTGCACCTCTCAGGCCTCACCTGGGGGCTTGTTTTTCTCCCAGTGCCAAGCACAGGGTGTCTGCACCTCCCAGCCCTCACCTGGGGGCCTCATTTCTGCTCCCTGGGGCATCTTGCACCTCCCAAACCTCACTTGGGAGCTCATCCCTGCTCCCATCACCAAGCAGGGGGTGCCAGCCCTCACCTTCAGGTCGAAGTGGGCGATGCGCTTGGAGTGCAGGTAGTGCACCCCGTCCAGGATCTGCTTGAGGAACTGGGTGGCCTCCTCCTCCGTCAGGGACTCCTTCTCCGCCAGGAAGTCGAAGAGCTCCCCGCCCGACACCAGCTCCAGGATGAGCACCACGTCGGTCTTGTTCTCGAAGATGTCGTGCAGGGTGATGATGTTGGGGTGCTGGATCTCCCGCAGGATGTCCACCTCCCTCTCGATCTCCTCCCGGCTCACGCCGCGGCGGCTGGACGACAGCCGGCGCTTCTTGATGAACTTGGCCGCGTATTCCAGACCCGTTTTCCTCTCCCGGCACTTCCGGACGATGGCAAACTGCCCGCTGTGGGATGCAGGGGGGAGGCGAGGTGAGGAGGGGGATCTCCCTCCCCACATCCCATTCCCACGTCCTCATGGAAGCTGCAGGAGGATGGGGAATGCTGCGTGCAGGGATGTGGCACGGGAGGACTCTCTGTTTCCTCCCAGGACTGCCAGGAATTGGGATCTGATGGTGCCTGTCTGCTCCCAGGCTTTACACACGCTGGCACTGCTGGAGCAGTCATGTAAGCCCCAGTGCTTGCTGGGATGGAGGAAAGGAATTCCTCACGGGAATGTGGCAGCTGCTGACCATCCCTGGCCTATTCAGGTGCTGCTGTGACCACCCAGGTAGGGAAATACAGAGCCAGAGAGTCCCAGGTTGGTCCCAGCAGGCAATCCCAGAGCCCAGTGGTCCCAGGGGACCACAAAGCTCCAAAGGGAAAGGCACATGGAGGGGAAAATGCCTGAAATCAGGGAAACTGCACCTGGACCCAAGATTCCTTTATCCTTTTACACATTCCTGGATCACAGCTGGGGCCACCTACAGCCCCCCCAAAGCAGGGACCAGCTTTGCCACCCTCTGGGCACCACATCCCTTCTGACAGCTCACACCAGAGCACAGCCCTGAGGGGAAAGAGAACTCGGAGAAACCACTGGAAGCTCTTTTGCTTTGAAAAGAAAAGCCACCTAAGTGACCCAAAATGTTTTTTCCGCCCAAGTGGCCGAGGAGGAGCCACGGCCGAGGCAGGGCGGGAGGATCCCAAGGCAGTTCCCCCAGCGCCGCCCCTGCATCCTGCATGATTAAATCCCATCTGCAGGCAGTGAGTCACCCCGGATCCCTCCCCAGGCACACAGCCAGGAGCAGCACCGAGTGAGGCCTGGATGCTGCCAGGCCTGGCCTAGGAGCCCGGGCTGAAGCTCCCCAAGGAGCAACTTTAATGTTAATTAATACCTTTTTCCAACCCCTACCTGCCAGAGGTGCCTGGCTGTGGGCACAGCCCTGGCCCCACTGCTGGCAGAGGTGGCACAGGGGCAGCACGAGGGATCCCCCAGCCGGGGGTGCAGCCATGGAAGCCCCCCCAGAGCCCGGGGGGATGTCCCTCACCTGCCCAGCTCTTCCCCCATCTCATAGAAGTCCTCCACGCTCTCCTGCCGGAAGGTGGACATGGCTGCGGAGCCCTTCGGAGCGGGAGCCGCCCCGGAGCCGACGGCAGAGGAGGAGGAGGTCGGGAAGCAGCCAGGAAGCAGCCGGGGATCAGCACCTGCAGCACCAGGAAAAGAGGGGTTTGTGTCCCAGAGCTCAGGGCAACAGCCAGCACAGGGATCCTGTCCCCCAGCACAGGGATCCTGTCCCCCAATACAAGGATCCTGTCCCCCAATACAAGGATCCTGTCCCCCAATAAAAGGATCCTGTTCCCCAGCTCAGAGATCCTGTCCCCCAACACAGGGATGCTGTCCCCCAATAAAAGGATCCTGTCTCCCAATAAAAGGATCCTGTCCCCCACAGCACATGCAGGAGCCCCAAGGCCACACAGCCCTGGGCTGGGCGGTGCTGTGGGGTGGCTGTGGTTAATCCCAGGGGCGTCCCCAGTCTCGCCACACCCCAAAGCCTGTGGGGACCCCCATGGAGATGTCCTGGGGGGGGGCAGAGAACAGAATAGGGGCAGTAGCTGTGTGGGCCCCACAGCCGTGGGCCTTGCTCGATCCCAAAGCTCACCACTGCAGCCAGAAACACCCAGATGTGGTGGAGGGACCCACAATTTCCTCCTATCCCTTTGCTGCCCCGCAGCCCCCAGTGCCAACCCCTGCCCCTTCTTTTCCAGCCCCCCATCACAACCCCTGCCCCTCCTTTTCCAGCCCCCCATCCCAATCCCTGCCCCTCCTTTTCCAGCCCCCCATCACAGCCCCTGCCCCTCCTTTTCCAGCCCC
>VWZG01007271.1:121219-132854 GCA_013396735.1 Grallaria varia
GGGGCGTCTCGCGAAGGGTGGGCGTGGCCAAGGGGGGGCGCGCGCTGGTGGCGCGAAAACCACCAGAGCGCGCCAAACTCCCTTAAAAATCACCCCAAGTCCCACGGTTTTCATCACCATTATCCAATTTTATTAATTCCAGTGGCACTAATACAGGCGGCGGGCGATGGGCACGACGGACAATCAACGCTGCAGATAAGGCATCCTCACACTTTTTTCCACCCCCCCACCCCTCTCCCTGATCCCCTCTCCTCACCCCCGTTTTTTTAACTCATTCTCGAGCGGCCGGTTCTGCAGCGGTGTGTGGGTTTGGTTTTTTTTTTCCTTTCTGTTCGAGTCAAATAAATACAGAATTGGGCAAATCTAGTGGAAATGTTTTAGTTACAATGGCAAAGATGAGTAATGTGCAACACAGAATCCTATAAGGCTTTTTTTTTTGTTTTTTTTTTTCTCTTTTGCTGCTGTTGTCGTTTTCCTCGTTTTGAAGTCTCGAATCGCTATTAATTAACAAGATGGTGTTCAACGGGCGTCTCTACCCCCCTCAGCAATGGGTGGCAACGCTAATTAATTAATTAAATTTTTTTTTCCCCCCCGTTCTCCCAGAGTTCCGTGGGTTTCATTAGAGTTTGTCGAGGAAGTTGTCCAGGGCAGGGATGCCTTCCTTCAGCCCTTTGCGTTTGCGGGTCTCGGCCACCACCTGGCAGGGTCGGCTGGCGCTGTCAAAGGGGTCCCCGGGCAGGATCTGCCAGTGGTCGAAAACGCACTGGGGGAAGGCCTGACCCCCCGTGTTGGACCTCAGATCCGCTGTGAAACCTGGGGGGGACGAGAGGAGACGTGAGGTGGGGACAGGGATGGTGCTGGTTTAGTGTCACCACCAGGAAGAACTCATGCTCTGGGGTCACCCGTGGGTCAGAAGGAACAGAGTAGCACCCAAAAGCCTCCTGAGATGCCAAACACAGCTCCAACAAGAGATGGAGATGCAGAGAAGGCTACAGAGAGAGCCCCTTCTTAGTGCCTGAAGGGGCTCCAAGAGAGCTGGAGAGGGACTTTGGACAAGGCTCTGGTAAGACAGGCCAAGGGGGAATGGCTTCCCACAGCCAAAGGAATATTGGGAAGGAATTCTTCCCTCTGTGAGTGATTGATGAGATACTGGCACAGGTTGCCCAGAGAAAACTGTGGCTGCCCCAGCCCTGGAAGTGTCCAGGGCCATGCTGGATGGGGCTTGGAACAATCTGGGCTGGTGGAAGGTGTCCTGGCCTGGGGCAGGGGGTGAGATATGATGACCTTGGAAGGTTCCTTCCAACGCAGAAGTGTTCTGCAACCCTGGTCTTTCCTCCCAGAAACAAGGAACACAACAAGAGGAAACTGCCTGAAGATGCACCAGGGGAGGGTTAGACTGGGTAACAGGCGAAGTTTCTTCTCCAAAAGGGTGGTCAGGCACTGGCACAACTGCCCAGGGCAGGGGTGGAGTCCCCATCCCTGGAGGGATTTAAAAGCCCTGTGAATGTGGCCCTTGGGGACATGGTTTAGTGGTGGCCTTGGCACTGCTGGGGGAATGGTTGGACTCCATGATCTCTGAGGTCTTTCCCGAGGACATCCCTGTCCCTTCCCAGGCTGGCACCAGGCTCCAGGACCGGCACACTCACCGAAGGACTCGTTGACAGGCAGGTAGGCCTTAACCACAAACATGGGGGTGCCAGCCACCTGGGTCTCCTCAAAGACGTGCCCACGCTTCCTGTTCAACACGCCGTAGATGCCACCAACCACCTGCTCAGGGCACTGCAAGAGAGAAGAGCCAGGACCTCAACCTCCCTCCTCAGTTATAATTCAAGCCAGCAGTTTTCACACTGGGAGACTTTCCCTGTGAGCAAAAGTGAGCCTTGCAAAGGCACTCTGGGAGAGGGAGGTTGCACTGAGGAGACAGAACTGTGGAGTGTGGTCTCTGCTGGGTGCACTGGGATCATTCTCCTCCCTTAGGGAGCAGGGAGCTCCCTCCCTGCTGCCCCATCGCTCCTTTGTGGGGGTGTGTGAGCGGGCGGAGGGCTCTCACCTGGATCTCCACCAGGTAGATGGGCTCCATGAGGCGGGGCTGGGCAGTGAGCACGCAGGCGTAGAGGCAGCGCCGGGCCGTGGGGATGATCTGGCCGCCGCCGCGGTGGATGGCGTCGGCGTGCAGTGTCACGTCGTGCACGTCGAAACGCACCGCCCGCATGTTCTCCTCGCACAGCACGCCCTGCAATGGCACAGTTAACCAACACTCAGGGCACAGCTGGCATTCCCAGCCAGGGGATTCCAGGCCCTGGGCTCTGTGGAAGCAGCTCCTGGAGCAGGAAGCCCAACAAGGAGCCGCCTGGTCATTCGACCTCCTCACTGAGGGATGAACCTTCACACCTTCAAAGGCTGGACTCTTGGTTGGCCTCTCCCAACCCATGGATTCTGTGTAGGACCAGCTGCTCCCACCATGGTGGCTCATTCAGGCAACTGAAGCCAGTTTTAGCAGCATGCTCATGGATCGGCCCCGGGGTTCAAGTCAGAAGAGCCAAGACACATTTGTGGTGCTGAAACCCCTATTTATGTTTCTGCAAACCCATTTGTGTTGCTGAAACCTCCATTTATGATTCTGCAACCCCCGTTCATGGTGCTGAAACCCAACTATTTGGCCAAGGAAAACAGTGATTTTTGTCCCAGTAATGTGAAAATAGTTGTTGGCTTGGGCTCTTTGGACTGAAATTAACTTATGTATACAGGAAAATGAATCCCTCTTGCTGCTGTTCCCAGCCTACATGTCAACTTATCCTGGAATCCGATCCTGTCTAATCCTGAAAAAAGAATTATTCTTAAAAATTATCAATTATTAAAAAATTATTATATAAGCCTTGACAAGCCTCTCAGAGCACCTTTCCTTTCCTTCTGATGTCAGTTTTGCTATTCACTTGTCTCAGATGTTGCACTTTGGTCTTTGAAAAGCATAAAACTCCCTCTGAAATGTGAAGTTTGTGCTGCCACAATGAACTTCTTCCCAGTGCTGGGAGAAAACCTTTTGTGCTGGGAGAAAACCTTTTGTCCTGAGGTTAAAAGTGCCTGAAGTCACAGCTACATCAAGGGTTGGACTTTGTGACCTCAGAGGTCTTTTCCAACCCAGTTGATCCTGTGATCTCCACTCAGCTGCCACCGAGTTTAACCCAAAGATACTGAACTACAGATCTTTTGCAGCGAGAGCGTTTCCCCCCAAGTTTCTTTGACCAGGAGGACGTGCAGGAACCCCCGCTGCCCTCCCCAGCCCTCACCTCCTTCGTGGCCCACTGGAAACCTGCCACCACGCTGTCCTTGATCTCGTTCAGGTACTGCACTCCCTTGGTGATGTCGGTGAGGATGTTGGGGCCGGTGCCGTCGGGGCCAAAGCACCAGATCTTCCTGGCCTCGGTGACGTCCCACTCGTACTTCTCGGCCAGGTACCGCGCCCGCTGCTTCAGCTCCTGCCGCGCCGACACCTCGCCCTTGTCGATGTCCTCGGCCAGGCCGTCGGGGAAGGGCCGGGCCTTCATGTACAGCCTGTTGTGTTTGTTGGGGGACTTGGAAAGGCACATCACGTTGGACTCCTCGCTCACTGTCTCACGGTAGGACACCACAGGATCCGATTTCTGCAGCGGCACAGAGGGTGGGGCTGTGAGACCTCGAGGGGCAGCCCAGCAACACCCGCCCCCCAGCTCGGACCCCGCTCGACCTTAATGGGGATGCAGGCGTGGTCCTCCTCCAGGTCCTTCAGGCAGATCTCCAGGTGCAGCTCCCCAGCCCCAGCAATGATGTGCTCCCCGGACTCCTCAATGATGCACTGAAAAGACCACGTAACAGCAGGTGAGGCTTCAAAACTGCATCCCAGGCAATGCTCTCATCTCTGGGCTTTGTGGTTGACTCAAGAGTGACTTTTAGGTGCTCTTTCCACTGATCTGGGGGTGACACAGCACCAACCCGAGGTGCAAGGCAACACTTGAGTAGGACTGGGACAAACACTCAAGACTTTCCTGCCAGTACCCCCAAACGTGGCCAGGCCTGGAAGTCAGGACCCACAGTGCACCCAAAACTGGAGAACTGGGACCCCCAGAACAGGAGATCAGCTCAGCTGGTTGGAGCACGGTGCTATCAACACTGAGATTGTGGGTTTGATCCCTGTATGGGTCATTCCCTTAAGAGCTGGACTTGATGATGCTTGTGGGTCCCTTTCAACTCAGAATATTCTCAGAAATTCCTGTGGGGGCAGCAAGGGCAGCACTCCTCTCTCCCTGGGGCCCTCCTGGACACTCACCTGCACCATGGGGTCAGACTTGGCCAGTCTCTTGAGCCCCTCCACCAGCTTGGGCAGGTCAGCTGGGTTCTTGGCCTCCACAGCCACGCGCACCACAGGGCTCACACTGAACTTCATGACCCTCATGTTGTGGGCGTGCTCGAAGGTGGTGATGGTTCCAGTCTTCACCAGGAACTGGTCGACGCCGACCAGCCCGACGATGTTTCCGCAAGGCACGTCCTCGATGGGCTCCACGTAGCGGCCCATCATGAGGATGGTCCTGGCCAAAGGGAAAGTTGGGTTGGTGGGGTTGGAAGGGGGAGGAGATCCCACCAGGCAGCATCCTGGAGATGAGCAGCACACCCAAAACCCACAGCCAAGCTGACAGACCTCAGAGATGGGAGCAGACACCAAGACAGCACCGGAGTGGCAAATCTGAACCCCAGAGGACAGCCCAGGCCAGGACCAACCTCTGAATTGGCTTCAGGTACAGATCCTCCTTCTTGCCAGGTGTGTAGTTTGGTCCCATGATTCTGACTTTCAAGCCAGTTGAGACGAGACCAGAGAAGACACGGCCAAAAGCGTAGAAACGTCCCTTGTCAGAGGTTGGCACCATTTTAGAGATGTACATCATCAGGGGGCCCTTGGGGTCACAGTTCTTAATGCCTGGGTGGGGGAGAGGAGAGACCAGCTTAGCTCAGAGTTATTGAAGGAACTGGAATTACACCCTGTGATTCCACACCCCAAATCCCAACAGGAGACCTTCACCCACTACTGTCCCAGCCTGTGGGTTTCTGTCCAGAGAGGAAGGGGGAATGGCTTCCCAGTGCCAAAGGGCAGGGTTAGATGGGATATTGGGAAGGAATTCCTCCCTGGGAGGGTGGGCAGGCCCTGGCACAGGGCGCCCAGAGCAGCTGTGGCTGCCCCATCCTTGGAAGTGTCCAAGGCCAGGCTGGAGCAACCTGGGCTAGTGGGAGGTGTCCCTGCCCATAGCAGGGGGTGGCACTGGATGGGCTTTGAAGTCCCTTCCAACCCAAAACATTCTGGGATTCCATGAAAGCACATCACCAAGAGAAGTTTACAACAAATCCAGGCTCAGCTGGAGCTTTTGACTACTCTCCAGCTCCTCAGCCAGCTCAGTCCTCCAGAGCGGAGCTGTGAGCCACTAAGCCTGTCTGATCCTTGCTAGAAAACCTCCAGCCTCGAGAACTGCAGGCACTCCCAAAGCATGTGGACAGAGAAAAACCCGGTTCCAGGCGTGTGGGAGCTCCAAGCCTGGCAGCAAAGCAGCAGCTCCTCCTACCTATGGCAGCCTCATCGTCGGGGGGGCCCTCGTAGAGCAGCTCACAGCGGTACTTCTGGGCTGTGACAGGGGAAGGCAGGTGGATGGTGATCATCTGCAGCAGGGCATCTCCAGCGGGCAGCCAGCGCCTCATCACGGCCTGGGCAGGGCACCAAGACCCAGTCAGAGTGTTCACAAACTGGACTCAACTCTCCCCTGCTCCCCAACCTCCCAACAGCACCTCTCATCTCCTCTCCAGAGGACTCGGGCCAAGCTCACCTTCAGCAGGGGTTTGCCCTCCTTGTCCTTATCCTCGCTGTCCAGCTTGATGTCCAGTTTCTCGATCAGTTTTGCCGCCTCTTCTTTCTTGAAGTTCATGATCGCATCGAAAACCTGCCAGAGCAGCAGTGGCGTTGCAGTGACCCGGTTTGGGGCAGCAGCAGCACCCATGTCCCTGCAGAGGATCCCTGTCCAGGCTCACCCCCAGCCCATGAACCTCCAGGAGGCTCAGCCCACCCACCCCCGGAGCAGCAGGATGTGTCAGACAGTCACATTTCTTCAATCAAACAAGTCAGGTCAAAGTGAAGAAATTGTCCATCATCATGCACGGGGCCAAGGGGAGAGCAGGAGGCACTGGCCAGGGTGGAACCCTGAGGGGCTCACCTTGAAGATGGGGTCAAGGATGAGCTGGCAGAAGGTCCTGGGCAGTTTCTTTCCATCAGGGCTGGTGGCAGATTTGCTGAACTTGCCAGTAGCAGGATCAAAGTATCTGGAGAGAGAACGAAACCAGACAAATGTCAGTGCTCAGCTCCAGACATGTGGCTTGTTGTGCCTGCTCAGGGCAGAGGGCAGGGCTCCTGAGGAAGTGCCATCTTTGTGCCTTCCCCCTCATTAAGGTTTTCAGCACTCACCAAAATGTAATTAACTCTTGATAAATCAGGCACAACCACACGCTTCCTCCTTACCCATCTTCTGTAGCATCAGGCTGCAGCCACTCAGAGTTAATCTGGAATTCCAGGCACAATTCCTCCCTCACCTGTCTCCCCACAGCTTCTTCATCATGTCTTCTACTTTCTTGGCACGCTCGGCAGGGCTCAGCTGGGCATCTCCCTTGGCAGCAAACTTTGCTACGTACATCTCAGCAAACTGCTTGAGGGTGAAGGCCCAGCCGTGCAGGCCGGAGCCGAAGCCCACAGTGCCCAGTACGGGATCAATCTGAGAGGGAACAGCAGGGCTGGGTTAGAGCAACAGTCCCACCAACCCCAGCCCAAACACCCCCTGAGTGCAGAGAGAGCCAAGATGGAGCTTCAGGACACCGGGACTCTCAAGTTCTGTCACAGGGACCCTCTCAGAGGTCTGGGACAGCCACCGCTTTAGCTTTGCACTACAGAACTGCATTGGTTTTCCTTCAGTCCAGGTGTGCACTCAGACAGCTTAGATTCCTGTGCACGTTAAGATTCCCACCCTTCCCAGGGAGGATCAGCAAAGCACAAGCTCCTCCTCAGAATCTCCACCCAACAGCCCTGCACCCTTCCCAGGAACACAGCAGGAGCAGTGCTGGGAGCAGGAAAACACCTCCCAGCCTTCCATTCCAGAAGAGAGATGGAGGGCCCTGCATCTCCCACCACCACAGATGTGACATGGGCAAAATGACATCACTCTTTGTGAAGAGAAGAAATCATGGAATCACAGGATGGTCTGGGTTGGGAGGGACCTTAAAGCCAACCCAGGGACACCTTGCACTAGCCCAGGTTGCTTCAAGTCCAGTCCAACCTGGCCTTAAACAACTCCAGGGCTGGAGCAGCCACAGCTTCTCTGGGCAACAATCCCTTCTTTTATTTACATCCTTTATTTGCTCAAGCCTTGAACAGGAGATTTCAGAAAAGCCAACGAGAGCCCCGAGCCAGCACAAACCTGGGGAGTTCAGGCACCTTTGATATTCCACTCTCACTTCTCTGTTTAAGGAATAATCCCTGAGGAGGGAACAGCTCCCTCTCCCCAATACAGAATATTTCAAACCCATTTACCATGATATTTCCCATGGGGCCGCTTTCTCCCTCCCCATAGGTGGAGATGATGACGTTGACGTTCTCCACGATGCGCTGGAAGGTCTGGTAGAGCTCCTCTGGCTCCAGCTGCAGCTCCAGCAGTGCTCGGTCCATCTTGTTCATCATCAGCACGGGCTTGATCCTCTCAGCAATGGCCTGACGCAGCACAGTCTCTGTCTGCACACACACGCCTGCCAGACACAGGGAATTAGTTATCCCTGGCTCCAAACTCTCCCCAAATCCAGCCCAGCTGCATGTGGAGGCAGCAAACCTTACCAGAGACACAGTCCACGACGACCAGGGCACCATCAGTGACACGCAGAGCCGCAGTGACCTCTGAGGAGAAGTCCACGTGCCCAGGGGAGTCAATCAGGTTGATCAAGAAGCCAGAGCCATCCTTGCTCTGCTTGATGAAGGCCAGATCGTTCTCAGAGAGCTCATAAAATAGGGAAATAGCTCTGAAATAAAAGAACAACTATTCAAATTATTATCTCCACGTTATTCCTCCCTAATCCTTAGAAACATTTGATCCCACACAAACAGCTGCCACTCTATGCTCCGTTCTAGTTGGCAAGGTGGTCAAAGGTTGGAGTGGATGACCCTGGAGGTCTTTTCCAACTTAAATGATCCTGTCTGGGCTTAAGGATTCCCTGTATTCCTGGGAGGTTGGTGTGGGAGAAAACAGGAGCCCAGACTAAAATCTGCTGTTCCTAAGTCATAACCTCCTCCAGAATCCCTGCAGTTTCCAGCACCTGAAGAGGATTCCACTTCCTTAATCAATGATATGGGCTTTTCCTAGTCCCAACCACCTCCTCCAGCCCTTTTCAGACACCTCATGGTCTTCAAACCCCCCTGTGTTGACAAAGTGACCAGAGACACTCCCAGGAGTGTCCACTTCACATCCACAGGACATCCAACAATCCTGGGGCTAAAATGGGAATGCAAAGCTCCTGCTGTGAACATTTATCTCCCAGGAAGTGCTCAGAGGTAGTCCAAAACCCACCCATCACTTGTCACCTCCCTGAAGACCAGACCAGAGCAGCCCAACACCACCTTCTCCCACCTCAGGAACGGCTCAAACCCTTCGGGCTGAACTCAGAGAGGACCCTGAGGAAGGTGATGCCTAAAATGGGCTCTTAAAGGAAACCCCTAAACTCAATTTGTGTTTTAGCAGGCAGCATTCCTTTTGTTATTTCTGATTCCTTCAAAAGCGTGCACACAGATACAAAAGCTTCTCAGCTTTTATTTAGTTGCCTAATTAACACTTTAAAGCATTAACCTCACAGTGTTACACCCACTTCCAAACCCATCCCTCCCTCAGCACCACCCTCCTGGAATTTGAGTCTGGGGTCACAAAACACCACCCCACCCCCTGGACCTCCTCTGTCCTTGGAACAGCTTCAAGGTGTCTACACCACCCCTTCATCCTCCTCTTCCTCAGAATCTCTGTCCCTCTTGGAACTGCTTCAAGGTTTCTAGACCACCTCTTCTTCCTCAGAATCCCTGCCCAGATTTGAATAGGAAGTCTCAAAACACCATCCCTTCATCCTCCTCTTCCTCAGAATCTCTGTCCCTCTTGGAACTGCTTCAAGGTTTCTAGACCACCTCTTCTTCCTCAGAATCCCTGCCCAGATTTGAATAGGAAGTCTCAAAACACCATCCCTTCATCCTCCTCTTCCTCAGAATCTCTGTCCCTCTTGGAACTGCTTCAAGGTTTCTAGACCACCTCTTCTTCCTCAGAATCCCTGCCCAGATTTGAATAGGAAGTCTCAAAACACCATCCCTTCATCCTCCTCTTCCTCAGAATCTCTGTTCCTGTTGGAACAGCTTCAAGGTTTCTACACCACCCCTTCATCCTCTTCCTAATAGTCTCTGTGCTTCTTGAAACATCATCAAGGTTTCTACACCAGCCCTTCACCCTCCTCTTCCTCAGAATCCCTGCCTAAATTTGAACAGGAGGCCCCAAAACACCACCCCTTCATCCTCCTCTTCCTCATCATCTCTTTCTTTCTTACAACAGCTTCAAGGTTTCTTCAAGACCTCTGAATAGCTCTGACTTGGAAATACCAAGCTGTCATGTCAGACAAGACACGGACAAGACATCCTAAAACTCTTCACCCCTCGGAACCCTCAACAATCGAGTTCCACCGCCCTCCCAGAAGCCCAACACCAAGCTACAGAGCCCAAAAGCAGGCGAAAAGCTCCGCAGGGCGCGCCGAGGGCCCCGGGGAGGGGAGGAGCTCACGTGGATTTGATGGTGATGCAGCGCTCCTGCTCGTCCTTGCGCGTGTCGGTGAAACGCGTCTCGCCGGCCCGCGCCGAGGCGATGATGCCGGCCTTGCACACCAGCGAGTCGGTCAGCGTGGACTTGCCGTGGTCCACGTGGGCGATCACGGACATGTTCCTGATGTTGGCCTTTTTGTCCATGATGGCCCGTATCTGGTCTACTGTGAAGTTCACCTTGAAAGGGGAAGGGGGGAGGAAGGGAAGATTGGAGGGTTTGGGAAACGGCTCTGGGGTGCCAAGGGCTTCAAATCCCCCTTCCCTGAGTGCCCTTCGGGGTGGCAGTGCCACCAGCTGTGCCCGGGTGACAGCACAAGGCACTGCAGTGGGGCTGCAGCACTGACACCTCTGGGCATCAGCGTCCCTCGGCCTGCGGTGGCAGCGGCTCCTGGGGGGGCAAAACCCCCTCAAAATCAAGCCCAGGAAGGACAAATCCCTCAAAACCAAACCGGGGAGGGGGAGGGGGGGCAAAACCCCTTGAAAACAGCGCCTGGGGACGGAGGGAGAAAAAACCCCCTCAAAATCAAGTCTGGGAAGGACAAACCCCTAAAAACCAAACTCGGGGGGGCAAAACCCCTCAAAATCGAACCCGGGAAGGGCAAGCCCCTTAACACCGAGCCCAGGGGGACAAACCCCTCAAAACCGAGTCTAGGGGTAACCTGTCACCCTAAACCGACCCCGGGGACAAAACCCTCAGGAACACCGAATCCGAGGGGGTTAAACCCCCCTCCATGCCGCTCCCGAGGGGGGTCCCCCCCGCCCCGCCGGTGCGGGCGCCAGGCGGGTCCGCAGCGTTACATAAGGGCAGGCCCGGCCCCGCAGCGCCACATCAGCGCGGCCGCCCCCACGCCGGGCANGGGGGGGCAGAGCTTTGTCGCCCCCTGCGGGCCGCGCCGGGGCAGTGCAGGGGGGGCAGAGCTTTGTCGCCCCCTGCGGGCCGCGCCGGGGCAGTGCAGGGGGGGCAGAGCTTTGTCGCCCCCTGCGGGCCGCGCCGGGGCAGTGCAGGGGGGGCAGAGCTTTGTCGCCCCCTGCGGGCCGCGCCGGGGCAGTGCAGGGGGGGCAGAGCTTTGTCGCCCCCTGCGGGCCGCGCCGGGGCAGTGCAGGGGGGGCAGAGCTTTGTCGCCCCCTGCGGGCCGCGCCGGGGCAGTGCAGGGGGGGCAGAGCTTTGTCGCCCCCTGCGGGCCGCGCCGGGGCAGTGCAGGGGGGGCAGAGCTTTGTCGCCCCCTGCGGGCCGCGCCGGGGCAGTGCAGGGGGGGCAGAGCTTTGTCGCCCCCTGCGGGCCGCGCCGGGGCAGTGCAGGGGGGGCAGAGCTTTGTCGCCCCCTGCGGGCCGCGCCGGGGCAGTGCAGGGGGGGCAGAGCTTTGTCGCCCCCTGCGGGCCGCGCCGGGGCAGTGCAGGGGGGGCAGAGCTTTGTCGCCCCCTGCGGGCCGCGCCGGGGCAGTGCAGGGGGGGCAGAGCTTTGTCGCCCCCTGCGGGCCGCGCCGGGGCAGTGCAGGGGGGGCAGTGCAGGGGGGGCAGTGCCCCTGCCTCGGCCGGAGCCCCCCGAGCCGCCCCAGTGCGTGTTTGCAGAGAGCAGGGAGAGGTAAACTCCCCCCTCCCCTCAGCTGTTTTGGTTCCCCGGTGGTGGTTGCACTGAAATGCAGGGCGGGGGAGCCGCTGCCACGGCAACTCCCGGGCTTCTGCTGCCTCTTCTCACACCTGAATGGTCACAGAATGCTTGGGTTGGAATGACCCTAAAGC
>VWZG01007272.1:0-14105 GCA_013396735.1 Grallaria varia
AAGGAAGCAATAAGAAAAATGTTACACATTTGTGACAATTGAGTTTTTCCAAGTTTAAAGTATCATAACACTTCTCAGCTTAGACGGCATTTTATTTGCATAGAGGTTCAGTTGGGAGCGAGGGGGTTGTGATTTCCCCAGTGTTAGTAAGCAGTAAAAGAAGAATGCAAGAATGACCAGAAATTCATGATCATATTTCTCCAATTTCACATTTAGAAGTTGTTTCAACTTTAGAACACTCAGTTTAGTTAGATTATTTCCAGAAAATCACAGTGAAATTACAGGAGCAACACAGACTATTTTCATAGAAATATCTGCCCTCCAACTAACAGGAGGTGTTCTCTTTGTTAGCAACAACTTACAAAGGGCATGGGATTTTATAGTCAGTACACTTCTAGCTTTGTATATGAAATTGACAAAGCTGTTCACAGCAGATAAAGGCATGCTCTGGACCATCCCCGCTCTTGGAAATTTTAACTGGGAGAGATTTTGAGGGATCTGAAATAAACAGAACACAAGAGGTGTATAATGAGTTCTAAAGGTAACCTGCCTAGGCTAGCACCATTCCACAGATCCATTTAATAATAATAGTTTTCTGTAGTAATACAACATTTGTGTAGAAATATTTTGATAATAATTATGTGAAGAGTTGCCTATTAAACTACCAGGAAAGTTAGGAAAGCTATGTATTCTTACAAGCTCCAATCACATACATCAAAACACAGAAGAAAAATTGTTCCTTCTGTTGTAAAGGCTTTCACTTCTATAGCTGATCACTCCCCATTTCTCTGCCCTTTGTAAAGGGCTATATGTTCCTTTGAACTTCACAAATCTTATCAAAGGATATTGCTGTAAATAACAGTAATTCAGAGTCAGAGTGATCACTCATGCTATGAACTCATTTTGTACTCGACATGATATCAGATAAATAGCATCCATGCATGCATCTCAACCATTCCCATATCACTTCATAATTTTGCAGGAGGACCATCAGTATGTACTGCCTCTAGGCAGTAGTTAAGGATCTAAATTGTTTCTTTTCTAATGATTACAAAGTAGAACTTATTAAGTGTTTACAATAAAAAGTTTTTTAAATTACTGGACTAATTAGCATTAGTCAGAGTTCAATTTTGGAGTAAGACACTTGAGACTCAATTTAAGAATAAAAAAGATTGTTTTAAAATGGCCAAACAAAAATACAATTGAACCTTTAAAACCAGCAGTCAAGAACAGTTTCTGGCTTAAATGTCTTTTAATGTCTTTTGTAATGATGGAAGTCTTCTTTTATGTTAGTAAAAGTAGACATTCTGAGGACAATGGGTTAGAAAACTCCAAGTACAAAATAATTCACTAATAAGATTCAAAAATGCCTGTCACAGTAAAATATTAAGAAAAAGAGGACCTCATATTGCTTATCCAATAAAAATGCTCCTTGTTCAGCTGATAGGTTTGCTTTTTGTACACTGTGGAAAGTCATTAGACAATGACTTGCACAGGATTCAGCGAAGCATTCAGGAGAAGAAAGAGGAAGCACAGCCCAAATAAAAAACCACTACATGTTTTGCAAATTAGAGACCACAGAACAACTGATCCTTGATTGCCATTTCTTTTATTTTTACAGATGTATTTCATGGCCATAGCATGATCAAATTTGACTCAGAAACTTTTAGTTTCATCCTCTTTCAACTCTTGGATATTCTGCTTTCTTTTCTACAATGTTTATTTTTTGCTGGTCTGGATTGTCAAATTATCCTCTTTTCAAATGTCTCCTGAAAATTCCCTTCTTTCAGTGTTGCATCAGTAGTATACGTTGTCTTTTATCTTGTCCTGTGTCTTAGAAAAAATGTTCTATAGCAGAACTTATTATTATGCCAGTATCACACACACAGAGCAGCACTATCACGTCTAAGTCCTTTCGCAGACTTCCTACTTCCTAATAGTTGGATTTATTACAGTAAAATTACTTTTCTGGAACAGGTCTGCTCTGTAAAGATCTTTTGTTTTTACTGGACACAGGATGCTAAGTGTCCCTCAGCTGAGGAGGGCACTGAATTCAAGTTCCCGATATACTAAACATTATCACCTTGTGCCACTACATAAAGGGGAGCAACACCACTTGCTGGTTTTAGCAAAAGGAGTTATGCACATTTCTCCTCCCACTCTCTGCACACTTTCTGTGTCAGTCTGTGTGAAATGCTTATGCAGAGGTTTCCAGCTGAAGATAGATGGTTAGGATGCATTAGGATGCTCAGTGCTAACAAGGTTGGAAAGATTTGGAAGCAAATTGCCTGTACTAGTAGTAACTCACTGGCAAAAATTTAAGTGCCTACAGGTATTGTCGTGGTTAAGATGGACATATGACAAGATACCCAAGAAAGTAAAGTGCAGGTTCCATAGGTTCTGTTAATTGTTAGCCTCATCACCTTATATGTTACTTCTAAGAATACGTGCATTAACATTATTGGTGCTTATTGCACACAAATTCATTGTTACTCATTGACCACAGTGGCAATTTTCTGTCTCTGTACTGATTCACACATCTCATTACCCCATATCTTGTAGTTTTCTGAGTTCTCACAACACTTGCAAGTTGTTCACTTTTCTCTAGCTCAGGGTGCTCGTTTCTATGGATATGCTATTATCTCATGAAGGTCAATCTCCTCCTGCTCTGCCAAGAGACTCACTACATTCCTCCACAAGGTATTAGATGCTAAAGATTCACATTGTGATTTTGAGGACTGTGTCTGATATTTAAACTAGGTCCCTGCATCCATCCTAAATCCTTGTGGATTTGAGCATATACATTTAAATATTACTAGTAATGTCTTCCTCTTGCTGCTGCCTCTGAATGCAATCAGGTGAAGAACCCTCTAGCCCCTTGACAGCCTGCCATGTCCTGCTTACAGAACAATGATATACACATTTTGTCAGAAAATCATAACATAATGCTTAAAAGACCAAATCGATTTCTGTTTTATGTTATGTCCAGAATTGTCTCTTGAGCTACAGTCCCTTAAAAATATATATTTAATAATTGTGAATTTTACAGCTAAATATTTAAGAAGCAGCTTTACTTTCTTTCATGATTTGATTTAAATGTCCTATAACAGATACTGGGCAGAATTTCCTCCTTATGCAGCTTTGTTATTTCAGAGGTATCAAAGTGCATTCCCCTTGACTTTTCTTTACTACTATGACCTTTCTACACAGTTTAAAATCAGTTTGAACATTTGTTCATTGTTATCCTTCCAGTTTCCCAAAAATCACTAACTGAAATTTGAAGTTAGTTTAGCTTTGGGTGAGTAAGGCATAAAAAAATAAATCAAAAAAGACAGTGCCTTATGTGGGAGAACAGGCAGGTCCTGTTCCAAGAGGTTATTCAAATGGAGATTGTGCTATTTACAAAGGCTTCTGTCATAATTCCCAATAGCCTCTACAGACACTGCATTTTCATACTGGGAGGTGAAAGAGGCAGGGCAGAAAAAATCACTTGTTATCTCTCTGTAGACTGCTGTTTTATTGAGAGAAAGTTAGTGTTGGTTAAAGAGAGCAGAGATATTGCACTTCTTCACATGTAAGTCAGAACATGGTTTTGGTCCAGTAAATGTCTCAGCACTAAAAATTCAAATACTCAAGTGCAATTACAGAATAAAAGGGCAAGCATTCCTTTGCAATGGAGAAATTAGTAAATTCTGCACAAATGTAGAAAACCACTGACTTAGTTTATCTTATTTTGGTTTTGGAGAACATGAAAGAAGCATTTTTAAACTCATTAAACCCAAAAGATAAGGATACTAATGCCAGATAGCATTTTTATTAAAGCAGGAATCAGTTTTGAATAAATTTTTCTTATGTATCAGGAACTTCATTGCACCTTTACTGCCGTGATAAATATTAAATTGGGGCCATCAGAACCTGGTATAATCCTCTGAAATTCAGAAAGCTAACTGATAATGAAGTGAAAAAGAAAAATCACACAGTACCATCTGTTATGATCTTTGCTTAATATAGCAGATTACATTTTCTGACCAGAAAAAGCTCTTCAAAATTTAAAATGTGACCTTCAAATAATGCAGGTTTNGCTGGGAAAGAAGCTCTGCAATCAGATGCAGGGGGAAATAATAAAAAAGGCAAGACAAAACGAGGTGCCAGCATACAGTGGTATCTACTTATCTTTTTTAATAAGGAAGAAAAGTGGCTAAAAATAATGAAATCTCAGGATAATTAATCCAATTGAGATGCTTCCACAGTTAATATCATCACACAAGAAAACTGTTATGATATTTCTTCTTGAGTATTAGGGGGGAATATATGTAGAAAAATTATTACTTCATTACTTAGATTTATCCAGTTATCCAGAGTAACAATAATTTTCTAATTACCTTTCTGAATGTGAGGAAAAGTGTTTGTGCAGAAAAAACGGGTACACCCTATCTGCTTTAAGTGGCTTATATAAAAAGAAATTGTCTATAAGCCCAACAGAAATATTTCAGAATTCTGTGCACCACAAGATATGTCAGTGGATAACTGCAATTAACCAGTCAGTTCATGCAATGCCTACACATTGGATTTCAGCACAGTGCTATTAGAAAGTCAGTATTAACTCTGTGCAACTTTTTTTGGTAGGGACTCTCTAATCAACAGTGAGCCAAAACTCTGCTTTTTAAATTTGTTCCCACACATGATAGCTCTTCTGTGAGTTCTTTTTTTTAGAGGAGAAACATCCAGCACTTTCAGGAAGACGTGCTTAGTTTCTGTAGGTTAAACTGGACCTAAATTGGAATTGAGGTTGATACTTAACCTTGAAAAGTTCTCACATTTCCCTTGTCCACTGTACATTCATTTCAAAATGGTAAATGTTTTTTTCCAAAATACGTTGTGCTATCTGCACAAACAAACTCAGCAGGAGACAACAGTCCCTGAAGGGCAGGTCCAACTGTCTAGTAAGACTACACGAAAAATGAACTTTTTTAGCTTGGCCATTCCTACATGTTTATAGGTCCTTATCACTTTGTAACTGGGAAATGGAACTGCTTGAAAATCAAGGGGGTGATTTCTAAGTTGTGGGATGAGCAATGGCTCTTGAGAGAGCAGAGCAGTCTGACCAGCAGTTACAGCTGAACAAAAAGGTATCATTACAGAAATAAAGCTGGGGAATATCTAGCTTCTCTCTGGCTTGTCTAGTGGAGTTCAGGTCTGGAGTCAGGAAAATAGGCATTTGGAGCTGAGGAAAAACTGCTTCTACTGCAAAAATAAAAAATAGTAACAATTTTCAAGATGTCAACAGGACCCTGTCATTCTTCAGATAGACACACATTGTTCTTTTAAGAACTACTAGCTAAAAAAATGTAGACACATTTAAGGTACAGTTACTATCCATGATGCATTTGAAAATAGTCATTCAAATGTACATGTGACTACTGAAAGAAAAGAATACTAATATTGAACCAATTCTAAGTACAAATGTAGTACCTAACTAGCAGTCAGTTAAGTAACACTAGTTACTTAAGTCTATTTTAGAACAAATATAACTTTAAATCACTAAGTGAACTTTATTTACTCATTATAGATCTTTCCCACAGGCTGTGCAAAATGGCCTTTTCAGACACAGTGGAATTTTAAACGTTTTACATCTGATACAATTGAACAAAGATCTCAAAGTTGAATATATTTTTAATAATTCTAATTATTTGTCCATGTGTTTGCATACTTACCAATATGTATAAACAATATAGATCAATCTTTTTTCCAAAAAATAGAACTCCACGCATTTCATTAGAACTAAATAATTTACGGAACAACACTTCAGGAAAGGAGAAAATACAAGTGAAAACACACAGCATACACACATTTTAAAATAACTGATGTTTTAATAAGATTCATGAGCAAGATAATGCTGAACTCACAATTCTGCGTTTGAAAGTTCAGATTTTGACCTGCCTTAAAATATACTCTAAAAAATTAAGACTTCAACTATAACAACAGGAATTATGCTCAACTTCCTCTGTTAAAAAAAACCTACCCTAAACAAACAAATAAACAAATACTCACAAAAAAACTGCAAACATAAGTCCAAATTAAACTAACTGAGACTTTTAATTAATTTTTCAGGCAAGCTTTGAATCAGACTTTAAGTAATTGAATAAGCTAATGTTATTTCGAGTTTGAACACTGGTATGTTTTCTTTGATGTTAAAAAGGCAAGTTTTAATTTGTGTAATTTCAAATAATTATTTTAACATAAATATAACTGTGGCAACTATCAATCTTATCATCAAATGAGTTTTAAAGTCTTAATTTTACTTAGGTGTGCTTTTAGCCTTAGATATTTACTAGTTATTTATAGGCAAAATAGCCAGACACATACCAGGATGGGGGTGAGGGGTGGAGTGTGGAAGGGGAGAGTATTTTTTTTGTGTTTGACAATGAGAATAAAATAGAAACAGTTTTAAGAGGGACGGTGCTAATTTACAGAAACTAGTGCACAAACCAGTACACAATCTGCATGGCAATGCATAATTACAAGGGTTTTTTTCAGATTTGGTCACATATTAAACGGTATACCAATATACATTCTAAGAAGTATTGCATTAAAGTCAAATTTTTACCCCACATCAGTCACAATCCCTGGACTTGCACAGTGGAGATCAGACTTCATGTCTTAATATATCTTAGTAGAAGTTCTTAACTCAGAGGGTGGTGAAGCACCAGAGCAGGTTGTTTAGAAAAATTGTGGATGTCCCATCCCTGGAAGTGTTCAAGGCCATGTTGTATGGGGCCCAGAGTAATCTGATCTAACGAGCATCCCAGCCCATGGTGGGCCTGGGGAGGGGTTTGGAACTAGATGGTCTTTAAAGACCCTTCCAACTCGTTATAACCATTCTATTATTCTATGATTCTACGAAATTAAAATTATTTTCTCATTATATTTAAACCTTTTATCTTAAATATCCTGTTGATTCCTTATTCTAGATTCATGTGACATTTTTTACAACAAAAAAAGGGTACCACACAAATATCACTGTATTAGCTTTGGTGACTAAAATATGCTGTGACTTGAAAATATACTAACCTCATGCAGTGCTTAACAGCAATAACAGCAGAGCCTGAGTATTGCAGAAGTCACTAACTGAACTATAAGTGAAAGATTTTCGAAGAAAAGCAAAGGGAAAGTTAGGATCACAGCTTCCATTAAGAGTTAATGGAGCAGGTTACCAAACTCTTCTTAAATCAGTATCTCCCACTCATGTGAATATTTATAAAAGTATTTTTCCATGTTTGAAAATTTGCTTTACTTCATTAACCAAAAGGTGTTTTAGACAGTTGAAACCTACCATAAAGCAAACAACTGAACAGGAGAATTAACAGGACACAACTTTCTTGGCAATTGCAAAAAACATTTGAAGGTCTGATCTGCAGATGAATGCTTCAGCAATCCTGTTGGCAGCTGCTGCATTTTGAAGGTTTTCTTTCTTAGATTCAATTGCACAAAGCAGATTGATGGATCAGAAATAGGCCACATTTTGCTTTCTCTCAAAGGAGGAGAGAGTGTGTATGTGTGCCAACACAAAACAGAAATTTTCTGGGAATAGTTAAATGCTAATCTATTATAAAGAGAAAAAATGCTAAGTATTATTACCTCACTAAGATACAGTAATATCTTCTTTTATTCTCTGGAACTGGTTCCTCTGAAAAGAAACGATGTATGCTATATGTTTCATCTAGTCACTGCAGAGGATTTTCTTCTAACAACTCTCGGAATTTACCCTTCTCTGTAATTTCCTTGGGGTAAGTTTTACCTACATTTTTATTTCCTTATGCTGGAAACATGGAGAAATTGCTTTCATTTCAAGAAGGTGCTAATTAAAAAATAGCTATTTATTGAAGCTGGTAAAGTTTGCACTAAAAAACTAAAGCCCATGAAGACAGTTTTTTCAGTGGTCTATGTGAACAGAAAGTCTAACAAAACAGTCATTAGAAGGAAGAAAGTAGATTAATACTTGAATAAGTATCATCAAGATGTAGTGTTTTCTATTTTCTAGCACTTTGCTCGTGCTAGTTCACATTGAAGGTGTATCTTTGGACACATGGGTAAATAAATCTTGCTTCATATTGCTGTGCTAATGACAAGTTATCTCCGAAACCACAAAACAAGATTGCATCACCTTCTATACTTCAATAAAATATCTATGTAGCTCTATATGAAGAATAAAATTAAACAACTGATAGATATGTAACATGATGCATGGTCACTATTTTCTTACTATAAGTCATCAACAAATGTAGGAATGTCCTAAATGTTTGGCGTTTTCACATTGTAGTTAAACTAAAACACTTTACTATGTAAACCAAAGAAAAATGAACATCTGTAAGAATGTAAACCAAACCAAAACAAACTTTTATCAAAGGAAACTAGAATGAAACTACAATTCTCCATAAGATATGACTGTATAATGTATCAGACATATCCTGATAGCAGAAGACATTAATTAGAGCTGAACAAAAAAAATCACAGTGAATAATTTACTCGATGATCAACGTCTTCAGTTTATAGTGTGTCTGTGAAAAGGTAATGATTTCTTCTGTTGCATTTTGGTTTTCAAAACTTCTGACCTATTGAAATTATCTCCTGTAAGGTAACTGGTAAAAATTAACGATCTTATTTCACAGTGAAGGAAATTTTTATTCTCACAAATAATGTCATCTTGCATAGGAGAACTACAAAATATGGAAGATTTTGCAAACAAATTCATTGAACAGAGATGAGAATACTGGAAAATTCTTCCTAAATTCATGTGGTCATTATCTCTACATGATAACTGTCTTGAAAGTCCATGTACTCTAAAAGTGATCAGATAAAGAAAAAAGTATCAAGAAAATTGCCCCCAGCAGGCTGTTGGTTCTATTTCTCTAAATGACAGAGAAGCATATGTAACTTCAGGGGCCATCCTGACAAGGGTCAGTATGTAGAGTGTGTACTTGGATCAGTGATATGTTGTGGTTCATGCAGCTAAATACATCCTAACAGAACCGCTTTGCCGCAGTCAGTTATTTTAAGCCATAATCACAAAACCCTCTTACTTTTATAGTGTCCTCCATACCTAATGTTCAGGAGAGAAACATTAGACATATGAAGACAAGAGATACTCAGTATTGCAATATAAAAAACTTGAAAATGTTAGGAAAGTTCCAGTTCACTAAAGACCCATTGATTTCCAGTGGAAGTCAATGCAATATATTTTAAATCTGAGCAAAATCTATGTTTAAACTGATAGCCCTTGTTATGAGTTGATTTGCTAATATGCAACTGTGTAAATCTGGGTTAGTGATTAGCTTTCTTCATTCACACCTGCTACTGAACATCTTCATTTTGGAAATGCTGGTATTAATTCCCAAAGGATGTGGTTGGACACCACTAGCAAGTTAAGGTTTGTTTCACTTCTTGAAGCTGAGGTAGTTTTGTTTCTTTCAATAGCGCTTTTTATTTCAGCTTTTTTTTTTCCTCAGATTTCATCCAAGTTAGCAAATTAAATTCAAGATCATTCCTAGATGAAATTTACTTTATATGCTACTGCTGCTATTGCCCAGTCATTGTTCTGCTTATTTCTAAAAGTTGTTTTTTATCCTGACATCTCTCAAGCCTATATATTCTTCAGGCAATATCTAATCAGATTGCTCTAACTTGCCTCTTGCTTTGTTAATTTGCTTCCCCTTGCTAAAGTTTTATCTCATAATATTAATTTCTCAATTCCTTAGTTGCTGCTGTCCAATAAATATCAGAATCTTCCTACTTTTTCTCAAGGCCCTCTCATCATATGAGTTTTTTGCCATGTTTTTTTCCCTTGGGCCTTGAGACTACCAATAACCCATGTGAAGCAGATATAACAATAAATAAAAAAATTGAGCTTTATCTAACATCATTTCCTTTGATCCAATCTCTAAATATTGCAGGTTTACATTAATGCATCTATGGCAAAAAATATATAAAATAATTCCATATCAAACTTCATGAAGACAGATTTTAACTTTAACAGGTTATAGACTCTGCTTCCTTGATGTCGATGGTCATTTCAATAGTTCTCCAGCACATGGTCCTAGCAGAGTGGAGATGTCCAAGTAGGAGATTCTTTCAAAGAGCTCCCAACATGTCCATACTTCCTTTACCACAACTGCAGTCTTACAAGCAGCTGGTCACACTGAAAGGAAAGAATTTGGTCTTTCTGTCTTTGTGTTTAGCCTGGGACTGTCTGCCAGGGCATGGGGAGAGAGAAGAGGGCTCTGGGGAGACCTTATTGTGGCCTTTCATATTTAATAGGTGTGCTATCCCTGGAAAACAATGAGAAGAGAGAAGCAAGCAAACCATCTTCTCTAAATGGTAGACCTCTTTCTTAACATGAGAAGGAAGGAATGCCTAGGGAGTAGGGATTACCTTTTCAAGCAGATTAAAATCTATTGTAGGACACAAAAGATAAATTACAAAAATGATTGCTCCAAGTAATCTATTAATGTCTCCCTGTTAATGCTGCAAATTATGCCACTGAGTACAACAGACCAGCAACTGTTCTTTATGTTTAAAGCTAAATAATGATATTGAGCTTGTCTCCAGATGGTTACAACCTACCTTTCCCTCCTACCACAGACAGATATACTTAATCTATGCTGCCATCTGGGAACAGCCCTTTTCTAATGCTCTTCACTTAAATCGTACCTGGGCACCATTTCAGAGCACACCAATTTGACAGAGACAGAAACCACACCAGCATGAGTGGGAGCAAAGCAGCCATGGAGAGGCACAGAGTGGTACCCCAGACAGAGTGTTAGCCCTGTTTTCTTTATGTTTTACCCATAGCTGAAATGTCTGAATCTGGGGTGATTAGTCTGGTAAGGAATGCGCTGCAGAAAAAAATGTAATAACCTGATTCATGCAGGTCATGTTTGATTTTTAAAACCCTGTTTTCCACAATATCTATTACAGGGCTGTATCTCAAAGTAATGGAGCAGAAGGAATGAGATAGTAAATATAAATGGTAGAAACTATTCATGGTTATATGTTCCTCTGAAATATTTAAGAGTCTGCTGGATTTCATATTAGCATAGATTCTTATGTTTTATATTGTGATTCACCTATAATCCAAGCATTCTTGAGTCCACAACCACGATGAATCTTCTAATGAGACACTGATGCCTACAGTTTTTTTGCTCAAGATGTCATGGTCTACACTGTAGAGGCTCTAGTTTATTTTCCAAAGTGCTAGGTATCATGCCAGCTACATATTCTCTTCAACTTTTATTATCTTCTAACATTAGTCTACATGTTAAACAAAAAAGTCAAAAAGGGCTATCAGTATATTGCCCATTATCTTCAAATTAATTAATATTAGATTAACTTATCTTTGCTTCAGTAAGATTTTTTTTTTTTAATTAATGAGGTTTAAAGCAATTGAAACCTGAGGCTTACTTTCATTATCTGTGTAGCTGTAGAACCCACAATACTCTGTGAAACTCCTGGAATAGCACCTTGAAACCAAGTACATGAATAATTTTAGAAGAGGTAGGCACTTACCACATGAACATGAATGGGGTGTCAGGGAGGAACAAGCTTTCAAGCATGGGTATAAAATGTTCACAAGAATTCATATTGCTAATTAGACTGAGTTTTGAAATAGGTATGAAAATACATGACCAACCATTTCATATTTCACTACAGTGGAATGAACTCATTCTGTGAATAATCAGACTTGAAATGATACTTATTTAACATTGATGAGAGTGCTACATTTAGAAGTGCAATACAACTGGAGTCTATTTGCAATAACTGGAAAATAAGCAGCAAGTACATCACATAAAATTAATATTACAATTATGGATTCTCTTATGAGTTACTAAATGTTGATTCTTTCTTTTTTGTTCCTGGTGGGAGAAAATAAATCTAGGATTGTGACACTGAAGAAATAAGTATTTTATTAGTTGCTGCTCCATGGGGTCACTACCAAACTGCAAGTAAAGCTTAATAGTGATAATGTCAAATGCTGTATGCATAGAAATAAATGTTCTCCAGTCAGTGCACAGTTTGTTCAGGAGGCTGTAAGTCATGAGGTGGTGCATGAAAATGAACATTCACATTTTAGTCAACAAACATGTTCTAGTTATTGGTAGAGTGTCAAATTCAACAGTGTACCAGAACATAATCAAATAGGGGAAAAAAAGTGCTAATTAAATTTTTTCTTCCTTCAGTCTCACTGTTATTTCATTAGCTTTCCCTCAATTACTTCAAAGACCAAATGCCTTTCAACACAGTTTTAACACAGTGGCAACAATTAAAACATTCAGATGAGCAAATTTTGAACAAAATATATTTCAGCTCCCAGTAGTGCACTAATTAATTGAATGACTTAGAGAGCTTTTTCCCCAAAAACTCTTTAGTGGTTGGCTCCACATTATAACTTGAGACACTAAAGCAGGGAAACATTGGAATTTGTGCCAAAAGTACAAATGACAATTCATATGTTTCTGGAGATCTGTAACCACTAATCTTGTGAATTATAAGCAACTTGATTCTGGAGAGTGAGAGAATCTCATGTGTCTTTCAAGGATGTGCAAACTTCCCATCTTCAGACTAGACAATTAATCCCATTTTCACCTTTTATTTCAGGATGATCTAGATCTTCTTTATAATACAAGAATGAGCAAACTTACAAGTCTGCTTAATCAGGTCAATTGCTTTGTCCATGTGATCACCTCTGTGGTTTTAGGAATAATTAATAGAACTAAAATATATTGACTAATGTAGCCCAGTTGTCTCCCAGCAGACAACTAATGACCATAAATACATTACAAAAAAATTTTTTTTTATCTTTTTTTTTTTTACTTCAGTTAAATGATGATTCAATAGTACTAAAATCAATGTGCAAGGGCTTTCTGTAAAGAATTTGTCTCCTTTTTCCAGCTGATATAATTGGCATATAAAACCTGTATTGTAAATTCACTGCTTTTAGTATTTCTCATGGTAGTATAAGCCATTTGCTAACAGAGAACAGGGGAGGTAAAGAAAACTGTAACTTCTGATCACTTCTGACTCTCAGCAGGGCGCATTTGTTACCATAATACTGAAATAGATTCTACTCATGACTAAGAAATTTCAGTTAAGAAATTTCACATTTTTCTGCAAAAACAGGATTAATAATGTCACATATTCATTCACTGCCTCAAAGTTTTTAAAACCAGCAGAAGTAAAGTAGGTAGTAATTCACTGTATAAAGTACATTAAAATTTTCAGAAATAAAGCCATCAATAACTTTGACAAGATCCAGAAAAACGTTTAGTTATAGCTGCAAGAGGGGAAAACTTTTTTATAATAGACCTTCCATTTTGTGTCTAAAGTCCGGGACAAAGAACATGAGATAGATACAGTTCAAACTCACAAACCTGCCTATTTGAAAAGCTGAAAAAGTGGACATTCTACTCAAATATGAAGTGATTTGGGTTACATGACATATAAGAATACTTGAGAAAGTGGATTTTCATTATCAGTGAAGTAATTGATAATAAGAAAGATTATTTGTGGGCATTTTTCTTTTCTGTTGCAAGGGATGTTTTCTCACCTTAAAGTTTCAAGAAGGTATGAAGTACATTTTTCATTAAAAAAAAGAATCTTTAATTGCAAAAGCCAAATAATAGAAAGTATCTGTCACCACATGGTAACACAGCAATATTTCATGACAAAATCTTATTTTTGCTATGTATCTTGCTCATGAAAAAAAAAAAAAAACCAGCAGAGGATATTGTAAGTGGAAGCAAGAGGCTGATACTGGTGAGCGAAGAGTCAGCAGTGAAAGGTTTAATATCATTTGCAACTTGAATTAGGTTTTGCACAGATTAAGAAAAAAAATCCTAGAGCTTTCTTGTGTAAAAATTGAAATCAAATTACAGAAATAATAAAACAGAACTTTTAAATACATTCTCTTTTCTTGATGCCTCTGTGAAGAAAAAATAGATTCCTACAAGTACAAACCTAATATACACATATATGCCCACTGACAGATGCCTACTAAATGCAGAAGAAAACAGGCTTTTTTTCCCCAGTAAAAATGACCAAAATTAAAAAAA
>VWZG01007272.1:42137-72001 GCA_013396735.1 Grallaria varia
AATGAAAACAACCACAGGAGAAAAGGTCAAAAATAATGTCTATCACCCACTATCTATTCTATCGTCCATTCGAGCTGCCACTCATGTCTCCTTATTAATATTCGTAGTAATGGAAACACTGTGTTGTTCTGATAAAACAAGTAATTCTACTGCATGAATTACATTAATACATTTTTGTTTTCTCTAAACTGTAATTAACTTGCTTTTTAATTACCCCTTAAGTAATTCCATTTTTATTCTTCAAACACAAGTTTAAAAAAAAAGAATGTTTTGCCTAGTTTAAAAAAAAAAACAAACACAACCTTGTTATCAGAAAACTGTGGGGGAAATTATTTATCTTCACTTACTAAATATTGGATTTACCTCACCCAGTCTTGTGGAAAACTTTATCATCTATTTATAATTTGAAAACCACTTGAGAACTGATCAAATTGTTAGATACTTTTTTGATACTGACCTAATTTGGTAAATTGTTTTACAAACAAAATATAAATGTAAGTTACATATTACACTTTATCATTTATACTCTCATTTCTTCGTAATTTTCTTTTCTAAATAAAGCAAATGTAGATATAATGGAAGATTTTATTTCCATTTTAAGTGTTCAAAGCTACTTTGGATGCGGTATACAAAATTTCCAGTTGTATTCTGTGTGTACTAAACATTAATTCAAAGACCCATTTTCCGATTCTATTCCATCCCATTTAAAATTTACAAACTTGACGAAATGAACACCCCACAGTTTTTATTACACCTAAAGCATAAAGTATTGTTGTTTTTTGTTTTTTTTTCTGGCTGTGTAGTTCAGGCTAGCACCAGCAGTATAGCTGCAGTCAAAACTTGCTCAAGTCATGCATGTGACTAGCCCATATTATTGTATATGCTGCTCCAGCATATAGAATTCCTTCATGCAACACTGCTGGAGTTAGTTAACTTCACAAGTTTCCTCAATTTAGAGCTAGCTAAAGGGTTAGTAGGGGGAGGAGGGCTTGGTGATTATAGTGATTGTTTCTGGTTTTCCTTTGTGAATCTACAGGTATTGTAGACACTTGAAGATACAAGTTATTTCATCCCATTAATATACGCTGCTTGGAGGACATGAAGTTTGAAAGTATTTTCTTGTTATCGCCTCCAACCTAGAGCTTTCCCTTCACAGCTGAGGGAAACTGCAAAGATTAAGCTCTCCACAAGAATTACTGTTTTATATATTATGCTACCATCCCTTTACATTCCATGGCCTCCCAATCTTGCAGGAAATATGCAACCATTACATCATTTTATAGAAAGGAGACTGAACTTTTTAATGGAACATATTATCAGTTCTTCCAGATGTGAAAATTTTTATACTAAGTAATTATTATACATGCATATGATATTTCAGTCATTGTTTGAGGTGTTTTAACTTCATATGATCAGCCCTACAGCAACTACGGAACCTCATTTCTCAGGCAGAATGAATTAAACAAGGTCAAACACTAAATGTTATTTCTCATAAACTTTATTCTCTGTAAAAAACAATATATAAAGATGCACTGATAAATACTTATTTCTTTGTGTTTCACTCTTTTCTACAATAGTAATAAATTAATGAAGGATTTATGTCACACAATATTCTAAAAATTATTATGAGACTGGTCCAGGTTACCAAGTAGCTCATTACATCCTGTGCTCCCTGTGTTACTAATTTTTCTCTTCTTTGTCCCAGTCTGGTTCTTAAAGACTGACTAGCATAAATCCTCACATTCGATATTATGGAAATACGTACAGTAACAGATGACAAATTCTAACTGCAGCTCACAAATCTTTATGTAGCACTAACAAATTCCTTGATAAGTAATGATGTATTCATTTATCACTTTACCATTCACCAGGCAGGAAATTATGAAGCTAATTCTTATTTTCAGTTCTACTGTAATTTGATTTCTGGGTTTTCAGGGGTTCATAATACTTAGCCTTCAATTTCTGTACCATTAGATTTTATTCCCACTTCCTTATTGCACTAATTTTGTTTGCTAAGCATGATCTCTCTTTTAAACTATACTGCTGTATTTGAGTGCTACCTTTCCAAAAGTTCTCTTTAATCATACATTCAAGAGCTATTCCCTTTTCAAAGAAGATTTATTTCAAGCTCCATTCCTCTATTCACTGTTGTATAAGATGTTTGCTTCCTTTTCTCCTTCCTGGTTTTCATGAAGAGTTGAATATTAACACCACGCTATATTTTGTGTTGGTACTTTTCCAATTCAGTAGCACAGTGACCAGAGCCCTTTCCTGCACTGCCCTTCCCTTCTCTTTGCTTACCTCTCCCCCCCTTCTCCTTTTTTTATTTATTTCTATCATTTGTTCTTTAAAAGATGCCTTCATTATATTTACACTTGCAAACACAAATCACATGAAATAAACCAGTGTCACAGTATAAAGTCTGTTAATCCTTGGCAGGTTTCCTTTATGTTGTTCTTCCTTAATCCTGCAATTTCTACCTTCAGTAATTTCCCTCTTTTTGGGAAGCTTTGTGAAAAGCAGATCTCCTAATCTGTTCTGAATGCCAGATGAAAGAATGACAGTGCTTTCTACGGTGAGGGATTGAACCTGAAAACACTCCTTCAGCAGCTTCCAACACCTCATGGGAATACAAGCTTAAAAAATAACACCTTTGAACATGAGGAAAGACCATGACTGTAAACGGTTTAAGAAGGGATTTTCACTAACTCTCATCAGCTGCCAGTAGTGCTGATTTTGAAAATCACGGTACAGTTCGCAGACACTAATAGAAACATCCAAGACAAGGTGCTGCTGGATATTTGATGTATAAGGACTTTTTCTAACACCAGAACCTCCAGGTACCCCGGCAATGAATGAATAGGCAGCGCACAGCTCACAGGTTAGTTTTAATGTTTTATCTGTGAAAAATGTAATTGCAGAGGAAGTCTTCTTCTTTCACTTTTGAAAATCAACATATGGACTACCCAGACTGCACTACAGTGACACAAGCAAGAGAGAATTTAAGTATGAAATATGCCAGAGATCAGAACATAGTGCTATAGCATCTTATCTAAGTGCAAGGGGCCATGCATACCTGGAGAACTGTTTATTCAGCATTGAACTAAACAATTATATTTATATCTATTCCAAATATGAACACGCCATAAACTGTGCACATAGTGGACTATATTACTTTTATTTGATTAAGGCAAGTTCTTACTATCTGAGGAGTTCCTGTTCCTTAATCTTTGCAAAAAACCATAGTTCTGACAGAATTGTAAATCTCCATGCCATGGGCTGTGAAACTACTACAGTCCATGTACCATTACTAAGCACTTCAAATGAGGTCTGCAAGAGTCTTTCTAAAGATTTCCATGAATAGCAGATGAAGGTGAAAATGTTAACAATTTTGGTCTAAAAATCGCAATGGATGGAACAGCAAAAGGGAATTCTGTCTCAAGGACTGCTTAATAGGACTTAATAATGGGTCTCACAGGAGATACAAGTGCCACTCTCAGAAGAGAGAGACATAATGCTCAAGCAGAGATCCTACTGCATTAAAACAGTGTATACAGGAGTTCCAGAAGCACTGGAAGAGGTTTCAGACCTTGAAAAAAACCAGAAGCATAACAGCAATAGTTGAAATTTTGCAGAGTCAGGAAGCTGGTTTGTCTATATTATTTTAAACTGTCTTTCTGAAATGAAGCAGTGAAAATCTTTGGGTCTTTGTTAGAATCATACTGTAATACTGTATATGAGCATACAGCACCTTAAAATGGTATCTTAGTGTAAAAAACATCAGAAGAAAAAATGCTATTATTTTTCAAATTAAATCTAGTATTTTTTCCTTTTTTTTTCTGCTCTCAATAGCACTTATTGGCAGATACAAGTGCCTGAGTCTGGAACACAGCCTATATCCCTCTGATGAGCTCAGCATGTGGTTGTGACTGTCGTTTTCAACTTTGTTTAGTTTGGCAATAAACCAAATTATCTCCTTGAAATGAACTGTGCAGCGAGGCTAGCCAGATTTCTCTCAAAAGCAGCAGGAATAAAAAATGTCAACAGAACTTCCAGAATCTGGACTGGTTCCAGAGAAATTAAAGCAAAGGCAAAGATATTCCAGAGTTATTAATAAAACTCCCCAAACCTCAGTTAGAAAAGGTGTTCTTAAGTAATAATTAAGCTTTCTCACAGGTTAACTTTCAATGTCTCAGATTTACCATAGCATTCAAGATACTACATGGCAGTCAAGGGTCTTGTCCTCATCATATCCATCAAAGTATACAGTTGGAATCACAAATGATCACTGGTAACAGCTAAACAATTTAGTTTTATTCTAGCAACCTCTTTTTATTTTATAACTATTTTGGGCTTCTTGTTGTTCTTTTTAATGATTTTACAGCAGATGATATCAGAATTTTAGTAACGTTCAGCCTCAAGGAACCCACCTTCCCTACCAAAAGATGACTTCTGCTCCAGGAATATCTGGACATTTCACAAGCCTATCACGTACTCAAAATGAGAGCTCCAAGTCTCAAACATTCAGACATCCAAGTCTTAACATTCAAAGTTCAATAATCAAGAACAATTAAATATTAAATTGATTGATATAACAAAGAAAGCTCCTAAAATACTAAAATTAATTGAATACTTCTCATTTGCACTCTAATGGAAGTTAAAAAAAATTGCCTCAAAATTTGAAGAAAGAAAATCATAGGAAGCTTAATGATTCAAGATTTTATTAAAGTTCAGAAAAGGAAAAGAAGATTAATTGGTTGTTGAAAAAAGAAAAAACCAATTTGGTCATTTCTGAATGACATTTTCCTCTTTGAGATGTGTTACTTCTACACCAAAATACTTGCTATTTTATAACTTCAGAATTAAATATCTAAATAATAAACCACAACTTAAGGAGTAAACTAAGATTACTATATGCATGAACAATGTGTTGTAAAATAAATAACAATCACACTACTACACATGTAATTTAAAAATATCTTAATCTGCCAGTCTTTCATATGCTAGTCCTGTCTTCCTGCATCCCCTAAAAGTAGTATTAGAAACCTATAGCAAATTTGTTAAAACTGTACTATTTTAACTGCAAAACCAAATTCTTAACTAAACATTTCTGACCACTTTACATGAGCCCGATTCAATTTTAAGTTTCAAAAGATTGCTTCAACTCCACTCCCCAGGACAAAATTAAAATTAGTTAGCCTGAGAAATTATTTAAGCCTTTAAGTTAAATTCAAATCAGGGGTTGATGCCAAAACCATTGTCAGCTGAAATTAAAAAAAAAACACTTTGTAAGTTCTGTTCAGCATAAAGTGTAGGTACAGAAAGATGAGTTTCCATAGCCTGTGAGTCCTGGTGGTCTATAAGGTGACTAAAGCACAATTTCCCAACTTTAACAAAATGTGGATGTACCTCTACAGAAAGTGTTGCACAAGTCAGCCATACCTTACCCTGAGCAAACCTTTGTGCTAAAGCAGGATGGTTTGCAAACTAAACCAGGAGGCATATGTTGGAGGAGACATTTCCTATAGCACCGAGTATCAGTCCCTCCTGATCTTACTGATGTGCACTCCAGGACTGTCCTGTGCAGATCCAGTAGTCTGTGAGGAAGGTACTGGTTGTCCATACGTTTATTCAGTGTCCTTATCACAACATCCATTTAAAGGCTGTCAAGGTGATTGGTGTTTGTGAGCACAGACAGGCTGTAGCAAGGTCTCATAATCAGAAGACTATTTATGTGGACTTTGATTAAAAAACGCGGGTTTACAAAGAGGAAGAAGGAAAGTTAGAGGACTGCAGAATCTAACACACTCTAATGTAACACATTTTCCACAGGTCAGATTTCCCTCTTCCAGACACAAGTACAACTACAACTGCCATCAGACAGGTTAAGTATGTCTCAGGACGTATAAGCTCCCTTATTAACTGATTATTTAACTAAGGATAGACACCTTTATTTCTAAACCACCAACATTAAAAGTTGGAAGAAACATCAGTTAGACTACTCTCTTACTGTGGTATGTTTAAAATGTACATTCAAAAATCACTCCAATCACAAAAGACAAGGGAGAGGGAGTGGGGAGGGAGCTGGAAAGTAGAAGTCCAGCTTCATTCAAAAGAGGTAGCATCAGAGACTTTTTCTACACTTCACTGTCTCTTACCAGGATCTTGGGAAGGAAAGTTACACAGGTCCATTGAGAAATGCTGTTCAGAACTCAAGATAATCAGCTACTTTCTCCATAATCAGTAGGTACTACCAGGACAGTATGGTCATATCCACAACGACACAGATTTAGGCTGGACAGGGAATGAAGAGCAGAGACCATCCTTATCTAAACATAAGAGAAACACAACAGTGCAGGCACAGCAATCTCATATTACAGAGAAGCAAATGCTGCACTAATATCCAAGCAGAAGAGGAGACTGTAATTTCTTTTCGTTTTTTCTCCTGCTATTCTTTCTTACTGTCACCAATTTTCATTTACTTTCGACAGCTTATAGTTGGGAGCCACATGTGCCAAAGGTGACAAAATGTGGTTCAACAAGTATTACAAATATAGCAAGCATATTTTTCTATAATGTTTGCTAATATATTTTCTTTTTTCATTTCTTTACCTTACATTAAAGAATAAATACACAACTTCAATTAATCAACCCATTCGAATACTGGAAAGCTACACTGGGCAGAAGCACACATTCACAGAAAGATACAAGAGTGTCAGCAAAGTCATTTAACCAACTGAGATGGAATGCAAATCAATAGACTTTGATAATAAGCAGTCATCACTATGTCTCTCTGTTAACATCACTAGTGTTACATCCGTTTTCACTGTCTGACTGCAGATTCTTGGCAATTTCACAGGATGTTACTTACAAGCTGACCTTCCTCACCAAGTCAGATGGAAACAAGTAGTCAATATGAAATATGAGGAGACTCTGCAAAGGACTCTGGCTAATTTATTGCCCTAGCATATACTTTTTTTCAGCTACAACCAGCTGATTTTTTTCATGCCAGCATACTTTTAAGTTTTCTTTTGGTGTGTATTCTTTTTCACTCTGCCATTTATAAGGACCACTCAATTTCAATTTCACCTTACACTAAAATCTAAGACCTAATTTAAGGCTCCAAAAATAAACAGATCAATGATGGAACATGTATATGGGACACTTATTACTCATTTTCTACATATTGGTTTTGCTTTTGTTTCCTTTAGTTACACTTGCAAATGAATCTATGTGAACACAAACATTATAGATTGGAAACTGCCAGCCAAATTTCTGTCCTAGCAATAGCCATCAAAGGTGATTGTACCCATATTTACTCAGTTTCAGAAGCCTGGAAAACATTGTAACATCACTTGACTCCATGTTGTGATTTTCTTTTCCAAAAGTATGATGAACTGAGTATTTGTGGCTTTAATGACCATCATTTTAGAAAGCAATGAATGTTTTATAAAGACAAGTGACTGAGCAACACTAAAACTCTGATTGTATCTATTAATAGAGAAAAGGTGACTGTAAGAACAGCCACATTGGAGAGGAGAAATGTTTTTATACTCTTCTGGATTTTGTGTGCTTTTTCCTACCTTCAAAGCCACAAAATTGGTCTATTTCTTAGCCCTAGCTACCAGTTGCACTGCTAGAATAGTAAGAGAATCTAAATCAGATTAGCATCCAAACACCATGGTTGCTGTATAAACGCAAAGATAACACAATTTAACAAAAGTGTACCTCTCCAAGACAGAAGAATCACAAACAAATAAGCAAAAGGAAAAGACTTATTTCTTTTTGAAAAAAAATAAAAATAACACAACCCAATCTAACTGTCCTAACACCTAAGAACAGTTTGAAAGACTTATTGACGTGTGCAGTTATAGGCAACACTGTTCTGCCTGAAAAGTGCATTAAATGGATTTGCTACAATTAAGGACTGATTTGTTTGTAGACAATCTCATTCCAGTTTCCATGAAAGGCTTTTGGATCTCAATTGCCTTCTGTGCCTTCTGCCCAGCCAGCATAAAGAACAAGCTAATGGCATCTTGTGTTTACATAGCATTAGCAAAATAGCAATCACACTTTTCTCTCACCATTTTCAAGAAATTCCATTTTTGAAAACAGGTCAAGTAGCAAAATATTTCTCATGGATGTTTAGTTATTCCCACTAAAATGGAAATGAAAACATAATTTGTTGATATAATTTTCTCACAAGCAGAAAAACAGTATTCTCAGAAGTTTCTTCTGCAACCAGTATTTTGGAAGTTGCCCGTAATAACTCTGTCTGTGTGGAGAAAAAGAGCTTGCCAATGGGAAAAGAAGAGAAGGATTAAGGAGATATTGAGTCTTGAGGGGTAGCCATATGAGAAATGTCTGAGGTCACTCAGTGTGTTTAGCCTGGAGGGGACTGAGCAGAGACCTCATTGCAGTTACAGCTTCCCTGTGAGGGGACAGGACTGAAGTTGTGTTAGAGGGTGGTTGGGTGGTGAAATAGGCTCTCCAGGGAAGTGGCCTCCCATGTTTTTTAACAGGTGCTTCCATTAATGCTAGGACTGGGGGTAATATTAGTCCATAGCAAGTCAGTACAGGTAGACTTACTCCAGCCTGGCTCTAGGGTCAGACTTCCTCAGAATACTAACATCAAGAAATATGGACAGCCTTAAACTCACCAGACATCACAGTCAATATGGACAGATGGAAAGGGGGAAAAGGATATATACATTGGGCTGAATACTGTAGCTATATATTATTTCAACAGATAACAGACAGAAAGGCTTCAGAAGTGATGTACTTCAGTGGCACTTAATCCACTACCACAATATTAGACAGAGCTTTCTTGTGACAGCAGCTGCTTAGCAACAACCCTGCTATCTTCCCTACTACCAAAGGAAGAGTAGACGCATGCTAGGAATACAACTCAGAAAACAATATTCCTTGGCTTGTTTAGAACAAGGACATTCTCAGAAGAACACACAAGGCTTAATTTACTTGAGTTTGTGTTTGAGAAAAAGAGGATGCATATATGTGTGTTAATTCTCACACACATACCTACCTCGTACATAACAGGAGTACCATTATTTGGAAACTCATTTAGTCCTGCATCAGGTAATATAAGAACTGAAAAGGAAACAGTGTAAAACACTCCTGTCTTGTAGTCTCCTTGCCCTCCCTCTTTCCGGTCTTGAAGAGGACGTGATGTTTGCTTTTGACTAGCCCTCATTAGAGTAACCTCACATCAACCTTGACGAACTCAGTCAGCACCTCATTTGCACTCATAGGTGTATGTTCTACTTGCTAGGGTACTCTAGCCCTTTCTCCTGCTGCTCTGGTGAGAGTTTCATTCCCAAAGCCTCTGTGGCAGGGCTCTGTGACCAGCCAGACTGAGAGTACAACTTTACAGTAAAAATGAAGGCAAAGAAATTAATCAGCATCCAGACCTTTTCCATTTCCTTCATCCCTATGTTCCTTACCTCATGAGGAGAGGATACAATTTTAAACTGTTTTTTTGCCAGTGCACTGGGCAATACAATCTGTAGGGTACCCAAGCCTGGCACTAAGTTAGGAAACTTATTAACCTCTACTTGGCTGTTAAGCACTAAATGGTTCCTTGTGAACTGATGGACTTTTAGCAAAATAAAGTATGATCTTTGATAGTGTGTTAGTTTAATTTTTTATCAAAGTAAACTAATGACAAAGACAGAACTGTGATATTTCTTTTGTTCACTCTTCTATTCCAAAACAGGAAAACAAAACTGAATTCCTGGTATGTAAAATTAAAGAGTAGTTTCATATCACACTCCAAGATTTCACCTGTTTCTAAAAGGACCAGGAAGGTATTCTTACCATCTTCTACATTTAAAATTTTCATGTAAACTTATTCAAGTGAGTAGGAGAGGATTAGACAAACCAGCCCTCATTTTCTCATGAAGCATGAGGTGTTTAGCAAGGCTGGATAAAGGACCAGGAAATGCTGTGCATATGCCCTGATATATGAATAAGTCTGAGGCATAAGACTAGTAGTAACACCTCTCACACTGTCCTGCTTAAGGAGAACCTGACCAATAGTTTTGGAGTCAGGTAAAAAGTTTTCTCCATCTTAAACCTGAATCGACCAAAGCCATGGAGACTTCTCAATTTTCATCAAATCACAGAATCATAAAATGGTCTGGGTTGGAAGGGACTTTGAAGATTATCTAGTTCCAATCCCGAAAACATGGGCAAGTACACCTTCCACTAGATCCAGTTGCTCTAAGCCCCATCCAGCCTGGCCTTGAACACTTACAGAGATGGGGAGTCCACAACTTTTCTGGACAACCTGTTCCAGTGACTCACCATCCTCACAGTAAAGACTTTCTTCCTAATATCTAATCTAAATCTACCCTCCTTCAATTTAAGGCCATTCAGTCTTGTCCTACTATCACTATGAAAAGTCCTTATGAAAAGTCCATCCCTAACCTTCTTGTAAGCCTCTTTCAAGGAAAGATCATTTTGGATCTGTTCAGTATTTTCACTGGGTTTATCTCATTTAACGTATTTCTTACTCTTGTTGATACTGGTGACATATCTGCCCTTCCTCTGTGCCAGCTAGGGTCAAAAGCATTATGGCTTCTGAAGGCTCTGGAACAACCTGATGGAACTTCATGCTAGCCTCATTGCTAGCATTGTTTCAGGTCAACAAAATGCACCTCTGACCCCATGAACCATGGGATTTGTCATCAGCAGGGAGATACACTCACAGCTGTTAAATACTGTTGAACTCTGCCTGGCAGTGAAAGTTTCTGAACAAGACTGAATAAACTGAAAAATGTAAACAAGTAACTGGAAGACTTGTAGTGAGTGAGTGGCAAATAGAAGATGCCAAGCTATCTAGGAGGGTGGGTAGATGTCATTGAGATCACTATCATTTTGAAGTAGTAGCAGTGAAACATGAAATTTGGCTTATTACTCAGCCATGTGTATCCAAAAAATAACAGTAAGGCTAGCAGGAAGTAAATATTCCTTAATTTTTCTGCCAGGACAGCAAATTCTGGAAAGTACTCAATTTTCTGTCAAAGAACAATTCAACACACAATTCAATAAAGTTGCTTCTTACTAAACATTGTCAGAAGAATATAGCTCTTAAATGAAGTTCATCAGGAAAGAGACATTTTTGCAAGACAGTGTTTTGGTCTTAATATTTTCTAAATTACACAAAGGGACACCTCTTCAATCTAGAAAATGCCTATTCACACTCTACATTATCCTGCTGTCTATCACCCTCCTTCAGTGCTGGTACAGTCAGCTTTGGCTGAGACCTTCCCAGAGAGGGTATGAGATACCTGTTCTGATGTAAATTCATACTGAGGGACCTGAAGCATCTAATTAGCTAACCAAATGGAAATCATCATAAATACAAAAAGGAAAGAGTAAGCAACTTAAAAATGAGCCTGAAATACAGCTAGAAATTATACCCATGATGTCTTAATTCAGATCCCAATGTGTCAGCAAAAGTCCATTTTTCTCCCTTCTACTGCAATGAAATAAAATGACATGTACTAAGAAACATATTATACCCATGCCCCATATAATATACCCAGCCTTATTTCTTCTTTTTAAAGAGACTGTGTATTTGCTGTGAAAGTCATCACAGAAAAAAAAAAAAAAAAAACCCTCAAGGTTTGGATTATGAATTTCGTCCTGTAGTGAGGGAAATGTTCCTTTTTGCTTGTAACATATCCTCTGCAAAAAGAGTACAGAAATTTTTTTTAATATGGATGGTTCCTTTCCAACAGTTTTGTACCCTAAAATACTTATTCTTGAAGAACATTTTAATAAAGTCCAAGTGAAAAACATTCACAGCCTTTCTGCCATCTACTGTGTGGTTCAGAGAGGGGTGACTATGGTGGTGCTAGTTTGATGGTCAGACTAGCTGATCCCTTGAAGCGAGGGAGGCCCTGCAGAGAGACCTCAACAAATTAGAGGACTGGGAAATCACTAATCACATGAAGTTCCACAAGGTGAAGTGCTGGACTCTGCATCTGGGATGAGCCAACCCCTGATGTATGTACTGACGGGGAATGAAATGCTGGAAAGCAGTGCCATGGAAAGGAACTTGGGGGTTCTGGTGAATGGCAAGTCAAATCTGAGTCAGCAGTGCCCTGGCAGCCAGGAGAGCCAACCGTGTCATGGAGGGCATCAGGCAATGAGTTACTACTGGTCGAGGGAGAAGATTGTCCCACTCTGCTCTGCACTGGGGTGGCCTCACCTTGAATATTGTGTGCAGTTTTGGGCACCACAATGTAAGAAAGATATTAAGGTCTTAGAAGGCAATGAAGATGGTGAAGGGCCTTCAGGGGAAGCCACATGAGGAGCAGCTGTGGTCACTTGGTCTGTTCAGCCTGGAGAAGAAGAGGCCGAGGGGAGAACGCATTCCAGTTACAACTTCCTTGTGAGGGGTCAGGACTGAAGTTGTGTCAGAGGGGGATTGTGGAATAGACTCCCCAGGGAAGGGGTCAGAGCACCAAGCCTGACAGAGTTCAATAAGCATTTGGATGTTTCTCTCAGTACATGGTGTGACTCTTGGGGATGGTCCTGTGCAGGGTTAAGGGTTGGACTCAATGATCCTGGTGGGTCCCTTCCAGCTTTGCACGTTCTGTGATTCTGTAATCTTGATCCTTAATGATGCTGTGATAGAAGAAGATCAGGTTATTCAAGCAGTAGCTGCCTCTCATAAATCCGTGGTGATTGGACTGATCACCTGCTTGTTCTGTATGTGCCGTGTGATGGCACTCAAGATCATCTGCTACATGACCTTCCCCAACACTGAGGTCAGACTGAGAAGCATATAGTTCCCCATTCAGTTCCAAACCCCTTGCCGTGGCCAAGGACATCTTGCACTACATCAGGTTTTTAAAAGCCCCATCCAACCTGACCCTGAACACTTCCAAAGCTGGAACATCCCCAGTGTCTCTGGGCAATCTCTTCCAGTGTCTCACCATCCTCAGAATAAAAAACTCCGTAATTATATTTGATCTAAATGTACCCTGTCTCAGTTTAAAACAGTTGTGCCCTATCCTATCACTATAGGCCTTGGTAAGAAGTTCCTCTCCATTTTTCTTATAAGACTTCATTAAGTATTGAAAGGTTGCAGTGAGGTCTCCCTGGAACCTTCACTTCTCCAGGAAGAAAAATCCAACACTCTCAGCCTTTCTCTTATTATTTTTGTGGCCCTCTCTAGACCCATTCCAACAGGTCCATGTCTTTCCTGTACTGAGGACCCCAGAGCTGGGTGCAGCACTCCAGATGGGGTCTCATGAGAGCAGAGTAAAGGGGGAGAATCACCTCACTTGACCTGCTGGCTACACTTTTTTTGATGCAACCCAGAATATATTTCGCTTTCTGGGATGCAAGTACAAATCTACAAAATCCACAAATATCCTCAAGTCTTTCTCTGCAGAGGAACTCTCAATTGATACATCATCCTGTTTGTATTCTTAGTGTAGACTTCCCTGACCCAACAGGTTCAAGGCCTTTAGTCTGGCCTTGTGAAACACCATCAGCTTCACACAGGCCCAGTGTTAAAGCCTGCGAACAAGCCTCTGTATGGCACCTCTTCCCTCTACTGTATCAGTTGCACAACTCAGTTTGGTTTTATCCAAACACCATAAATAATATTTGTTAGGTAATGTCTTTATTCTGCACTCATCTTTTCTGCAGAATCTCAATGTAAAGTGAATTTTTACAGTTAGCAAAGAAGCTTCATGACCACCTTCTAGTCTTTGATAACTTAGTGACTAATTGTCTGTGAATTCCAAAGTAAGAATTATAAGGAAGGATTACCTTTGAGGCAAAGCTGAATATCATCTCTCTTGATTATTTCATAACATAAAATTATCTAGAATGAATGAAAGAATACATTATAAAGAAGTTTTGGCTCCATGAGAAGGTATTTTTAAAAATAATTTTCTGCTGTTTGTATTGTTTCATTAATTATCAAAAGATTCAGCAAAGCTAGAAATATAATTTCCTTATTCCCTTGTAACTTCATTTTTTTCTCTTTAATTTTACAACAGATAAGATGAAATATCAATTAGTAAATCAGAGACTAGCAAAATAAAATTACTAGTCATTTAGGAATGGTAGTATGAAGCATATGTTTTACATTTTAAGTTCAACCTTTATTGTTTAGGGTTGAGAAATTCTACAAAAAAAGCACATGTAGATATCTGCGACTTTAACATCAAAATATGGTTAATTTGATACAAATTTGTATAAAATATTTAAACTCACAGAAAAAATATTTGAATGGTGAAAACCTTTAAAGGATCTTTTGATAAAATTTGCAAAGAATCCAGATGGAGAAATAAACAGTTACTGCACTGACAGATGAGATGATACAGGAAGGAAAAATAATTTAAGTCCCTTAAGAGTGACAAATATAGTGGCAAGGGAACAATATGAGGAACAAACTAGATATGTGATACTGTATTAATAATACTGGGTGTTAACAACTACCTAAAGTTATGAGTCAATAGTGAGTTAATTATTGCATTGTTTTGCAATATAGTAAAAGCTTTCATGTCAACAAGATCTTTGTATTACTTTGTTCACATACAACATTTAGTAACAACTAAAGGTGAGCCTCTTAAAGACTTTATTATTAAATAATTACATAAAACTTTCTGTTTGATATGAAGCAACAATAGAAGAATAAAATAGAAAAATATATTTTTCTAGATATAAAACCTGAAAAAAACTACCCTGAGTAAATCACACTGAGTGGAGTTAAATGTGTAGGCTGGATGAAAAGAAGGCATCATCAGTTTGGGTTTTTTTAAAACAAACAAATAAACATTCTGTCATTATTTTCAAACCAATTTCCTGACTTTTTCTGCCTGGCTGATTAACAACAAGTGTGTTTTAAGTATTGCTGCTCCTTGAACTGAGCAGTGAGACAATGTTTGACACCTTTCTGGAATTGTTTAAAATATAAAGAAGATACTTAGAGGTGGGTATAGTCTCCTTGGACTCTTTGCAAGAAGCAATTTGGAGGATTACAGGAGAGTGAAGTAAAGGAAGCATGGAGAAGTGATTCCCTGAATACTAACAAATGCTAAACAGAGGCAGCTCCAGCTTTCCTGCTCAGAAATCCCCAAGTTTCATTCTGCATAATCCTCTGTACTCAGAAAATCTTCTCATGGTGATGCTCACAGCAGTATAACCTGGCTTTCTGATGGATTTTATTGCTTCTAGGCAATAGCTCTAAGGCTTTAAGTTAAAATTGACTAGTATCTATTTTACCTACCAACATCTTAGTGTGAAGTCTGCAAATTTCTATTAGAGAAAGGAATGACTTTTTGGCAACTCAAATTATGGAACAAAGTGTAAAAGGAAAATCCAATTCTTTTCACTCTACACCTACCAAGGAGAGGGCTGTGTAAGCAGTTAGAATGTGATAATGTAATAAGCCAGCAAAGCATTTATATGATCATCCCCATAAACTACCACAGACAAAGCTTTTACTGATGCTGATCTTTGTAGTGATAGAAAAATGTCTAATCGCCCTTCTTCCTTATAACCTGAAAATATGTTCTTGGTAATTTTTCATGTCTTTAACAAGATACTAAGGTACCTTCACAGCCAAGCTCTTCTGGATAATAGCTACTAGAACTTCCAATATAAGGTGTGAAAACAAACAAGTGGTAAGTATTTACTCTGTGGCAATTAGCCATGATTTGCCATAATGTTTTATGCACTTGCTGAAGGCAGGTTGGCAGCAGAGGTTCCAGTGAAACAAGGTGTTACAGCTCAGGGACTCTGAAGAAATTTGCAGAGGAGAGCATTGGCTCTACTTTAAAGATCATAAATGCCCCACAGCTATTCTGTACCCTTGCAGTTAAGAGCCTTCCCTCTCCATCTGCCACTTGATCTACTCAATACACACCAGTTAATGTACATGATGATCATAACTTGTTTCTCAGAGCAGCAGTATATCTTGTTTCCTTAGACAATGCAGTTTGTGGAATATCTTTAAAATATGTCTAGCAAAAATAGCAATTCAGGTTATATCCCATGATCAGTTTGACCTGAGGTTAGAAATATCTTATACCCAACTCTTTTTCACATGAAATCAATTTCTGAGATCAGATTCCTTAGCAACAAGAGGCGTTGATCGTATCAAACAGCTCACCTCTTTTTTTTTTTTTTTCCTTATGCCTTTTCAGTGCACCTTATGGGGTCACGGGGTGTTTAGGTTGAATATTAGAAAAAGGTTCTTCACTCAGAGGGTTTTTGGGCACTGGAACATGCTCCCCAGAGAAGTAATCACAGCACCAAGGATGACAGAGTCCAAGAAGCCTCTGGATGAGACTTTCAGGTTCATAGTGTGACTCTTGAGATGCTCTTATGTAGGGCCAGGGGTTGAACTCAATGACCCTTGTGGGTCCCTTCCAACTCAGCATGTTCTGTGTTTCTGTGATTATCTCACTGAAAAAGCTTGGATTTAATCAGATCACAATAAAATGAAGAACTGAAATTTATTTGTTTTATTATCATACTTGTTATTTTGGCAACTAGAAAACAGGCATGTGTATAATTATGAAGCAGGCTTGTGATATAAGAGGAGGGAACAAACTGTGTATAAACAGACTGGTGTTAAAATTTTAAGAAAGTTTAATACAAGAAACTGCTTAATGAATTATAAGGATTAGAAGAGGGTAGGAAAAAATTAAGAAAGCTGAACCTTATCTGTACATCACTTCAATCAGCAAATAGGTTAGAAAGAGTATACAGTGGTCATCCTACAGAATTAAATGCTAAGAGGATTATCAGTACATGATATTCCTTTAGTAGCTGAATGGAAGAGAGGGAATGGGGAGAATAAGGAAAGAAAAAAAGGAGAGAAGTTAGAAGTAAGAAGTTAAAGAGCACAATTGTCTTTCTCAAATACTGTTAAGGCCAAAGAAGGACTTCGCCATGAGACAAGCACAGCCAACTCCACGCCTGGCAGTCAAGATCTGATTAGCACATCTCGCTTATCCAGACAAAAATTCCCACTGCGGCAAACTGTGTGAAGCAGCAACTGCTCATATGCGTAAAACTGGTCAAACAAAAATTACCCCAAGTTATGGGAGAGATGGCAACTATAAACACCAATGAACACCAAAGCCCTCCCAAATGTCTCTGTGTATACCTGGAACTTGGACTGCAGATAAGCCACCATGGCAGGAATCTGAGATAAGGTAAAGGTGTTACTACTGTCTAAGTGTTACCTCTGATCCAGGGGGAGGTTAACAAATCTTGGGGAGAAGAATGTATCACTCATGATGAACATATAGAATGCAGAATTTGCAGGCCACACAGCAGCTGTGCTGAACTCAGCTTGGACTGAGTGTAAGGTAATTCTGTCAGGGTGAGATCACAACCACTGACTCGCGACACACCAACCCAAGAAATCCACTGACTGAAAAGAAGAGAAAGACTGAGCATGTGGATAATTAGCATAAGAAATCAAGGAATCATGTAACCAATAGAAGACAGAATACTCTTTAATAAGGGAAATGTGTAACCAATATGCATTAATTCCTGTATTTGCTAAGGTATATAGATAGTGAAGTATTTTGAACAACCATCGGACCTACAACTCCAAGAAACCCAGGCTGAAGGACCAAGGGGATGCTACTGGATCCATGGATGATGACTGTCTTCTGCTGTATCTCTTTCTCTTTCTTTCTTTTTCCTTTTCTCTCTCTTTTTATTTTTCTGTTTCTTTCTACCTCTCTACCTCACAATCATTATTAAATAAAATTCATATTGTTGACCTCGGTGTATGTTTTCATTTGCACCTTGATTTGGGCAGAAGCATCTCTGACTAGTTGAATCTTAACAGCTGCTTCATAAATGTGCTGTTACTTTTGTACCTGGCTGAAGTGCATCTCTTGTTTGCCAACATGAATCTCACTATGAATTTATGTTTGAGTTTGCATAAGTTATGCACATCAATCTAATAATTTTAATTATCTAGAGTTACAGAATTGCTCAGGTTGGAAAAGAACTCTAAGATCATTGAATACGACCATCAACTTAGTAACACCATGTTGATCGCTAAACCATATCCCTTAAGTGACATTTCCCCTCATTCTATCACTTGTCACTTGGGAGAAGTGAGTCCTACTTGACCACAACCTCTTTTCAGTCAGTTGCAGAAAGTAGTGAGGTCCCCCCTCAGCCTCCTTTTCTCCAGGGTAAACAACCCCAGCTCAGCCAGTTGTGCTCCAGATATTTCATCAGCTTGTTGCCCTTTTCTGGATGTGCTCCAGCACCACAATGTTTTTCTTCTTGTGAGGGGCCCAAAACAGAACACACGATTGGAGGTGTGGCCTCACCAGGAGGAGTACAGGGGAATGACCACTGCCCTAGTCCTGCTACCACATTGTCTCTGATATATCTTTGGGATGCTGTTGGCCTTCTTGGTCACCTGGGCACCCTGCAAATTTGTGTTCAGTTGGCTGTCAGCCAGCACCTTCCTTATGATTTTACTATTCTTCCCAAATCTGACTGGTTTTGAGACTAAAGTAGACTGTAATGAATCCTCATCCAAAACTGGATTAGCAGCCAGACTTCAAAAAACACTTTCTTAATTCTGTCGCACTTTTGCTTCCTTTGAAAGAAGGACAGAGCATGGAAGATGCTGTAATGCACTACACATATGTACAAGTTATTTCAAGACCGCTTGAGAGATGATTATCAGGCACTTCATTACTTTCCATGGAGAGAAGGAAGTCCAGTTCAACATAAGTATTGAAATATTTCATTCAAGTATGTCAGAAGAAAGGGATGAGTACTGTGATTGTGCATTGATTTTGCATGGCCAGGTTTTGGTAAGAGAGGGCTACAGGGGTGGCTTCTGTAAGAAGCTTCTAGAAGCTTCCTCCATGTCCAACATGGCCAGTGCTAGGTGGTCCCAAGATGGGAATGCCAAGGCAGGGCCCATCAGAAACAGTGGTAACACCTCTGTGATAACATATTTAAGAAGAAAAAAAAACGTTATTGCACAGGTATAATTGCTGCCAGGGAAGAGAGAAGCGATAATATGTGGGAGGAACAACCATGCAGACACCCAGGTCAGTAGAGAAGGAGGGGAAGGAGGTGCTGCAGGTGGCAGAGCTGAAATTTCCCTGCAGCTCACAGTGAAGACCATGGTGAAGCAGGATGTCCCCTGCAGTCCATGGAGGACCACAGGGATGCAGAAATCCATCTGCAGCTTGAGGAAGAGACCCACAGAGAAGCAAATAGATGCCCTAGAGAGGGCTGTGAACATGTGGGAAACCCGTGCTGGAACAGGCTTCCTGGCAGGGACCTGAAGACCTCTGTAGAGAGGACCCCAAGCTAAAGCAAGTTTTCTTTTAAGACTTTAGACCCTGTGGGTGGGGCCATGCTGGAGCATGCTGTGCCTGAAGGACTGCATCCCATGGAGGAGTGACCTGCACCAGAACAGTGTCTCCTGCGGGAGGGACTCCACATTTGAGCAGGGGAAAGACTCTTCTCCCTGAGTAAAGGCAGGAAAACTGTGTGATGAACTGAGAGTAACCCCTATTCCCCTGCCTTTCTGTGCCCCTAGGGGAGAGGAGGTAGAGCTGGAAAGGAGGGAGGGGTGGGGGGAAGGTGTGTTTAAGATTTATTTTACTTCTCATTATCCTACTCTGATTTTGTTAGCAATAAATTCAATTAATATTCCCAATTCAAATCTTTTTTGCCCATATTTTGACATTATTTGGTGAGTGATCTCTCCCAGACCTTATGTCAACCTGTGAACCTTTCATTATATTTTCTTTCCCCTGTTCAGTATGGAAGGGGAGTGATAGAGTAGATTTGTGTGGGGCACATATTTGCATGATAAACTGTAAAAGAATGCAAAGAGTTGCAAGCTGGTTGAGTGGAAAGGGTTCTCAATCTTTACTTTTTCCCAAATGCTTTTTAAACAGATTTCAGAATATTTTGATACTTACTACTCTTTTAAAGTCTAACATAAATTTTAAGCATTCAAAATAATCAATATGACAATGCAAGTTTTGAATAAAGCAAGTCAAAGACCTTTGTTTGCTCTGAAGTTACGTGAAAGTATCCAAGGCAATGGCATGAAGCTATCTTAGGGAACCTTTATGTTAGAAATTAAGACAAGTGCCTTACCCAGAGGATTATTGGTCACTGAAACAGGTTCTCCAGGGAAATGGTCACAGCATCAAGCCTGCCAGAGTTCAAAGAATGTCTGGACAATGCTGTCAGACACATCGTGTGATACTTGGGGCTGTCCTATGCAGGGCCAGGAGTTGGACTACGATTCTTGTAGGTCCCATCTAACTCATGATATTCTATGATTTTGTATTCCTGTATTAGTTGCCTCCAGACTCAGTTGCATCCCATTAGTTTCTGAGTCTTTCCAACAATCTTTAAATTGCAGAAAGTAAAACAATATATGAATGAAGTAAACAAACCATCCTTACAAAACAATTTTACCTTTTCTCAGCTGAAAAATGGTATTGCAGATAGTCAGGTAAGGATGATGCTGTTAGAAGCAGGCATGTTACAAGTCAAGATGTGCTGTGATCTCCAGATTTGTGCTCCAGAGAGTGCTTACAGCTGCACTTAGTGCTGCAGCTGCGCACAAAGTGAAGCAGATTAGATGGGGCTGTTTGCAAAACTAATGCTATGAGATTCAACCGTACTTGAATATGCCTCATTCCAGAACAAGACAGTGCAGGTCATTTCACTAGAGATATGTTGTGTGTATGCTATAGTGTCTGCCAGCAGCCTGACAAGTAACATGACAGTAATGTTTCAGGGAAAGAAAAAGTCTGTTTCTCACAAAGAATTATCCATTTGAGTATAGAACAGTAACAGTGATGTAAGTACGTGATGAGAAATAAGTGAACAGGAGGACTGTAGGACAGGTACATTGGGACACATTTGGCAATACATACTAGTCTAAAGAGTTTCGTTAACATGAAGTACATGAGGTAGGTAGTAAAGAGAAGATACTGATACTCATAAGTTAGAGAATCATTTAATATGTAATCAAAACCAGTTCACCAAATAAAAATGTACACAGGGTTCAAAATATTTCAATTACCTTTTCCACACCTATCTGAATTTTTAGCATCAGTCAGGGCTGAAAGAAACAACTGGAGACTTAGGAGACTCCTGAAGGAGGATTTTAGAGCTATTTGGAACAAGAAAGAACTGGTTTATATCCTATTACCTCAGAGATGTTCTCTTCTTGTAGACTATCTAAAAATAGCACCTAGACCCCTCATAAATGCAATCAAAACAATGTTTAGATGTTTAAACAATGAAATGAAGGATTATGACTATCTTAGCTGTTAAGCTTTTGTACTGCTAAGGAATATCCAAATGCCTGCTCATGCAGGTAAAACAGTACAGATGAATAGGAGCAGTTATAGCTACAAATGTGTATAGGGAGAATATATTGGCCTTACACCTTGTGAGTATGCTTCTTTAGTTTATCCTTACAGGCTAAAGGATGGACAAAATATCAAATCTGAACAGTCTTTTTGTGGCACACTCAAGACCAAATGGGTGAGAAAGAAGCAAAGATTTTTTGCTGCAGTTTACTTCGAAAAGAAGTTCAGAACTCAGTTTCCACTCTCTTCCTGTAAAAGTATAAAGAAAATATAGCCGTATACTGCTGTAATCTTTCTTCCATTAATCAATCACAACCACAAATCTGTTATAAAAAATGAAGAGAATTCACAGTTTATAGGCAGCTTCCTCTGCCAGTGAAAGGATCTAATTCCACCAGTAAAGGCTTAAATAATTTGCTCAGGAAGCATACTGTGTTTAATGTTGTTATTCTGATGCCTTACAGTCCATTAAGGCATGAAGAATAGGTCTTTTTATAGTTCTTCTGCAGTGTGTCTCGGGGCAGGGGTGGGGTATACTGGAAGACTAGCCACTATATAGATACCGTGAGCTCAGATTTTTAAACTGATTGCTGTTCTGCCCATCCTACATATCTGACATGCAACCTAGAGTTCTGATCTGCTTATGAGAAGGCTGAGGCACTAAGGAAGACCTTAATCTTAGTAGCTACCGCAGTTTTTTTCTGAACAGTTAATACAATAGGTTATTAGATTATGGCTCTGTGTAAGAACTTGAAGAGCAGTTTGCTTGTTCCCATAGTATAATAGAATTTTTCAGCTGTTATACCACCTGTCCAGCTGACTGCTTTCAAAGCTGTATTATAATACCTTTAATATATACAAGGCTTTATTATCATAATAGTTTGAAAACACATGACCAGAGAGCAAGCAGACGTGTTTAGAATACTCTCACACACATTTTGTATTTATATACACAGATGACAAACAAAAACACACATAGGCATGCATTATATTTATAGAAATACTTTTCCAAACCCAAACAAAACAAAAAAAAGTCTCATTATTTTGTGCATCTGACATATGCATTGTCCCTCATGAATAAATATGCAATTATAGAAAAATCCAAGCTTCACATCATAGCCTATTTAGGTTTTTTTTATTTTAATGAATAAAAATGAATAGTTTTTGTTGTCACAATGGATTTATAATTGAAATACTGTCTGTTCATCTGGATATCAATAAAAATGACAATGTAGACATCATTGTTTTATTTGTTTCTTTTGAACGCAAGAATAGTACAATACTTTCTGCCAGATTTTCAGATTTGACAGCTGCGTGAAGGAAGATCTTCAGAAAATTTAACCTCTTTTCTTATGAATTTTAATTTTCAGCACAACTGCTTGGCATTCTACCAATGAAAAATGGTAATTCTATGAAAGAGAAAGAGATAAAGTAATGAATTACGTACATTGAAAATTACATGTGCTGTGCCCCCTAAAAGAATTTTTAGGATATTTTTAAGTCACTGAATTTGCCATTGTGAGAAGCGCATAATGTGGAGAGTTCACTTTTTACATATTTATTTATGTACATCAGCCTAATGACAAGTAATAGGAAAAAAAGAGTGTATTGATCTTCAAAACAAACAAACAACAAAAGAAACTACCCAAAAAACCTACAATGGTAACTTAAAAATATTAACAAGGAATTCAAAATTTTCTATGTAATGGTATCTCACTGATGAGCTTTGTCACACAGTGTAATTCCATTCTGACAACTTTTACACTTGTTTGTCACTGAAAAGAATAGCTGGCATGTTTTATTTAACCATAATGCAAGATGTCAGACTTCTGCAAAAGTTATGAAGAAAAACAAGTTCAGTGGAACAGGCCCACTATTTGTACACATAATAGTTTCTAGTACCCTCTTGTCCTCACTCCTAATAAAACATAAGCCTTAACCTTGTCCTTGACAGACTTTAAATTTAAAGCCTCCAGCTTCACATCAAGGCTATCAGTTAGCCTTAAAATTCTCCTGCTCATCATAAACTATATGAATGGCTATATTCTCATTTCTTATGTCAACAGAAGCCTTCCCTTGAATATCAAACCTTGAACAAAATCTGAGACCAACATTTATTTTGTTTTTTATGTCCACTTTCTCACAGTCATTTCTCTAGTCAATAGGCTTTTGGCATGAATTAGAATATCTGCAATACAATGAGTTAATATCTGTAATACAGCAGCCAAAAGTGTTCCTTAAATAATTACTGCTATTCTGATCATCAGCATTAATCAAGATGCCTCCAAATAAATCCTGCTATCCACATTAAAATCAAGGCTTGCACAGCCTTACATTCCCAAGAAAATATAACAGTATTTAAAATGTCCAAATACAATTGCACATTTGGCATACAGTTAGTCATTTCAGCCTCAGCTGAAATGTGATCATGATTTTCCTCTGCTTTCCTATTGCATAAGCCATTCCTGGGAAGTTTCCTGTACCCTTAAAAACTTTATGATAATAAATTCCAAGATCAGTGAATTCTTCCTTCCAGTATTCCAATGCATCAGTGAAGCTTCTCCTAGTACTTCATGCATGAGATTCCAAGGAAGTCTGTAGTAATTTTAGTCATATGCCATTAATTTAAGATGACTGGCCTATCTTAAGTAATATAAAACTAACAGAAGTTTAATGAGAACAGCTAGGAAGGAAGACGCCCATTCCCACTGGTTTCGCCATACCAAATTTCAGTCTAAAAACATTTAAGAGAAATATAAGACAAGTGAGAAAAGACTGCTCTTTCCACCAGTTCTTGTAGTTCCACTGTTTGATCTCACAACTTTGTTCAGCAGAAAGGGACTGACAGTTGCTACTGGGGAGCGAGTTAAGATGAGCAAATTAATTGCTTTTCACTCTTTTTATCATTCCTATTTGATGCTGCTTGCAATATGGCAGATGGTACTGCCACTTCCTCACCATTTGCTGGCTGACAATTTACACAGGGAATAGCACATTTCAGAAAGCTTTGATTTTATTAATCACAGTGGAAGCAGCTCTTAAACTTCCAGTGATATATGCATATTGACTCAAGCATTCCGAAACCAGTGGTTCAGTTTTTCAGAAGCAGAGTCAGAGAATACACCCGCTTTCTCAGTATATCTAAAAAAGTTTCTGATACACTCAGAATAAGGGAAATTTATTGTTAGTGAGACATGAATACAAAATGGGAAAAAAAAAAGGCAAGGCAGCATGTATCTGTTCCTTTCTGCATATCCAGTTTAGAATATGCTCAGTGTATTGCTTCAGGTGTGCAAGACACTTGAGACTAGAGTAGGCTCAAAAAATAAAAGAGGAAAATAGAAAATCCTAATATAAAATATATCATTCTAGAAAGTTCTTCCAATGCAGATTCCAACAAAAATCACCACAGAAAATTTATTTTTTCCTTTCTTTTTCACCTTGATTTTAAAATTCCAAATGAAATATATATTCAAACTTTATATCTGCAGATTTTATTATTTCCTTCTATGCAAAATGCAATAAAAACAATAAAAGGGAAAGAAACATTGCAGTAATAAAAAGACAATATGATGCACAGAGCAAATATATTACTGTTCACTTTGTTATGTTCCAAAAATGAATTTTATTCTTGTTATATCTTATCTGAGTTGTGGCTTAGTGTGTAACTTTCTTATTATATGCCTCTGACTGTCCCTTGTAAGAATAGGGTTGCTTACAACAGTCAACCAACATTCACAACAAGAAAAAACAAAATTCCAATGAACAAGTACAGAGTTATAAATCACAAACTGAGTCACACAAATTATATTTTCACACTTCCATTCAGAGATAAATGCAATGGTACTATGCTGGGAATATAAAAAAGAAAATTTGTAGCAAAAGCAAGCTAGAAAAGCCTTTCATTATCACCTATCTGGAAGAGCTATATCATGTGCCAAGATCAATAAGCAGAACTGGCTGACTTAAAAAAGTGGACTTCGAAAAGAAGATTGCCAACTTTTAAGAGCTCAATAAATCTGTATTCCTACAATGTGAGGGAGACAATTATCTTTGTATACAATTTATTAGGATTTCAGAGACAGGAATCTGAATTATTCTTTCATGTAGTTTTGCAGGGTAACAGAATAATTTATTTCAGTCTACTGTGATAGCTCTTCATTTTTCTCTCTAGAACAAAAACCAGTGCTTTTTAGATTTTCTTATCCTGTGCATTCTATAAGAAACATTCAAGTGTAATCACCTTTGCATTTTGTAAAGATAGCATATGATACAATTAAAAATGTGATGTGACAAAAACACAACCTAAACATTCCAATTCTACCATATTTAAACAAGCAAACAAACTACAAAAAAAAAAAAAGCTGAACAAGCAGAAGTATGTTACTTATAGATGACAGTGTATTTAACTTAAGCAAAAAAAGCAGGTCTCCATTTCCATTCCATTTGGAGTTCAAAAATAACTCCTAACAAGGAAATTTTTTTTTTAATATTTTTTATTTGCTTAAGACTTCTAAGACCTTACTGAGAAATCTCCAAACCATTGATTCCAAATTGGTTGTTTTTGAAAGTGCTACTAAGATTTTTTTCTCTATGGAAATGATTTTCGTGTATACAATGAAAGAGTCAACTGGAGAGAAACTGTGAAGTTTACCTGGACATCTTGAAAAAGATGGAGTGGATTGTATAACAGCTCACTTAGAGGTTAAAAGTTAGACAAAATCAAATTGTCCCTGTGTTTTCTTTAAAGACACCCGTGAAAAAAGCTTTCACTAGGGTATTTCCTCTTATGCATCTTAGGTGCTTAGAATAAGACATCTTTCTCAGCAAAAGCTCAATTTCTCTCTACTGAAAACAGAGAGCCAAAACATTTAGACCCAAGACAACTGAATTAAAAGACTTCCATTTGGTGATCAATGTCTCACTTCTCATTTCTTCATTAAAACAATTTTTCAAAGTACAGAAATGGAGTTGGTAATAATTTGTGGCTTGCTTCAAAGCCATGCTGCTATTTATTGAATTTATTTCATTAAAAATTGAAAGCTATAAGACTAATTACAGGAGAAAAGTTATTCTGTGCTTAAAGAAAATAGAAAGTTCTGTGTACCATGATCACTACAGCCAGCTTTAAATCAGACTATTTGCTCTGTCCCAGACAATTTTACCTTCACATGTCAGATTTATTCCATTCTCTTTCTTTCCCATCTAAGACTTTGTCTCTGCTCCTGTGTCTTTATCCCTTTATTCTTCTTCTGCCCAAACCTGCAGAATGGCACAGGCACCACTTTTTATTGCATACAGCAGGAATAGTACAATTAAGCATAAAGTAGAATTTTTAAGTAATAATTAGTTGTGAGGAATGTTCAGTGATAATTTTGGCAACTTTGTCACAGATAATTATCAGAGGAAATTTCCCCAGCTCTTGATGATGTCGAAAATAGATGACTTAAAGATAACTAATCTGTGCTCATTCATCTGGATGCATGCTATGCAGCTGAATTATTACACCAGTGACTTGGAAAATTCACCTATAATTGAAAACTCCTTGAAAACACTTAAGTTATTAATAAAAGTTCAGCTTACTACTAGTTAAAATAGTCACAAAATTATATAAAATTATTTGGAAACTTGCCAAAAAGGTATGCATTCAATGTCAAGAAAAAAATGTATAAATACTTAGCACGAAACCCCTATTAATGAAGGACTAGATTTCTTGAGGAGATAAGACCATGAATGAGATGATATTATGTCACTTCTCTGGATGTGAGAAAAATAAATAGACAAAATATATAGTTAAGAGGGGATTCTAAAATTATATATAGTAAACCCATCCAGACTGGATTTGTTGGCAAAAAAAATATTACTATTACAAAACATGGCAAGAATTGTGCTCTTCTCTACCCTCATGTAATATCTTGGATAAGAAAAAGTTAAAGGGTCAGATATCTGCTTGCTTTTTGACTTCACAGTACTCATGCTGTCATGGTGAAAGGGATTGTATACAGGATTTGTTATATCACAGTGCATAGAAATCGATATGAAATCCCTGTTCTAATCATTGCCAGTTCACTCCCAGCATAGCTTGAGACCTAAGGATCAGCACTGTGCAAGCTGCGACCCTGACAAGCAGAAGGCTTGAGAACAATCAACAACTTCTCAATGAACATCAGGATGACACTGCAGCAGAAATGCTTTAGCACCAAAGCCAAGAGCTTTTGGCTTTGCATTTCTGCTGTCTTTTCTCCAATGCATCTGTAAAATGTCGCTATTCATTATAGCTGTACTATTTATTTATCATTCAGTAACATGCTCTTCCATTGTCTCTCCACCTTTCTTGCTCTCAGTTTGTCTTTTTCTACTGTTCTGGTAGAAATGTCTTCAATAACTCAGCTTCAAAGACACAGTCTTAGCTGCGTACTGTAAAAAAAATTGGTTTTTTGTTCTAGATGGCAGCATACAACAGAGAGCAAAGGAGATCTCTTGGAGGAATCATAAGTACCGTGTGGTTGCTGAAGTCAGCATGATGCTAGGACTATAAAAGAAGAAAGGAAATACCAAATAGAATTCTCAAGAGACTAGCACCCCCACCAAGAACTCCTCAAACCCACCTCATAAATACAACCCCACTCCAAAAAAAACCCTCAACCAAACAAAAATAAAGACTGTTAATGTTATATATTACCCTCTTTTTATGACTGACAGGTAGCAACATGGATTTAGTCAGTAGCTGCCTTTTTTCACAAGGTTGTGTTGTATTAAGTTGGAGGATCTCCAAAGGTTTCTTCCAACCTCAACCATCCCTCTGTGTTGTTTAGGGAGAAAGAAGTAGAGGAATTCAGGATGAAAAAGAAATTCAGAATGGGGAAAAAAGTGGAGAGTAGGGGAACCATCTAACTCTATTTTAGTTGTCAATAAATTAAATCAATTTTGCTGAAGTAGAACCCGTTTAGCCCAAGACAATTGTTAAAAATCTTCCTGTCTTTATCTCAACCATGAGCTCTTTCACTCTGTTTTCTGCGCCTCTCTCTGTGAGGAGGGGGTGTGAATAATTGCCTGTGTGTGCATTTGGCTGTTAGGCTAAAGCACCACACCAGAAAACCCCACAGCTGTGCTCAGCACATGGGAAAAGATGAAAGGTACTGAGTGCTATCAGTTTGAAAGACTTCAAAGAAATCAGCAATGTTGCATCCCTGATAAAGACATCAATAAGAGTGTTGACAGCTCAGAAGAATCTCCTGGAGGTGAAGTGGACAACACTGTAATACAAAATATCATTTCTGTCATTCCACAGCATAAATAGTCTTGACTATTACATTTTAAAAAATAGACACAGAATAATCTGTGTTTCAATACAATGTTAACAATGACCCACATTAAGTTATTTTGGTACATGAAATAACACTCCTGCCCTGTACCTCTTTTCTTCACCTCCTCGGTTCCTTCCAGCTCTTATCACTGCCTCTTACTTTCTGCAGCCATGAAGTTGCAGCTTCTCTTTTCCTAAAACGTATAATCCCATACTTGAAACCTTTCCAACCAAGATGCTTTAGATAAATACTTTTCTTCCTTTGTTACTGCTCTTCAAGTTAAAAGGCTACTTAATCTAGACATTTGGGCAATGTCTGTGAAACAAATATTTACTCAAAAAAAAAAAAAAAAAAGTATGTCTCATTGTGAATTTAAAAAACTCACACCAAACCTGAACACCACATTTATTTTCATGGTAGAGGAAGTTCAAGCCTCAGGCTTCATTTGAACATACCAGGGTAAATGAGGGAGTTGCTGAGAATAGCTGCTGAGAACATACGTCTCACTCTGAGATATAGAAAAGAGTGGAAAAATCTACCCATGCTGGTGTCTATACGTCTAGGCTGATTCCCTTAGAAAAGGATGAATAAAAAAGGAGAGGCACATTTCCCTGGAAACAGACCCTTGTCTGCTTCTGAGTTAGAAGAAAGGCATCAGAAACACATATGCATCGCTGAAATGGAAAAAAAGGATAGAAAAATTAAAAGAGAAAGAGCCTAGGACATTTCACTAGCTGCCAGCTGAGCACTCCAAAGTCACAATTAAATCATATGAAACAGAGGGCAGTAAAAAATACAATAAACATAAAAAAGAGAAAGAGACATGGCAAAATATTGAAAAAGAAAACATGGCTGCCTCAATTACCTTCTGAATAGTTAATTATCTCCTGGCTTCCATTTTTCTATTCCTCTGAAATACTGAGAATTTTTTTAAGAGTCACAGTCAAGCATATTGCTTTTTGGACTAAATTACTGTTCAAATCTTTATTATTAGAAACAGAGACCACTATTCATATATTTCTTAATTTTTTCTCTATAATATTAAGTATCTGTCAAAAAATTCATACAGTTGTGTGAAGTTCTTATGAATAACATCTTGGGAATTTAGTGTTTATAATATATTTCTATATACATATGATTTATAAAAATACATGCATGATAATGTATA
>VWZG01007272.1:78446-121564 GCA_013396735.1 Grallaria varia
AGGAAGGAAGGAAGGAAGGAAGGAAGGAAGGAAGGAAGGAAGGAAGGAAGGAAGGAAGGAAGGAAGGAAGGAAGGAAGATGAATTTGAGTCCTTTCACTACTTGTTTGTGGTGGAAGGAGAAAGGATTTGTCAGCAGGTGAGATGAAAAAATAACAGTCAGATACCAAATACTCTGATTTAGCAAGGTACTTACTTAGATCAGGAAGGATATTTCTCCCCGCAAGTCAATGTGGATACAAAAATTCTGTGTCTCATTCCTCTATTGTTTGGTTTTAAACTATGAGATTCTGGTCACAGCTACAACAGGAAACTAGAAGAGATGAAGCCAGTAAGCTGACATCAGGTACCCGTGACTGTCAGTGTTTACCTTGAGGATGCTTACACTGATTCTCTGTTGAAAATTGACTGCCAGTTCACACTAGGTGAATCCACTGAAGAGTTTTACCTCCTGCAGTGCTCTTGGTACTAAGAATAGCAGAAGTTTGCTAGGATTATTTGGGGCATCAGTCAACCCACTTCATACCCTTGCAGGAACCTCAGAGATGAGTGAAATACTTCTACTTTTCTAATTGTGACTGCCACTAGTCTCCTCAAACTTCTTAGACTTTTAACAGATGTGGCTCCTCATCACTTCTTAAGCAGTTCTGGGTCAACAAAATTAATATGGAGAAATTATGACATGAGGACTCATTCTGTCTACTATAGATATTTCAGGAATTGAAACCATACATGTTAAAGAGAGAACTGAATTAGAATTAACCTTTTTAATTGCTTTTTCAAAATATTTTTTTGGTGAAGCTGTTTTCAACAACATAAATGTAGATTGAGCAGTTTCAAAACATATACTTGGAGTAAGCTTGTACTGAGGACATTTAAATTGAGTAAAGCATGCCATGATTCAGGGATGCTTCACAAAATGCATGAAACCAATTCTTGGACTGTAAAAGCTGTGTGAGAGGAACAAAGCACTGAGATCCTTGAGAGCTAGAAGGTCCCAAAGGTGAGAATTATAGGACAGGAGATCTACCCTATCTGGGTAGATAAATAATATCGTACCAGATCCCTGCCTTGTCTCCAGTAATTAATAAGAAAGAATAAATTGTATGTCTAAGAGTTCTGTCCAGATGCAGCTACAGGATTGACAGCAAGAAGGAACAGGGCAAGATTTTAGGAGTCTCTTATTAATTCTAGCTGTAATCATCATGATAAGATTTTTGTGATGGACTAAGATAAGCCTGCCTTTTTAATCTTATTATCAAGTACAACAGGAAGTAATTAGTGATCTAGTCACTGCATTAAGAATTGTTTCATAACCATATACAAAGGCTAAACTGTGAAGTCCTTCTGAAGACTTTCAGTCTTCTGAAAGCTAAATAGATAAAAATGTGGAATCATATACCTTTCAGAAGTGTTTTTTAAATTTTAGGGGAAAAAAAGAGCAGAACCTTTTGAAATGACATTCTCCTTGGTATTTATCTTGCTGTCTTATGGTATCTAGAGGGAAAATGAAAACAAAGGTTTTATTTTTTTTCCTATACATACTAGAAAATCTTTAGTACCAATGAGGCTTGCCAAATTGAGAGCCTGGGAGAATAACTTCTGTACTAGCAAATTCAGAGAATGAATATTATGTTACAAGTGATAATGCAAGCTCCCTTAGACTAAACCCATCAATTTGTCTCATTCCTGACCTGAAGGCAACTACCTCCAGAGATGGAAAAAGTTTAGTCTCATTAAGTGTGTATCTCTCAGCCTTTTTGTTAGAACTGCCAATCATTGTTATCAATGTAGTAGTGATGCCATTCAGGGTCACTGAAAACAGCATTATTAACAGAATTTACATAAAGTAAGCTGCAAAATTGAGATTACAAAATAACTTTGTTGCATTGTCTCATTTTCCACCTCCCAAATGTTTAAACAGTATGTACCTTTCTGCGGAGTTGTTCACTCTCCATGTTACTACTGCTCTAATAAAAAACCTCTGTTAAAAAGATAGTAATTAGCTAGATAGCTTACTTCGAAAATGAAGTTTCAGTGTTCCAGGACTCCTGAGTCTTTGAAATCTGCTCCACAAGACTGATTTATAAAATCACTTTGGAAAACGAGTCGATCTCAATTCAAGCTCACATTTTAAAGATATCCAGGCTTCCCAGTACTACTTTTCCTACTGGAAAGATAATTCAGACTGTCACTGCTCTTATAGCAAGGAAACAGCAAACTTTGGGGAAAAACTATTGCTGGTTTCCTCATGCATTTTTATTTTCCCACCACCATCCTCCAGGTTCACCAATAGTAGCCCTCATTTCCCTGAGGTACTTCTAGTTAGGTTTGTATGACAGTATAGATAAGACCTGTTATCACAGCCTTTGTCATAAGATATTCTATTAGTCTTACATTATACAGAAATAGCTAAAAATTGTTCTACTGTAAACCATAAAGCAAAAGTATTTCTCTTAACAATAGCCAAGGTACAGTAATGTCTCTCCGAACAGAAAAACTAATCACTCTGTCTCTTAGATATATAATGTGCTATAAAGGACAATTAAAGTAAAAATGAAAAAATTCTCAAAAACTACAGCAAAGAAATAAATAATTTTGTGCAGTGCTAATATAATTTAAGATACATTAATCAGAAGGTTTTATTATATCAATGTACCCCTCTACCTCTAATGCCAGTCTCTAGTAATCATTATAGTGTTCTCAAGACTGTGACCAATTTAGATTTAACATACAGAAAGCTTCACATGTCTTTTTGAAAAAGAGTCTCTTTTGTTGTGGGTTTTTTTGTTCATATCCACTACAGTTTTACAAAATCACTTGCAAGACCCATGGTTCACTTTCTCCCTAGTTAATGAGTTCAACGAAAAAGGCCCTGAACCAGAAATCAATTCTTGCAGTCTGAAATGACTTTTGAAATCTCAGGATAATTTTCCACTACTCTTTTCTGTCATCATTTCTTCCTGGATTCTTTTTAGTTACAGAGCATTCAGGATTCATTGCTCTCTTGCACATCAACATGTAGGACAAACTTTTTCTTAAAGGCTTGAGAACTGATCTAGAAAGAACAAAGAGAAAGTCAAAGCGTCGTACAAGGGATCCATGCCTCAATTATCCCAGTATTCCTAAAATAGTTGAGAGCAACTTCCAACTTTGCAAATGAGCATCAAATTTAGAATTAATCTTCAGTTTTAACCTGTTTACCTACACTATCTAGACCAAGCTATAGAATCTCTGCGTTACACTTACTAGCTTTTGTTAATATTAATTATTAATATAGAAGCTAATTTTAGCGTATTAAATATTAGCAGCAATCCAGTTGAAACCACAGCATGCAATGTAAGTCAGCCACTAGAGTATTTCATGAGAGGTTTTGGTACATGTTTATGTCTATACTATGTTACAGATGCAGTTGCACTGCTACTATACTATACTACAGCTGAACTAACATGTACAAAAGTCATGCCCAGGTTAAGGAAGCTTGGTCGATCTTTTCAATTCATCCATTACACATAAAACTTTTCTATATAACACATAGTTAAAAAGGTTTTGAAATCTCTATAAGTCAAAAAAAAAAAAATGATAAAAGACCACCTGATGAAATTGAATAGCCACAAATCTAAGGAGACTGATGAAAAAGATCCCAGGGTCCCAAGGAAACTGGTTGATTTTGCCAAGCCACCCTCCATCATATTTGAAAAGTCACAGTGGTCATGTGAAGTCCCCTGTGATTGGAAAAAGGGAAACATCACTCTTGCTTTTAAAAAGTGGAGAAAGGAAGGCCTGGGAAGCTACAAAGTGAGGAGCCTCACTTTTGTGCCTGGAAAGGTTGCAGAGAAGATCCTAATGGAAACTATGTTAATGTACATGCAAGGCAAGGATGTGGTCCGAGACAGTCAGCACAGCTCCACTATGGACAAATCATGCCTGACCTGGCTTTCTAAGATGTAGTGACTGCAACAGTCAATGAGGGAAGAGTGACCAATGTTGTCTACCCAGACTTCTGTAAGCCGTTGGCAGGGTTTCACACAACATCCTTATTTCTTAATTGAAGAGATATGGATTTGAAGGGTCGAGGGAGATGGTTTTAGACTAAAAGAGGGGAGAATTAGAGTAGATGTTTGGAGGAAAATCTATACTCAGAGGGTAGTGATGCATGGGAACCAGTTGCCCAGAGAAGTAGTGGATGCTCCATCCCTGGAAGAGTTCAAAGGCAGATTGGATGGGGCCTTGGGCAACATGATATAGTGAATGGCTACCCTGCCTGTGGCAGGGGGCTTTGAATTAGATGATCTTTAAATTGTCTCTAAACCCAAACTATTCTATGGTTTTATGATTCTATTATAAAGGGAAAACTTTTATTCAACACCACCTAACACATGGTGTTTGTCGATAGTTTGAACACTTTGAAGATTGACTGGAAGCTGTAAGCACATGCCCTATTAAAGCTTTAGGATAGGAATAAAATGCAAATGGTAATTTTAACACAAAATGCCTGTACTCAGCACCAATGAAGCTGCACCTCGACTCCTGTGTTCAGTTCTGGGCCACTCACTTCCTGTTGAGTGAAATGAAAGAGGTGTTGGTGCAAGTTCAGAAAAGGGCAATGGAGCTGCTGAAGGGTCTGGAGCACAAGTCTGGTTAGGAGCACCTGAGGGAACTGGGCTTGTTTATCCTGGAGAAAAGGAATGCCCAGGAGGGGACGTTAATGTTTTTTAGATCTATCTGAAAGGAGGTTGTTGCAAGGTGGATGCTGGTCTCTTCTCCCACATAACAAGAAATAGGACAAGAGGAAATGATGTCTACTCGCAGAAGAGGAGATTTAGATTGGATAGTAGGAAAAAATTCTTCACTGAAATGATTGTCAGGCATTGGAACATTCTGTGGTTGTGTTACCATTCATTGAGGTATTTAAAATAAATGTAAATGTAGCGTTTGGGGACTTGGTTTAGTGGAGGATTTGAAAGTGCTGGATTAATGATTGGACTCGATGATCTCAAAGGTCTCTTCCTACATGGATATCTTGATTTCTTTCCAATTCATTCAGCATGTAAATAAGGAAGAAAAGAAGAGCATGGACAAATGGACAGATAGAATAAAATACCCATATGTCATTTAACTGGCACCGAAATTGGTAGAACTACATTACATGTGCTAAAAAATGAGTCTGGGTTGTTGCACAGAACAGACATAAAAACAGAGTCACTGATAGTCTACAAACATAGATATAATATCAAGCCATGGCGGGGGAGGGGGGAAGTCTGAGACAAAGAACTGAGCTGTGGTTACACAGAAAAACTCCTATAGAAGACTTGCTATAGCTATAGTACACCTTATTTTTTCCAGTTGTGTAGGTTGAGATTTTTATTTCAAACTCTCCATTCACATTGGCATGGATGGATTAACAATACACAATAAAAGTTATTTCAAGATGTATTTCAAATTGGTTTAATTAGTTAATATATTTTTCAAGTTAAAAAAGTAATTGAGAATGTTGGGAAAAAATAAGATGTCAGTGCCTCAAAAATAATTTTATATTTTTAAATGCAAATATTTTCATTCTGAACTCACAAATAACCATGAAAATTAAATAAAATGTCAAAAGTTACATAGGTGTTGGACTTTAAAAAAGCCCTAGTTTTTATAGTCTTTTTGTTGTTTGGAGAAGAAATACATAATAACGACTTTCAAGAAAATATTTAAAACACTTTCCCAAATTCAGGGTTTTTTTCTAAGATTTCACAAGAGCAAAATTGTCCCACAAACTGATCTACAATACTGTGGGACAATAAATTAAACAGAAGGTATAAACCACTAAATTTTATTTTGGCTTATGATTTTAGATTTTAATCTACAATAGGTTTTTGTGTTTGATTTTTTTAGTTTTTTGGTTGGTTTTTTTTCCCAATATAATATGTGATGTATAAAAAGTAGAACTAGCTGTGTAAAAGGGTTAAAAAATAAACAAAGATACTCCGAGCTGGGTTTTTTTTCCCTGCAGTTCATCTACAAGCTAAAAAAATTCTCTCAAACAATCCAAGCCGAAAATAAATCACGGAGACTCAGAAGAAAAATTAATCACCTACTTAAGCTGTCATGACTTGTTCTGGGGAAAACAAAAAACAAATGAAGTAGAAACTCCAAAAGTCTGAATTTTCCCCCATTAAAAGACAGTAGTAGAGATTTGATTAAAAGTCTCCACAAGGGCAAGGCAATTAAAGTAAACATCTACATTAAATCTTAAAAGTCCTGACATGAGTTGACCTCCCACCTTTAGCAAGTCCTTCTCTCCACAGCATTTCACAACAAATGATGCTCTTGAGAAACTATATTTGTTGTGTGTATCAGCCTGAATTGTTGCAGAAAGCAGGTAACTGGCAAAATGCCACTTTAAGAGTCATCTATGCTCCCTTTATTTGGCCATTATGAGCAGAAACTTCTACTACCATGTTATATAATTTTTTTTTTCTGTCGTGTATTAGGTACTAATCATAACAATCTTTACTGAATAAAGTCTATGTTTTTTCATAAAAAGCCTATTGAATGATACTTTAGCACTGTTGCCTGAGAATTCGGTCAAAGTTTCAAGAGGTGATCTGTATTTTCTTTTTAAAGACTGCTTACATAATTATGAGTTTCAAGTGTTGCTGTCATTCAAAATTTGAAATAGGTCACCCTACTAGGATATTTGAGAAAGAAAGTTTAAGTACTAAATCTTAAATACTAAATGCTGAATTAAAATCAGACATTGCAAACCTATCACTTCCCTTTCTATTTTTCTAATTTCATCTGAAGTACTTTGCAGTTCCTGATTCGCTTTGATGCATGAAAGCTATAGCAAAGTTGTGTGATTGGAACTGCTGCATAACAGGACCTTGTGCTGCTTCTGTAAACTAAAAAAAGGGGAGAAGAAACCACTGAGGAGGTGGTAGATATGGATAAAAGACAATTTAAACAAAAGAAATCAGAAATTCTCTCATGTCTTTGAAAGAAACAAATCTTCATGGAAACTGAAACACATTGGCAAGATACCAGTGACTGCAAACACAGCAAATATTATTGAGCTACGATAAGTATTATATTGCTTCAGCATTGAAAAGATGAATATTATTTCTATCGCTGATGGCCAGTAAGTGAAATATTTGCATCCAAGAAAAAAAAAGCTAACTCCTAACTTATTCAGCCTACCATCCCAGCCTAGCTCTTCAGCCTTAAACACTAAGTGAATCAGTTTTATTTATCTGAGATGATCAATGTTCTGGATTTCTTCACTGCATTGAATATTTTCTTTTATTTCACATCTTTCTTCTTGTGGCTATCCTATTTGGACATCAGAAAAGGACTGCATGGTTTGACATCCACCAGGAATAAAGATATTCTGTTTTACTCAATGTTTTAAAAGTTATCATTATTCCAGTCAGCTTCAGATTCTAGACAGTTACCTATAATTATTTTCATTTCTGCAAAATTAGAACTTAAAAGAATCAAGGTTATGTAGCCTTAATTTGGGTTGTATTTATGTCTTTATTTTTATATGGAATTATGATCAGAGAAGAGAGAAGTTAAAAATGATCTACAAGTATTTTTTCTTATTAAAATTAAAAAGAAACAGTAGAAAAAGTATTCAAAAATTTGAGAAATAGCAGTGATCCATCTTACTTTAACTAACAAGAAACTCTGAGATGCTTGAGGGGAACAATGTTTCAATGAGCTCATACTCATAAAAGACAAATGAATGGGGAAGCATAGAGAATTGTTAGTACTGAAGAGTGAAAATAAACAAACAAACAAAAAGCCAAATTATTTGCAGACCTAAGGAACTTAGTTATTTCTCTACTCTATCAAAAGTATTCTGAGCTCAAACAGAAAACTAGGAGAAAAAGAAGCAAATTACTAATGCCTATCTCTTACTACTTTCAAATGCTATGATGTCTAGGAAGTACAAGATCTTTCCTTCCGTTCAGCACTTGGGAAACAGAATAAAAGGGAGGGAATAAGTAAAAATTTCCCTCATATATTTAAAGTTACATGAAATTTCATCTCTTTGAAAAAAGTTAAGTGCTACACAAAACTTGAAATTGCTACTCTGAGTCCTTACTGATGTTATGACTGAAAATCTCTTTCATTCCAGACAAGCAAGAGCTGGAAAAAATGCATATGGTGTTTTGTTTAATTGTTGTCTCTTTCTGGCAAAGGCGGGTGGATTGCACATATAAGAGAGGCTCTAATTTTGATACAGATTTAGAAAGCATTTTTCTATATAATTTTAAGCAATTTTCTATGTGGTTCTTGAGTGTACAGAGAGGAAATTTTTGAAAAAAATCTAAATTTTACCTTTTTATTCTCAAATACATAGCTGAATATCCTCTTGAAAAATAACTAGCAATGAGGATTTCCTCAGGGCAAGCATGTAAATATATTCCTGTTCATTTTTAGTCTTAATATGATTGTACTCAGACTCAGTCATACCTATTTTTTCAGAATTTATTTCTTTTCTGCATTTTATCATAATGTGTCATAACTATTCTTACTTAGAATGATGTGAGTCATGGAAATGCAGAAAGATGTCTTGAACCCTGAAACGCAGAGATTTTAAACGGTACACTGTAGCTCAGTGAATGTTGAAAGGCACCAAAATGTACTTTTCATTTTGAACAACCTGAGAAACATTTGGGACAATGAGAGTGATAATTCATTATGGAAATCCTAGAAGATGAGAAAAAAAAAATAAACCAGAAGGATTCTGCTCCATCTCGTGGATATTATCTGCCTTCCACATTTACATTGTGATTTGAGATACTGTGGGGATTTGGTTGGTCCACTGTTAGTCTGGAAAGCACAAGAATATGCCCATCTAGATGTCTATGCCTCTGTAAATGTTTGGAGAAACTTTGCCCTTAGGAGGTCACAGTACGTACCTTGACATTCTGAGGAAAAGCTACCAGCTTTAAAGGCAACCAAGCAGTTGAAGAAGATTCCATTAAAGGTAGAACAGAGGTGAGCCAAAGACCAGGAATGAATGCCAGTAAATTCTCACTTTGGAAGGGTATAGATAATATCTTCAGAGGGTTCATTGCTTCTTATCAACTTTCATGTGCAGAGGCCTACTACTCCAGCCTTCATCTCTGGGATGGGAAGGAAGTGCAGGAAGGCAAAAAGAGAGAAAGACCCAACAGAACAGATTGTGATCTGCAGGAAGGCAGAGAAATGCCAAGAAGTTCCTAAGCTGTATTTCTACTGCAAGGAAAAAAATTATATATAAGGACACACACAGCAATGTATTGTCATAAAGACCTGCTCCAGCAGTGGTTGTGAGCAACGTGGCTGCCGTGACTGTGCCTTCCTGCTCCTGTGGTTAGAGGGAGAAACTTGTTCAAAATGAGGATGTGTAATTTTAATACAACACTACACAGCACAGAATGCTAGATGAAGGCTTGCAAAGAACCCAGCTTGTCCAGAGCTGTCTTAATTATCATTACTGACATTTTGTTCCTCTTATTACTATTGCTCACATTTTTCAGAGTATAGAAATATCTAGCTAAAATCAAAATCTAAAGACTAAGCACCTTGGACACGGAAAAAAAATCTTTAAAGTCCCTCTCTAACTTCCCTCACCTTTGACCATTATCTTTGTAAGAACTCATGGTTCATCATATCTAACATGTTTTTATTCCTACCCCCTTCTTGAGGCTTTTAAAAATAATTTGGATTTTTCCATCATGCTGTGATCAAGAAAAAATTATGTTAAAATAGTGCTGCAGCATCACAGTGACTGTACACACAACAGAGTACCAAATTAATTCACGACATCTAAAATGTTTGATCACCCAGGGGGAGAGATACATGAAAATCAGTACCATCTGAAAGCAATTCCTGAAGTAATTTCTTCTGCAGAGATTGTCATGTAAGAGACAATGAATTTGATGAACATCAACACATTATCATTGGACCATTCAGGATACGAGTATGAATAAAGCTTTAAACTGGAGGAGGATCAGAAGAGAACTCTAGAAACCTGTGTACAGGAGAATATGAGAGATGTCTGTCATAGATACTGGACAGGAACATGTGTTAGAATCTGCAACATCAATTATTTCTGTGAAATCATTGATGCAAGACAAGGAAAAGTCCATCTCAAAATCACATTATGACAATTTTGTTCCTCTATGATAGAACTAATAAAAGAACATGTTTCTTTTAACATAAATTTTGTTTCCTAAACAACAAAATTGTCACATTAAAAATGCTGAACTGTCAGAAAAGTATTATATTGTGTAAAACAACAAATGATATAATTATTATTATTTGCATTATATTCTGGTAGCAAAGAAATAGATGCAAACAATCTGTGTATTCTTATGGTGCATTCATTTTCTAAATGGGCAATTGAAAAACAGGGTTTTCAAAAATACAATAGGAAATTGAATCCTAAGCTTGAATTTAATTGATGATGATAGGAAAAAGTTCCAACAGATATTAATGGGGAGTTTAGACAAAGTCCAAAGGGAAAACAAACAAACACAGAATCCCCAACTGAAAATTTAAAAACAATTGCTGCCTCTCTTTGTGTCAATTATCTAAGCAACTAAAGCTGCACTACTGGATATATTGAAGACAATGTTACTTTGGCTGTTTTGAGCATATTAGGCATAACTAAAATAACTCAAAATGCACAAAGCAGGCCTCCACTTATCTAAGTCCCCCACAGGGCCCTATTTAGAAAATGTATTCAGAGCAAAATTATGGTATAAAGGCAACACAGATTATGGTATCTTGCATAAGAAGAGCGGCCCCAGTCATTTCAAAGCACAGCAAAGGAAGAGAAGCAAACAACAGAGAACATGACTATGGCCCACTGATGACAACATCCCTGTTGTAAAGGGGACAATTTGTTTGCTCCGAGGAGTGCTTACACATCTTATACTTATCAGCCACGGGGTAAAGTGTAAATATGTAAGAAAGCTCTAGAATTGAGAACTGTAATCTAGGACTTTTACTGGATGAATGCTCTGAAAAAACATCCCTAGATCTCAAATTTTATTTTGAGTCCATTGGCGTCATATCTTAAAATAGCATGGCTTCATCAACAAAGTAAGCCCACCTTTACTTCAAGACTTGCTTTTAGGTAGGTGATAAGTGCTACTGGAGAAAAAAGTGAGGGTTTCGTAAGGTAAAGAATGCTTGTTTTATAATTCTCTGGGACAAATGTGATGACTGAATTGTTTATAATAAAGACGGTAGCAGCAATAATCTTCACATGACTTAGGGTTTTTTTTTGTTCACTAAGCCCCTTACCTGGTGATCTGAACAAACAACCTACTTAAAGACATACATAAGGGCTGGTGAATTAAACTATGTATTGATATAAATATTAGCAAGATATTAATACATTTTAAAACAGAGATTAGAATCAAATCCAGTGAACAGCCTAGGAATTTAACAGTCAACTCAGAATCCACAGAGCTTAAATGGAAACAGTGCAATACTGACTCTTCTTCACTGGTCACATGAAAAGGACAATGACTTACTGTAGGCAGATCAAAGAAACTTCAGCAATAAAAGAAGAAACCTTAATTGTCTTATGTAGACTGAACAAATAAAATAAACATAGTGAGAAAATCAGATTATAAATAATAGCAATAACATTTTTAGGAGAAATTTAGATTAAAGAAATAAAATGAAACCTTAGATTTGGGCTTGAGCAACATACAACAACTGGATCAACATCTTTAAGAGGTGCTATGAAAATGGCTTTAGTGGAGACAACATGACTTTCATAAAAGGAAGTCACGCTTACAGACCTGCTAGAATTCTTTGAATGGACTGACAGCTGTGGGAATCAAGATCATCCATTTCACATAATCTTCCCAGTTTTCTAAAATGCCTTCACAACTCACTCATGAAAGATTTTGAAAGGAACTAAGTAACCTTCTTATAAAATGAATGTCACTGCACAGATAAATAATTGATTACAAGGTAGGGAAGAAAAGTGCAGGAGTGGAGAAGGGCTGCCATGTAATTTTCACTTTGGTTTGTTCTGCTTAACACATGGAAAACAGAGCGAGGGATAGAATGATGACGTTTTGTACTAAAATTACTTTTTTTCAGAACAGAATGGACAAGAACAAATAAGAAAAACTAAGGTGAGAGACTTATGATGTGAATGACAAGACAATAAAACCTCAAGTAAAAGTCATCAATGAAAAATGTCCATATGGGGAAAAAAAAGAAGTATTTATTTCATGCAGAAAAAGCTACCCAGACACTCCCTTGGAAATGTGATTTTATAATTATAAAATGGAGTTCTATGAGAAAGATCAATTTACTCTTTAGCATCAATGAAAAAAACCCAAAATAAATCCTATGAATCATTTCAAAAGGCAGAGGGAAAAAACAGAATATAATTATGCCTTATAATAAATCCCTGGTTTACCTGCCTCCTGAATAATTCATGTAGCTTGGTTCAGTTTCAAAACTTTAGCAATAGAAGTAAAAGTTCAGAGAGGTAAGTTCAAGGTAAGAAGAATGATCAAAAGTATAGAATATTTTCTCATTGGAAATGGCCAAGTGGACTGTACTTTCAGCCTGGAAAAGAGGTGAATCATGAATAAACAATAGATGGAAGGTAATTGGGTTTCTCTTATCTAATAGTAGAATTGACTATATTAAGCCAGTAAGATCCAAATCGAAGAGAAGTAAAAGGAGACGATTCTTCAGGCGACAGAACATAGAATTCTTGGGCACAAAATTTTTGAGTGTCAGCTGTTTATCTGAGTTTACAGTTAGTCTGGATCAGTTCGTGAAAGCAGTGAGAGTTACTTTAAGAATGTCTAACTCAGAAATGTGGATCTGGATTTAACAACATATCTGAACCATCTGAAGCATTTGCATATATGGGACTTATATGTTGAGAAAAGGATTGAGAGGAGGCAAGAAGAAGAGGAAAACCTAGATACATGTTTTGAAAGGGGCTACACTTCCATGCAAAAAGCTCACATGCATAGAAGAAACAACATGCAGATAGTTCCTAAAAGGCCGAGAACTAAATCTACTTCATTAATCTCATGTTAATATCTCCTCAGAAAAGCATTTACATTGTTCCTTTTTCAATTTTGAAAGTTGCACAAGTCACCAGATGAACCAAAAATCCTGTCAATCAGTGTCAGACCACATACTATTCTAAATTTTGAACAAGCAAGAGAGTCCCACCTTTAAAATTCTTGCTATTTCCATTTTCTCAGATCAGAAAAGGAACTAATTTCCTTTCTGAGAAAGTCAGCTAGTTTTATCCTTAGAAAAGAAAAGGTTAAGCAGAGGAGAATGGACAAAACCCACTTCTAAAAGATAGTGATGGGGTTGGGGGTTTGTCATCTCTGTTGAAGGACTCTTCCACTTACTCTGGACTGACTGCTCAATATTTTATACTTATCTCTGTATCAAATATTTACTCAGAAACATTTCTACCAAATTTTCACAAAGGTATTTCCATCATGATGTAACTTCCAGCCTCAGATATACAGGCAGCTGTAAACTGCATAGGCTTACAATCATATTTAAGTACAAGACTGTTAACCTTGAAAATTTCCACTTTTTTTCTTTGCTTTCAGATTTTTCAACTGGGAAAGGAAAAATGTTTTATTAGTAAATTCCTTCACATATTATCAGGTTTTATATGAGAAAAAATTTAAGAAAAACTTAGTAAGTAGTTAAAAATAGTAATTAAATGGCAGTTTGTAGAGGAACACTTTCCTGTGTTACTCTCATCATTAAGAGTATCAACAGGTCATTTCAGTGTGGTCACACAAGCACAAACACATATTAATCTTCTCTTAAATGTTTTTCATGATAATGGCCAAGAAATGCACTTATATTCCCATCTGAATGATATGAAGAAAAAATTTCAAAAACACGCCACCAATTTAACATTTTATTTGTCATTCAATTCTCTTTGAAAAACAAAATTTAACACATCATGCCCTGCTACAAAGTATGAAGGTCAGAAAGACAGCAAGCCCTGCTGTAGTTCTTAAATTCAAATGTTTCTATGGTAGATTTTTTCATCTTTATTTAAAATATCTAATTCTTTTCTGAAATTATTTCCCTCTCCTATGACACAAACTGTTTGAAATGCTTTGCCAGACATTTATGGAACTTCTCAATATTATAAGCCTCAAATACAGTTCATGTTGGGAAGTTAGAAAATTCCATTGCCATAATTGAAGGTAGGAACCTGTGAAGAATCAATTATACTTCTCTGATCAATGTTTTCCTCTTAAAAGTACATGAAACTGCTCACTCTTAACACAAAGATGATTTTTCAGTTCTTAAAACAACTTGTATCTAGGAAAAAGTTGATTAGAATACTGAAAATATCCTAATAGCAAATAAACGCAGCTCTACAAGAACAAGCCATGTCCTAGACTCCGACATCAGAATGCTTTGCGAACACCCATCGTGTTAAAAATAGATGTGTGCATTTGCCTGTGTGGGCCTGTGTGTATGTGTTTTACTGTTTAGCTACCCAAAACTTTCACCCCCATTGGATCCATCACAGGGAGAAGATTCTATAGTAGCATTTATTTTAAGTAAAGTCATCCAACAAGCCATATTTTGCACAATACATACTGGCTACAATGCTGTATGGTAAACATTTTTACAATTTGAGTGTCAAAAACATCTGCTGCACAGCAGTGCACAACCCACCAAATAAGAAAAATGTAGGTGGCCTACAATTTAGTACACTAGACAGTTGAAAGGAACTGTGAAAAATCCTGGAAAACAACCGTGTTCAGAAATCATTATAGATTTACATTGTTAGTAATTATGAGGACTGCCTCTCAATGAAGTTCTCATTTCATTGTATGATGCTCAGTAGACAAGATAAAGAATAAGTTCGTGTTAATATGATATATTTGCATATATAAGTACTACACATAACTATTTGGTTAACACTGATGCATTATAAATGACCATAGAAATAAGGAAACAAGTAAAAATTTTTCTTTGGGTTTCCACTTTAATCAACAGTTTACTAGATCTGCAATGTGTCAGGGATCAAAAATTTCCACCTTGTGAACATAATAAAAATTATCAGACTCAGGTATCTTCATTGTCCTGCAAAGTGAAACTTAAAAGAATCAGAAGTGAAGAAAAAGTTAAATACTGTATGTCTTGACTGGTACATGAGAATGACAAAACTTGAAGCTAAATAAGACCCTGAGGATATTCTGTTTGATATTATAATGTGTATTTTAAGTAATATTCACTTGTCCTAAAATATCAACCAATGGAAAAGAACAGTTAGTTACCAGGTAGAGAAAAAGGGGGAAGTCTAGACTTTAGTTAGTTTCCCCAAAGGCACAACATTTTCTTTGAAGTCTAAGATTTATATGATGGAGACACAGAATTTTTCAAGTCAGATGATAACGAGTTTTTCATGTTATTGATCGCATATTTGTGCACCATATTTTTAATGTGTGTAGATTTTTCTCCTGTTTTTATCTGACAGTTAAAATCTGCTTAGTGTGGGGAAGAAAATGAGAGATGTTTAGCAAACAAGGGTAAGGCTGACAATGAAGGTTTACTAAGAATGAACATAAAAAATAATCATTTAAAAAGGGGTCAAATGAAACAAATCCTAATGTCCTATATGGGAGTTAGTGCTTATAAACATATAAAGCTAGGGTTCTTTCATTTGTCCAATGACTTGCCTGTGGTGCTGCACGCTGCTCAGACCTTCCTAAAACCATGGCCTTAGGGGCAAGTAAGGCAAATTCAAGAACTGCCCTTGTTTGCCTCTGCTACACAGAAACATTTATTCTCTTCTCTGGGCATGATGTTTGCATCTTGTGACTTTTGCTCACATTAAAATTTTGGTGGACAGTTGATACAGAGTGTCAACTCCGTCCCAGATCATTTTGTGATACAAGTTGGTTTTCAAATACTGAGCTTCCATTAACTAGAAATATTTTATCAATTTAATGCAGGTCCTATCAGAGAGCATAGAGGGATGACAGAAAACAAAGGAGGGGAGAAATAAGTGAACTTAAAGTTTAACCTTTAATAGAAAACTTTAATTTTAAAGGACCCAGGTTGGTCCTATTTTGCATCATATTTACATAATAATCAAATACGGATACTACAGAAAAACAACCTGATCACATTTTATTAAAGTCCAAGAGAGTTAAGCCAAAGTCAAAATGATGTTAAATTAGGACTGTTATAAAGACATGAAGAAAACTGTCCTCCAATCAATTTTTCCATTACAGTTCTGGATTATTCAAGTTTCCTAGTAAAGGCCAAAGTACCAAAACATCCCAGTTAACACAGTAACATTTTTCCTCATTGCAATTTGGCAAATTATTTCTGAACTAGAAGGTGGGTACTTTTTTTTTTTTTTTTTCCTTCTACCAACATGGTCAGTTTTTGGCTGTGGCAGCAAACCTGTGTCCCAAAAGCAGCACAGGAGAAGAATTTTCTCTAAAATGTCCTCTCTGACTTCCTTTTGGTCTGGGCATGTAGTAAATTTGCTGTTGACCTCTAGTAGCACAAATTATGAGGTTAGTTTAGTTGTGCTTGGTTTATTATTTGGGTCAGGGTGGCATTTTGTCTCAGCTCCATTTCTCATCCTTTCTTGTGGATTGCAGTGCATGGATAGCATGCACTGTTTTATGCACCCTGTACATGAGGTGTAAAAAATTCAGCTTCTACCGAGATTACTTTAAAGGCACGTAAATTAAATAGCAGCAGAAATGTCATGAATTGTGTTGGAGCTGAAGAGACAGTGTACATATTCAGAACACTGATACACCAGTGTTTGGTTTTGCTGCCATTGTCAGAGCAAGGGTAAAACAACAAGTATTAGCTACAATTAAGAAATGGAAGTGATGAAAGTTCAGGAGAGCTCTTCAGTATTGTCTGTAAGTTTATCAAACATTTCTTCTAGAACTAAGTCCAAATATATCATAAATCTGACAGGGTTAGATATGACAAGCAATTGGAATACACAAGAATAATTGGAACACTCTTTTTTTGACTTGTAAATAAAAGGGATTCCTGCAGGAATACCTTCAGATCCACTATTGCAATCTAACAACAATTCTTTATATGGGAAAATGTACTATTTATTTAACTGTAATTTACTAGCTATGTACAAAATTTTAAGAGATAATTCTTCGTTTTGGGGAAGGAAGCTTAAAAATATCAATTCACTGCAGGACTGAAGAATGAAGATTTATGGTTGAATAATGACTGTTTGGTGAATGATGAATTGGTTGGATGGTCAGATCCAGAGGGTAGCAGTTGATGTTGCAATGTCCTTATGGACATCAGTGACAAATGGTGTCTGTCAGTGGCCTGTACTTGGACCAGAACTCTTTAATGCCTTCATCAGTGACATAGGCAGAGGGATAGAGTGCCGTCCCAGCAAGTCTGCAGGTGACACCAAACTGAGTGGTGCAGTTGACAAGTCTGAAGGATGGGATACCATCCAGAGGGACCTGGACAAGCTCGAGAAGTGGGCTCATGGAAACCTCATGAGGTTTAACAAGAAGATCAAGTGCAAGGTGCTGCACCTCAGTCAGGGCAACCCCCAGTATCAATACAGGGTGTGGGATGAACAGATCAAGAGCAGCCCTACCAAGGACTTGGGGGTGCTGGTGGATGAGAGGCTGGACATGAGCTGGTAATGTGCACTGGGAGCCCAGAAAGCCACTTGTGTACTGGGCTGCATCAAAAGCAGCATGGCCAGCAGGGCAAGGGAAGTGATTCTCCCCTTTTACTCAGCTCTCCATGGGGCCCCATCTGGAGTGCTGCATCCAGCTCTGGGGTCCTCAGTACAGGAAAGACGGACCAGTTGGAATGGGTCTAGAGGAAGGACACAAAAATAATCGAAGAGCTGAAGTATTTATCCTACAAGGAAATGTTAGAAGAATTGAGATTGGTGAGCCTGGATAAGGTTCCAGGATGAACTAATTGCACCCTTTCAGTACCTTATAAGAAAGATGAGGATAAACTTTTTTAGTAGGATTTGTTGTGACAGTATGAGTTAAGGGTTTCAAACTAAAAGAGGGTCTATTTAGATTACATATAAAGATGGTTTTTTTACAGTGAGAGTGGTAAGGGCCTGGTACTGGTTGCTTTGTGTCTGCCCTGTTGGAACTAGATGTTGGACTGGATGACTTTTAACATTCTCTTCCAGCCCAAACTATTCTATATTTCTGTGATTTTTAAAACCATTCATAAAGATAACTCAGAATTTTAAAAGATCTTTCAAATTTACTGATTTATAATAGTGACCCTGCCATTTTTTCTTGCTATATCAAACACTTGGAGGTGTCTGTGACTTCCATATGTCATTGTTTAGTTGCATTTTCACCTTTTTTTTTTTTAACCAAGACTTTCATGTTACTCAATTTTATGTGCCTCACTGAACCACTCAGATTTTACAGGCTCCCTACACAGTCAGTAAAAAAAGATTAGTCTTATCTATAAAATTATATGGAGCAAAACCATGGAACTACTTTTCTGAGTAACCTCTCTTAGCTGTCTGCCGTGGTAAATATGTAAGATTGAGGATTCTCTCTATATATTCTCACTGCAGGTATTTTACAATCAAGCAGGTTTTGTGAGACAAAATCCTATGGTAACAATTAGTATCTTTTTTGTAGCAGTAAGGTCCCATTTCTATAAGGTTTAGAAGTAGCTCCATTTAATAACGATTGACAACTATTAAAGTCTCTTGTGATGCAATCATTTCTGGAGATTTTTTTAAAAACTTCAGTTTAAGAAAGTCTTATCTAAGATCTGAAAAAAATGTTTTTGGTGATACAGTTTTCATAGCCAGAATCAGAATTAGTCCTAGAGGAGATAAGGATTTTTACTATGTCCAAGAAAATAAAAGGTTATTATATTTTTAAAAATGTAGAACTAAAATTATTTTATGAACTTGTGTGTTGTATTATTTTATAATGTCAAGCAATAAACAAATCTTACACAGAAGCAATATTCTGTACAGTTAGTTATACTAAAATAACTAATAAAATTAATGAAATCAAACCCGTTTCTATTGTTGACAATTACAGAAAACATACGTATTCCAATAGCATTGAATATGCAATTATGAAGAAACTGAATCACTTTGGGTTTTTTGACTGTGAAAGCAGGTGGAATTATTAAAAACATATCCATCTGGGTCAGATATTTGATCCTGAGGCACAGATAGACTCTTGAAAATGTTCTGTAAAGTCAAAAGCAATCTCTCTTCTAACAAAATATTTTTTGTTTGTTTTTTTGGGTTTTTGGTTTGTGGGGTTTTTTCTTTTTAATAAATGGCCCTGCATTTTGGGCCAAGTTTTTGGTAAACTGATAGATATCAGCTTGGAGACGTCTGTATTCTGAGTCAGCTAGCTGTTACTGTTTTGATTGGAAAAGCTCTCTGAAGCTGAGGAACAAACATCCCACACTGCCACCATTCCACTGATGTGGCAAAGCCTCCTCGCTTGTTCTTCAGTGCAAGCCTGCAAGACTAGTCCTCACCCCCACCCCCTTTCCTTCAGCACTTGCTTTCCATGACAGTGATAGATGCAGTGCTGCTTCTCACACATTTGCTAGATGATCTATATGTTCTGTTAACACTTCATCTGGGTCACCAAAGTAGTGAGGATGCTAAGATAAAGGTCCAGCAACATAACAAACACATTTTTCTTACTGTTACACCATTTTGTAGACTGTCAATTGTAGAAGTATTTGAACTTTTCCAGTACTCTGCTTTCTCATCAGCTTCTTTTGTCTCTTAGCAGGAATCAAAAACTGTTCAGCTCTAGGCTGAACAGAAATGTCAACACCTTGCTGCATTTCTTCCATCTCTATATGATTTAATAGACTAATAACTACTTTATTTCTTATATTGTTTCCTTGAGTCTAGTATAATCTGAGAGTAAATGAAAAATGTAGACATTTCTTCCACTTTTATAAGCATCGGTAGCTGAATTTTATTACCCATTGTCTGGTTCCCACACTACTGCACGTATGTGTTTTTTTTCTGTTCAATTTCTTTATTCCAGACTTTGTTCACAGTGAAATGAAAAATTTATCTGTTACTACAGAACGAAGATAAAAACAAGTATACATGGTTCTTAACCTAAGAAAATCATAAGGAATACCAAGAAAACTCACTGACTTCAATGAAATTTTCAATAGATTCCCATTGGCAAGACAGTTTGTATTCTTACAGACTGAAAATTCCTCCTTCACGGTATGTGAGCCTTTGGGTAAGAAAACTAACGTCTTCTGGTCTAGTGCGCTCAAGAAAAATAATTTCAGTAGACACGACTTTTAGTGTCCATATTCACATCACCAGCTGACTTTTACTACTTGATGACACATCCTTAAACTCTTTGTTTCTTTGGAATGTATGTGAAAATTTGACAAACAAATATGTTTGGAGACTGCTTATTGAGTACTTCATTATTAGTGAATACTAGGGGAAAATTGTAAAAAAGGAGCATCATATATTAAATGCATCACCCCTTTTAAATGCCTGTAGAAGCATTACTGAAATATCCCAAGGAATTCTGGATTTAGGAAAATCAGGAAAAGCTTGTGGCATAGTCATGCCTGGAGCAGCGCAAATGCAAATTAATCCTACAAGAAAATTACTTACTATGAAAGATTCCAACATCACTGACCTAAAACAATTCCACTTGTATTAGTCTAATGTCTCCCAGACAAAAAAGAAATCAATACATTGCAAATATAATCAGCACTTAATGTACTTGTCTTAGTTTAGGGCAAANGCTGAGCAATTGCTTATCTTACAGTAGACCACATGCAGTATAACCACTCTGTACTACAAATCAGAAGTTAGAGACTTCCCTTTAAAATTGAAATATTTTCTGTGTTCACAGGGTTTATCATTGATATGAAAAATAATTTATCTGTGTCAACTTGCATGAATGAACTGCCAAAATGAAACTCAGCATTTCCCAAATATTTCCTCTAGATACCTTCAGCTGAGATTATACAGACAGCTAAGTTCAATTTCCTTTTTTTATTCCAACAAGGAATGAAATAAAAAGAGACTTTAAAAAGGGCAGGTTTTAATTCCCCTCCCATGATTTAAGTTGTGCATTGTGTTGGTAATTCTCATGATATTCATTAATAGACAGCTACAGCAAAAAGTAGGACCAAAGCTGTTTACCTCTCCCTGTGTTGTCCACCTTACCATAGGTAAGAATAATTTTGTTTACTACTGAATGCCTACGTTCAGTATTACTACCTTACCTCCTGTCTAGTATATGTGCTTCCTGACAACTTTTCTCCTCTTCAAAATATTCTGAAAGGTCTCTCACTTTAGTCATGATGCTAAGGATATTACGGTAAATGCAATGAAAGAAAATGCGTCACGTGTCCAAGTACATTTATGCATGCATTAGTAGGCATTTGCCAAAAAAAAAAACAACTACAGTTTCAAAAGCAGCAGAGAATATGTGGATACAGCTTAAAACAAGGGCCTGAGTTTTAACAAGCCTTTGTTTATACAAGGGAGTGCTATTTTCTCCTGTTAGGATTTATATTTATGCTAAATTCTCAAATATGATTCATGGGGAAGTCAAAAAAATCACAATCTAATAATAAAACTTGCAAACTCCCTGATCCTGAATTCCTTCGATATTGTCCCAGAAAATGTAAGTTCCCTGTACTTATTTTGAAGGCTTATGACTGCACATGGAGCAAGCAATTGCAAATTGTCAGTTCCTGACTGCAGTACAAGGAACAGATAATAGAATAACTATTTAGAAAAGTATTGTTTCGCTACAATTTTTCCATTGGAAAAACAGCTACAACACAAGGGCAGTGGAGTCACAGACTCTACATCACCTTGTTTTGACCATTTTTTTCAAGCGCTGCAAAGCCTGTGGGTTTAGCTGCCCACTACACCTTCAGTAGTCTAAGCTTTGCTTTGCAGTTTGTTAGATATTACAGCGCTTAAATACAAAGGCCAAGGAATCCTAAAACCTCAACAAAAAAGGCACAGGCTCACAACTCCATTCTTTGGTTGCCACTTTTCTTTGGTTTTTAGGATTTGAATGTTTAACATTTTTGGTCTCCCCTCCAATTTTCTGTTAAAGAAGCAATATAATCAAAAGATTCCAATTTTGTAGTACTAATATAATATTTGTAATTCCTTCAGAATTGTGCCATGAATATTCGAATCTGGAGAAACACCCCTAGGAGACATATTTTTCCCCTAAATTTCATAAATGTTAACTTTCCTTGAAGTACTTGAAGAGGCAGGCACAATGCAGAAAAAAATGTAGCCAAATCAGGCTGCTATTATGCAGCTATTTCTTTCCCAAAATACCGATTATACTTTCAAAAGAGAAAATGCAACAACAATAAAAAAAGAAAAACACTGAGATGAAGAGGACAAAATGCAGCAAGTGTGAAAATTAATAGAAAGAAGAGTTTAAAAACCTGCTGAGAGGAATAGGATGACAGCTATGTGGAACCAGCGTATCGCAGGCTATGATGATACACAATATGCTTTGCACGTGGAACAAATTCTATATTTTTCAGACATCACCTGCATGAAAATAAGATTAGGGATGGCATGAGTGATCATGCAATATATATGCTTCAGGAGAAGACTGACAGAGTAAAGCTCTGTCTTGCTAAGTCAATGATAAAATGCATGCCTGTTAGCTCTAGTTCATATATTCTGATATTTTCATAGATACTCCAGTTAGCAAACATAAGAGGCATGACCTTAATGAAATTTCAGGAGTATTTTGCCTTTTTAAAGAATCAAATATATAGGCATTGTGTGAATCCTAGACACAGGTGCTATCCATGAGTTTCCAAGGCACAAAACATTTATATAAAATGTATATCTAACCAATAGGGTTTTTTCCAAGAAAAGGCAGAAACATGCAATGTGAGTCTGACTGTCACTTTAGGAATTCATAGTTTTTTTCCAAATTGCACAGACATTAGGATTCCCTGGAATTCTCTAAAGCCAAAGGAATTATGAACAGTCATATCAGACAGTAAAAGGTGTAAAGGTCACAAGAAATAATGACTCAGTTATTAAGGCTGGAATAGTCAATAGGAGTATAATACTGGGAGCCAATTCCTAGCAATCATTTATGGCTAAATGCAAAACCTTCATTGAAGTCTTTAGGAAAGAGCAAGCTGCTTAATGTGTAATTTATTTCTATTACCTTTTCAATAGATTTGACTTTCTCTCTGATTTTCACTCACTAAATATAAAATGTTTAGAGAACAAACACACACAAATAAATCAAACAGCTTTGTGAGGCTTTCCCAAAATCCACTGAAAAGGTAACATTAAGGAACTATAAAAGATGACTATAAAAGATGATGGAAGAGAGTGGGTTTAGATTAAATATTGGAAGGAAATTATTTACTGTGAGGGTTTTGAGCTACTAGAACAGGTTGTCTGAAGGAGCTGTGGATGTCATATCCCGGGAAGTGTTCAAGGTCAGGTTGGATGGAGCTCTGAGTAACCTGGTCTAGTGAAGGTTGCCCTTTCTTGTGGCAGAGAGTTTGGAACTAGATGATCTTTAATGTTCCTTCCAACCCAAACCATTCTATGATCTTATGTTCCTAAAGATAAGCAAAATAAAAAGTAATAGTTTCCACTAAAGAGAACTTATCCAAGGTTCTTTTATTAACAGTTGTAACATTTTTGTTTTAATTTTAATGTTAGATTTAAAGGCATACGATACCTTTACAACTGTATTTGGTCTGCGGTGGAAAACAGTGACAATTTTTATAATTATAGGTTTTCCACTGAGCTTCTAATGGGTCAGAAAGGCTGTTTGATGCTTCTAGTAAAAGTGGAAAGACTTTGCATGTACATTACAGGCATTTTGCTCAATATTCAGATAATTGTAGTGGAATAAGAACACAAACAGGAAAACTCAATCTGCAGGAAGAGAGTTACCTGTGAGACTAGTTTTGGACTGTTGTAAGCAGCATGGTGCCATTTAGAGCAGCAATATTTATAGCGACACGAGTCCTTTCCACACCATATCCAGCTGCTGCTACAACAATGGCTATTTTAAAGAGTGTGAGGAGTAGGTAGTGAGAGGATACGGGTTTGATCAGATGGCACTTGTCCCTTGCTTTCTTCCTTTTTATGGGGATAGATTCATTGTCACCTCACAAACTTCTTTCAATTTTCTGCATCTTCATTTCCATAGCACTCTTCCCTATTTGTCATTATGATTTGCCTTGGAGATGTGCACAATGGTACATGGCTGTTTCTATAGATAGTAAGGGTAGTACATTGGGTAACTATTCAAAACTGAGTTTTGCACGGCTACCAAACTTTCATCAGTCCTATAATGGTGCATGCAAATTCACACCTGCCTGATATAATTACAGCTACATGCCAAGTTCTATGCAAAAATCTAATATATACCTGAACAGGTTAAGCCAGAAATCTACGTTAAGAAACATACATTATTAACAATATCTGTTACTTCTGTGCAAATAGAAATTAATGATTCTGAGGAAAATTAAACAAATCTGGAATAAATTGGTGTTTGAGATATTCTACGTATTGAATAAATTTCAAACTGTGCTGATTTCTAAATCAGATATCAGTTGGCAGGTACAGTTACTGTAAAAGACAAAGACCTACAACCATTAAAAGTTAATGTATTTATTGTACTTTTGTTTGTTATATGTGGTTACTATAAACAGTACTGAAACTGTAGTATAACTGTAAAATAAATTTCAAAGAAAAAAAATAATGGAATACCCTTTTGGACAGAGTAAGAATTAAGCATTTATCCAAATAATTTCTTTACCTTACAGGCATTACCTTATAAAGAAGTGGCAAATTAATTCAACTGAGTCAGACTGAAAATGTTACTGAAATATACCCAAGTAGAATTGGGGAATCTATTTTAAGTAGAATTTTAATTTTGGTAGTATTTAAAACTAACAAACATACAAATCTAACAGATTTGGGTTTTGCATGGAGGTTTCTGCTCTAGAGAAAAATAGAATAATGATGTATAAAATGTTTTGACTAGCAAAAGTAAAATGAACCAAACGAATAGTAAGATTACATAAAAGTTTCTAATAAAATATTTGTTAATATCATTTTTCAGTAATAAGGAATGAAAGAATTAAATATATGAAGTAATTCTTTGAAAAAAGAGCACGTTTTTGGATAACCTTTAAAGAAAGTCACCACAATATGCATGTCATCAAGACTGGATTCCAAAGGTTGAATCACCCAAAACATTTTCTCTACTGCTCACACATGAAATAAATATGAGCTACTAGAAACACAAATGACACTGATGATCTTTAAAAATCCACAACAAAGTTCTGGTAGTGTATAACAGCTTAGCAAGTTAAAAACTTAGAAAAGCAAGTTTCTGGCTAAGTTATACTGGAGAAACAACACTCCTGTCTTTCTTACAGACAAAATAGAACCATGGAAGACAACAAAAATTAATCAATATACATTTCTCTTTATATGAGTCAGATATTTCCAAAGAACTAGATTATATAACTTTCGGAGAAAAGCAAGCAGGCTGTCAATAAGTCAGCCTTACATACGAAACTTATTATAGCTTTTGGTTAACATATCCAAAGTAGAATCACTAAATCTAAAAGGCAAAATACTGTCCTGAGTGAAGAAAACTATGCCAGTATTAAATCAGTCTAATATTCCTTAAAATCGAGATAAATATTTAATTAATAGAACTGTGACTGTAAAAAGTGCTTTATGATAGTGTACTCATTCTTAAGTTCTTCTATAATCTTTTTTAGATAGTAATCAGAGGTAGTGGTCAGTAGGAGCAGGTCAGCAAAAATGAAAAAAAAAACAAATGCAGAGGAAACACAGGTGCCAGTAGTAGCAGACTAATTTATGCAGGTAAAACATTTTTAAACATGATCTAAAATGTTCAGCCCACTCAATTCCAAATATATCATGCCTTTTGAGGGATATGTGCATATAGGAATGTCTATTGATCTACTTGCAGCTTTCGTCAAATGCCACAGAAGGTATTAAAATACAGGGGATACATAAATACAAAAACAAATTGAGAAGAAAAAGCATAGAAGTAGGCATGGATGTGAAAGCAGAAAAATCTTTCTTTTGAAATTATGTAGGAGGAATTCTTGTCCAGTTACTGGTTTCTAAATCTGTGGATGATTTTGAGTATGTTTATTTTATTACTGAGTGAAAGCTTCCTCTGTTTCTACATTCGGAGCAGCTGTGACCTGGGAGTGCTGGGACAAGGCCGACACAGGAGTCTGGACACATCAGTAGTGCCTGGTTGCCCTTAGAGCAGAAAATGAGGTCCAGGAGCAACATAATGCACATTAAGCCAAATTAAGGGGTTGGTACACCCGTAAAGCAGATGCTGATTAAGCAAGCTCACAGTAACAGGACCTGTGGTATAGATACACAGAGTGCAGAAAAATGTGTATGCCGTTAAAATGTGCAGTTCGAGAGCTAAAGATACAGAAGAAACAAGAAATATTTCTGGCAAAATCAAAAACCAGAAATTAATCAGGCCTGGAACAGGTGGATCTCTCCCTATTCTTTTGAGGATGAATGTAGTATTAAAAAAACAAATAAAAACCCCAAAAAAACCAAAACAACAAAACAAAAAAAAACAAAAACAAAAAAAAAAACAAAAACAAAAACAAAACCCAAAAAAAACCCCCAAAAAACCACAAAAACAACAACAACAACAACAACAAATCCAAAGCAAACCACCACCCAAACTCCCAAAAAACAACAACAACAAAAAAAATCCCAACACTGAGAGAGGGAAGAGAATGAAGAAAAATTGTATCCACTTTGTTTCCTGCTCTCAGGCCTGATGATCTAAACCTCCATGACTAAGACCACTTAGGATCAAGGACATCACTGATAGCCAGCATCAGCCCCCTGGTGAACTGTACTCACCACTGATCAAAGGCAAGCTAGTTAAAGACTAATTCTTAGAGTATGTAACGATTGATAGTCATTAAAAACTAACACTTGCCCATGTGTACTCTTAACTAACATCAACCCAGTAAAGTGCTGTTTTAACTTTTGTAACTTGTTTGATTCATCAGTCTTCTGAGCACTCCCATCAAGGCAATCCCTACTTCCCCAGTGTACATATACATATATGAAGTACATACATGTATTCAGGTATTCAGTTATAACACACACCACATTATTAAGTTCTGAAAGCACTTCATGCTTCTGTCACAGTTTTGTTATTAGCTCAAAAAGCTACCAAGGATACAGCTATATTTATGTTCATTTTGTATTCTGTTATGATGTTGGGCTATGATATGCGCATGACTGTTTATGCAAAATGAGATGAAATATGGATATCTTCCAGTTGCCAGCTGTGCAGTTGTTAAATATGGCTGGCCAGGCAAACCTGGCTACAGTAATTTAAATTTTTTGAAAATGACTTGACATTTAGGCATTTTATATTGACAATAAATTTTAAATCAGATGAATAGACATGCTGTAAGGTGCTACGGGGATTTAAAGAGAATCTTATCTCAAAGGAAGAACTTATATTCATTGTTTCTTCTTTCTTTCCCATGGATCACTCATTTATAAATAGTCAAGGGATAAGATATTTTATTCCATCTTTGATCAGCCTTATTCTAAATTAACCCATTTACCGTAGTTCAGTGATGATACGCAGCACTTTAAAAGAATGTAGTACCGAGTTTTAGAATATCATAATTCAGAAATGTTAAGAGGAGACCACTGAAGCTGGTTGCAGAAGGATGTTTCAATTACAAACTAATAAAACATTAACTAACAAAATTATATATTTTGTATCCATTGCATAGAATGTATGCTTCAGGAACAAATATTCACAAAATAATCTGCAAAGAATGCAAGAGGTTACTGGAGAATAACAAATTGAGGAGATTGGGAAAAAACAGAAGACATGAAATATTTTCAAATATATTTTGAAAGAAATAATGAGCAAATATGCAGAAAATGACATAATGCAGGAAGGCTTTATACGTAACATGCTAACTAATCTGTTAGACTTCTTGAATAAATTATTGTTTGAACAAAACAAATACAGCAAAACTCAAACTGGATTTCCGAACCATTTGTATCTGCTATAAAATCTTTTTTAAACCTAAATGATTATGATAAAAAATATAGATATTAGCAGATGAAATAATATATGGTTAAGGAGATACACAAACAGCCAGGATGGAAATGGAGGGATATACATTTTAAGGAGTTTGTATAGGAAGATTCTCCTAGGTTAGATTCATCATCTACAATGAAGAACTCAAGAATTGCCATGCAGCAAAAATAAACTAAAATGAAGGCTGTAATTAGAGAAAATGTGAAACAGAGACAAATAAGCCATTGTCACATTATTGTTACACTGGAAAAAGGTCTGCAAAACCACAGAGCCTCGGTGAGAAAGAGCTGAAGGCAGCAGCTAACAGGGCCCAAAGAGGAGAGCACTTACGAGAATAATACGTACTGCCTAAGCACAACCTCTTCCATGGGCCACTCCAGCCCCCCTGCAGTCCACTGTCAATTACACGGCTGCTACTGACTCAACAGGTATAACAGAGCCAAGCTGCTCCTCCGTGGGATGCTGCTCACTGGCTCTTCCTAAGTTCAACAATGGGTTTATCGCTCAGGTTTCTTTGCTCAGGGTAGATCTAGAGCATAAAATTGCCAGCCATCAAAGCTGCCCAGCAGCCTTACAGCCTGAACCCGAAGAATTAAAGTCAGCTTCTGAAAACGATTTTTTTATCAGCACCAGATAATCTCTTATTGATTATTTACTCCACTCATATTCAAAGAAACACTCAGGGTCCAGTCTTGAGCATTGTTGGGTCATTTAATTCTACATATATATGTAGTATATACATGTCTATATGGTAATCTATGAGCATTTTTCAGTTTGTACATCTTCCTCTCTAATCACATATAGTTATTTTGTTTATTGGTTTATCATAGCAGCATTAAATGTAACACTCCATGTTACTTCAGTAGTAACATCTAACCATATTCAGACATTATGCCGTTCATTCCTGTCTTTGCTTGTGTCTCTGTTGGGAAAAATGCCAAGAAACAAAATTTCTTGTGTCCCCTTGTTGGGGACTGAAGTGAACAGAAAACAAAACCCAGGAACTAGCCAACCAAACAAAAACAACAACAATAAAACCCAGCAACTAAAATTAGTTTGAACTCACTTTCCTGGTTAACAAGAAACCTTCAATTGTGAACCTTAACGTTAAAAAAGACAGAAAATACTGAATGTAGTAAATGGCCATAGGATGAATGTAAATTGCATTCTGGTGCAGTTGCAAAAAAGACAAATCAAATCCCAGTATCAGGATATTTATTTTCACCAGAGGCCAAGACACAGTAACTTAACTGTTGGAGGTCTTGGAAAGGTTTATTTGGAATAGCCAGTGTGACCCTGGGTATCCATGTTCATCAAAGACAAATATGCAGAATGGAAATCTTATCCTGTAAGTAAAGACTAGAAAACAGACTAGAAGAACAGAACAGAAAAACCTGGAGAAACAAAGGGTGAAAGGGAAGAATTACTACATAGAAATACAGCAGGAAAAGATCTAAGCACAGAAATAGTAACCTCTTGCCTAGAAAGAGAAGAGTAAACAACATGCAGAAATCTGAAGTGCTCTTTTAATCAAAATGTCTGCTAAATAGTCACGGTGGCAGCTGCAGAATTCTGCAGAACAGCTTTGCAGCCACTCCTTGCAAGTCAGGCGTAAGAAAATTTGTTATATTTCTTTCACTCAGTATAACAATACCTACATCCTGATTTCAGATATATTTCTTTAAAAGAAAGAAAACAAGAGAAATCAGGACCTGGATTGCTTCAACTATTTTCCTTTCTCTCTTTTTTTATTTTATTTTTTTTTAACATGCAGTGATTTCAAAGAAAAATAAATTAACACTGATCTACATGTACTTTCATAAGACAAATCTAAAGAAATGTTAAATATTCCAGTTCTTCACATGAGATTTCAAAATATTCACTCTAGTCTTCAGCTGAATACATACTCTCAATTAATTGTGCCTGGACTCAGAACCCCAAATTACTTATAAAATATATTTTTGCAATAGTACCAAAGAACTTATTTTTTTCTCACTTGTTTCTATGGTGTTCTTCGTATTGCTACATTATGACAATTTGTGTACTAATTTCTTACAATTAAAATGCATACTCAACTAGGGTTTTTTCCTACTGTGCCCTCTTAATTACTAGGGGTTTGAAAAACTTACCATAAAAACTTCTAAACATATGAGAAGGTTTCCACTCTGGAAGTTTTATAATCTCTCAGAAAAATGACACATCTTGAGTATGTGAACTTTAAGATTTCTATTATTCATATCTTATAAATTCAAAGTACGCTAAATTCACTGTCATTTTTTTCTTCTGGAATTTCTGACAAATATGTATGCTTTGGTCTGCTGATATGGTATTTGATAGAATTAATTAAAGGTAAATATACTTACAATGTTTTGATACTCATTGAACTCTACAGTGAAAACCTATGTCTAAGATCTACTGATTAACTAAAAAAAAAAACAAAAAACTTTCAAGCAGCATTTTGTGTAATTCTTTTTAATTCCATGTAAGCAAAACTGCAAAATTGTAAGTTGTTTGGCAGCATTTCTCTAGAACTTCTAATTAGTAAAGAGCAAATGGTTTATTTGATGTTCAGACCTGATTTCCAACATTAATGGATAGATGAGTAGCTATGCTCCTATTATCAAAGCATAAGAAAATTGTATATTGTATAAACTAAAAAGAACATGTAATTTTTCTTTTGCACATAGAAGTAGTGATAAAAACAGCCCACTTGTGATCTGATATCAAATAAAAAACAAGAAGAAAAAAAAATCTGTCTACGAAGACATAGAGCCAGTAAGGACATTCAGGTGCAAATGGAAGTAAAGGGCAAGGCATATTTCTAACGAGGGATCCACCAAATGAAGCAAGGGTTATTAAAGGCAGATTTAAACAGTTATGTGACCCTCTGAATTTGGCAGTGACTGTCACAAATTTTCTGTTGCTGCAGACTTTTGAAATAAGTCTAGATTTTTACACTTTTCAAACATGCTCAGACAGGAATCAGCATTTCTGTACCATATACTATATGGGAGAGAAATCAAGTCTCTGGTATTGTTTTTTCTGGCTCTGTAAGGTCCAAATCCCTTGTCTGGGCACAGAAAGTATCCTGGACAAGAGAAGGCTCTTTCTTTCACAGAGATGTTATGCCATCTCTCTAACTGATTCTTAATCCATGGCAGTTCTTCCTTTTGTCTAAAGCACTTTTGCCATCAAGATTTTGATCTTTTCCTAATTACCTTTGTGATTAGGAGACCACTATTCAATACCATCAGCACAGGAGTATTTTCATTTTGTGGCTTTTCTCGTTTTTCTCAGTGCTGTCCACTCTCCTCTTCATGCACCCTGACAAGCTGCATGGATCACACAGTGACAGCACTACAAAGCCCACTTATACCAGCAATGGTGACTCTGCAGGACGTTTTGCAAGACTGTTGTTTACAGAGTAGTTCCAGCATTTCAATTTGTCAGCATGTTACTTATCTGGGCAGTTATCATGACTAGAAATCCTGAGGAAAAATTTTGATGCTGAGGACACCAACATGTACCAGGGAGTGTAGGTTTTAAATGTCAATGTAGGAAGGCTGGGTTTCCTTCCACTGCTTGAAGCCGAAGTTTTCCTGGTGAAGCAACAGAAAATATCCTCGGAATGGCTCCTCTCCATGCACACATTTGCATCATTAGACTGTAACTAGTTGTGTGACTTGTTACAGGATTGCAGACAAATATACTTTATAGAATGTCTGCTTTGGGGAAATGCACCTACTAAATGATTTTTAAAACTGTTGCTATGTTATCAGTAGTGTTTGGAGAGACTGCTACAATAGTTACAATCAATGTTCATAAAATCCATGTTGAATGATCATTAGTTTTAATCGATTTTGACTAAATTAAAAATGTAAAATAAAATTTGAACTTCAGAAATACTATCTTTGGAAGCATCCTAAGGTCCCTCAGTGGCTAATTTATTTCTGCTATGTTGCTGCAATTATAACAAAATTTTAGACATTCCTCTGGAACAAATACCTGAAATAAATTTATTTTTTTTCTTTTCAAATGGGTGTTCACAAGAAATTTGTCAATAAAAAAATATTGTTCTAGACTATTAATAACTCTGACTGTCTTGGTATTTTTCTCAACTGTAGTTCAACCATTTGTCTGCGTAAGTTTAACTCCCTGAGAAGAATTGGATTGTTCCAAAACAAATTTCTGCTTAGGGAATTAGAATGTTAACTAGTATTAGCTTCTGTTACTGACTCTTTTATGTTCACTCCTGTTAGAATGGGGAGCTCTTAAATGATTTTTATTTTTCCTCCATGAAAGTGCTGACTGAGTATCACCAAGTCACATTCTAATCTTTTTAGTAAACACCTTATCTTAAGTTTTCAAGACTGAATTACTGGACAAATTTTCTAAATCTTCAGCTGCTTTAATGAATTTTCCATAGAGAACTTATTCTTCAGCCTAGAGTGAAAAACTACATAAATGCCTAATGCAATGAGTTGGTTTTCCCTCAATTTCGTGCATTGAACAGGCTAGGACTGTTTTTCCTGCAAAAGTACATATTTGATGACTGATGACTCCTCCACCAAAAATGCTGCCCACGTTCAAAGAGAAAATTCCTACTTTTGAGGTGGAAGAGCTCTTAATAGAGTCTGGGTTTGGTTTTTATTTATTGCTTGATGGTGGTTTGGTATCTGGTGAGGTTATTTTTGTTTTTTAGATTGGGGTTTTTTTTCCCCTAAAATGTAATATATGTCACCCTCTTCCTCTGGGATTCCAGCCTCACTGAAGCCAGTGTGATTTTCCTGATGTACTTGCTTTAAGGGAAAGCCACATCTGACAGCGCTTTTTAAGAGTGCCCTTTCTTCAGTACAGAAAGTGTCCTGCCTGCTTCCCAGGAGAATGTTACAATTTAACCATTTCTCTAACAGCTGCTTAATTTGAAAAGGTTCATTAACTCACCACTAGGCATAATTATCCTGCTACACAGGCAGTAAGGCACCTGGTTCAATTGATATAATAAGAAAAAAAAAAAAAAAAAAAAAAAAAAAAAGTTATGTTTAATTTCTAACCTGTGCAACACAGAGCAGAAAAGCATTACAGAATGGGTTATTGATTCTGGGGGCAAGTCACCTTGGAATGGAAAGTTGGATACAGCCACTGATGAAATGTTCATCAAACATCACAAGATGTTATTTTGATATTTCCTTTCATGTTCCTTCCACCCCTTCTTTTTCTTTATTCACTCCTCCTCAAAAGACCTGTATTTCTGAAGAAAAGTCTTTTCTTTACTTTACTGTCCTGTTACTTTTCTTTACTGTTTACTTAGTTTAGGCCAATAGGCCTTTGTGCACATTGTTTGCAAACAATCAGAAGTGCATCATGAACATCGCCCTCTTTTCAGAATCTCTTGTAGAAAAAGTATTCCCAACTAAAAAAAAAAAAAAATTTAGAAAAAATTCCCCCAGTAGGGCTGCCAACAGAAGCTTTTAACAGCCGGCCCAGTCCCTCCCAGGGGCTGCAGGGAAACCCCTGCCCCACCGCGGTGTCTCTGCCGGGGCCGCAGGGCCGTCCCTGCCCCACCGGGGTCTCCCCTCCCCTCCCGCTGTGCCCTGGGGGCTCGCAGGGCAGTTTCTGCCCCGGTTCCCTCCCTCAGCCCTGGCTGCCGGGCAGCGTTTTGCCCTCCCTTGCCCAGGCTCTCCCCGGGGCTCAGGGGCTCAGCCCTGCCCGCCGCTGCGGCCGCTGCGGCCGCTGCCACCGGCGGGGTCCAAAGATTATGTGATTACCGAATTGCAATACTATTCAGCCTGAAACTAGCAAAAATTATCAAAATGCCTGTGATTTAGTTAAATAATATTTACTACCATGTCTGCATATTTTTCTGCAAACATAAAGCTTCCTCACCTCCACAGGAAGATATCCACTCTCACAGCAGTTTAATGTTTTAATTTTATTTCAGAATAAATATGTATTCTATTTACTTCTTTTGCTCTTCGTGTTTGTTCTTTGCTTTTCCTTAATTTGTCTCAAACAATTTCTACATGGTTCTAGAAGTGAAATTGGTAGAGCTTTTCCAAGACATCTCGAGGGTATCCAACTCAAGAATTTGATAAAACTCAGGTTAGGATTGAAGCGGTAAAGAAATACTCTTAAATAACAATCTGTGATGCATGTGGCAGTAAATATCTTCTAAGGCTCTTTGAAAAATAAAGGTCTATTTGTCCCAAATTAACAGCCAAGCCAAGAGCCTGTCCATCTGAAAATATTAACAGTTACCTTTCCATAAAGAAGTGCAGATCACTTAGATTTGTAGGTTTGTGCCTTTGCCAGAATTTCTTGAAACAAGAGTTTTCTTCACAAACAGGCTATTGGAAGGAAGTATTCAGGAATTATACAGAAAGTATTCCCCTAGATACCAGACACACTCTGACAAACTTCCTAAGCCAAGGGAAGGCTCATTTCTTTCATTTCACATCTTTCTTACTACCATGAAGCAAACAGGAATCTGTCCACAGGAATCTGTCTAGAAGGCAGAAATGACAAATGGAGAGAACATTAAAACTTGACTCCAAACACTTTAATACTTCCCCATCTTTACTTTAAAACAAACTATGAGGAGTTTTCTCATGTTAAATCAGATGAGTCTGATGTTAAATATGATTTTCTAATTCAGATGAATGAGATATTTTTCCACATCAGAGCATTGCAAATTTCATATTTTAATCTACTTCACTCCTACACATTAATTGTTTTACATTTAATATACACTTAACACCTACCATTTTATCATTATAGACACCTACTCAGCTAATCAAAGAGTTCAAAAAGTTTCCACTGCATGGAGAAATGAATGTAGCGCATTACCATTACTTAAAGGAAAACTATAAAATGAAATAAAATATGCCCTGTTTACTAAGGTAACACATAAAACTCCATAATTAAAATTTAGAATATTTAAGGTTATAGTCTTTGCCTAATATTTATAGTCAAAGTGGTTTAAAATAAATTTGACTGAAGATTTCACAATTTTTTTCTTCTGATCTGAGTATTGGACATCTCTCAAGAGAAGCATTCATTCTTTATCACTGTAACAAAAGTAACAAGATTGCAAAAGAATAAAACATTTTTTCATGACATTAGAACTTGTCAGTACCCAAAGGTTTTAATGCAATTACTTGTGTGTAAATGGGAAGAGAGCATGCGTAAAATGTCAGTTACATAGCAAAGTGAACTTCAGACATAGATGACCAAAAAAAAAGGAAAAAGAAAACAAACAAAACCAGAATCAGTTATGATCAAAGTTGGTAAGAAAAATGAAGTCTGCATGCCTAAAAAATTTAGAATCTCAAATTTTCCACAGGTTTTATCTTATGATTTATTTTATTTAAATTTCATGTTAGTCCCCTTCCTTGCCCCTTTTACTTCCAAGACCAGCATATCACTAATCCACTTAGTCTTTCTTCTTAGAGGCACTTTTCTCTCTTCTTCTTCTTCTTACTAAAACACAAACCTAGATTTGGAAAAAAAAGGCAAATTGAACTACAAACTCTCCATCGTGATTTAGTAAGAAAAAAGAGAGGGTAAAATAATTTAAAAGCCTCAGTAGGTTAAATAAATCTTAAGTAAATCTTTAATCCTAAGTTTCATGTTTCCCAAAGGCAGAAAATAACATTTGAAACTGTGTTTCCCCATGAAAATTAACTACATACTTTAAAATGCTAGGTTGAAAGTTTTTGCCCAAAACTGTAACATTACTGGCAATATTTGAATTATAGAATCAAACATGAATCCTCTATGATGTCAGTCACAATTATATTATATTTCATATATGCAATTAAAATATTGGTTCCAAATTTGTTTAATAACACATTTGCTGGAAGCTCCCCCAATTAGACATCCCATTTTCAGAAAATATATCCTTCTGATAAGAAATTCAATTGTATATCCTCTTTTGAGTTATTTTGAAACTGAAGTCCCTATAACAGGAATCAGACAAGTAATACAGTGTGCCTACTGTAGTAAGTAATGTAGTCTTATCTTCCACTAGAGAAACACAGAATGGTCGAGGTTGGAAGCAACCTATGGAGATCATTTTGTCCAATCCTGCTACTGAGGGGATGATCATCTAAAGCAGGTTGATAAGCACCATGTTCACTTGGGCTTTGAATATCTCCAAGAATGGGGATTCCAAAACCTTCATGAGCAAGCTGTACTGGTGTTTGGCCAAGGATGTTTGGCTTTTTTCTTCTTATGTTTAGATAGATTTTTCTGAATTTCAATTTGTGCCCATTGCCTCATGTCCTGTCATTGGGCAGCACTCAGAAGAGTATGGCTGTATCTTTATACACCTTATGACATTACCTTTGAGCCTTCTCTTCTCCAGGTGAACGTACACTGCTTTCTCAGCCTCTCAGTTTGTGTTAGATCCTTCAGGTTATTTTTCATCTTCATAATCCTTCACTGAAGTCACTCCAGTAAGTCCACGTGTCTCTTGTACTGGAGAACCCAGACCTACATCCAGGACTCCAGGTGTGACCTCACCACTGCAAGTAGAGAAGATCACCTCCCTTGACATGCTGGCAATGTTGTTCCCAATATAGCCCAGGAGAATGCTGCCATTCTTTGCTGTGACAGCGCATTGCTGGCTCATATTCAGCTTCCTGTACCTGAGGATCCCAATGTCGAGTATGACTATCTCATGGTCACTGCAGTTGAGGCTGCCTCCAACCTTTGCATCTCTGACCAGTCTTTCCTTGTTTGTCAGTATCAGGTACATAAAATTGTCTTTCCTCGTAATTTCTATAGTCACCTGTGTCAGGAAGCTATCACCAGCGAACTAGAAATCTCATGGATTGCTTGTGCTCTGCAGGCTTGCCCTTCCGGCAGATACCAGAATTAGTCATGTTCCCCATGAGGTCCAGGGGGTAAATGAGGGCTCTTTGAGTTGTTTGAAGAAAGCCTCATCTTTGTCTTGATCAGGTAGTCTGTAGCAAATCCCCACAACAACATCACCCATATTAGTCTGCCCTCCAATCCTAAGCAGCCCCCTCCTGACTCCTCACCTGCCCTTCTCACCCTGCTCTTCCTAATGACATTCATTGTAATAGTCCAGTAGTGTGAGTTGTTTGTTTCTTTGTGATCCCAGTGAGATCTCAAACCCTGTAAGTGCACAGGGACCTCTAATCCTACTTTTTTTTTTTTTTTTTTCCATACGACATGCATATTTACAGGCACTTCACAGAGGCAACTAGTCAAGCTGATTTCCCAGAATGAGAAATTACTCAATAACATTTTTTATCCAAAGGCTTCAATAAAAACATCATTTGCAACTTTTATTTTATAGGTCACGTAAGTGGCATAATGTCTTAAGACACTAAACAAAAGGAGAGGATGTTAATTTTCTCAGTTACAAGAAAAAATTATATGAGTTAATAGTAGATCAGATTTGCCTGAGAGAAAATTCTTTATGAAAACAGCATGCAACCTGCAAGGCATTTTTCTGATAACTAAAGAAATGACCCTTTTTAAGAAGTTCCTACACTGTACATGTTTCTAGTAGATGACACATTAGAAAATTTTCAGCATATGAGTTCTGATGTGCTGTCCCGGTTTTGTGTGGGATAGAGCACATTTTCTTCCTAGTAGCTGAGACAGTGCTGTGTTTTGGATTCAATATGAGAACAATGTTTATAATACACTGGTGTTTTAGTTGTTGCTGAGCAATATTTACCCTGTCAAGAACTTTTCAGTTTCCCATGCTCTGCCAGTGAGGAGGTGCACAAGAAGCTGGACGGCAGCATGACCCAGTGGGATATCCCCATACTGTAAAACATCGTGCCCAGTATATAAACCAGGGGATCTGGCCAGGAGATCACTGCTCACAGACAGGCTGGACATTGGTCAGCAGATGGTGAGCAATGGTATTGTGCATCACTTTTTTCTCTTGGGTTTTATTTTTCTCTGCTTGCTGTTGTTGTTAAACTGCTCTTATCTCAATTTTACCTTTTTCCAAGTCTCCTCCCCATCCTAACATGCCAAGGGCAGGGGAAGTGAGTAACCAGCTGAGGGATACTTAGCTTCCAGCTGGAGTTGAACCACAACACATGCAAAATAAATTTCTTACATCTCTATGTAGAATCATACTTTTGTCCTTTAAATCAGTAATACTACAGTAACTATGTGACAGTGGAGAGATTAAAGGTATATGCTGTTCATGGAGCCTTACTGGGTTCTTACACAATCCCAGAATAAAATGTCAGAGACCTTTAAAAGCTTCTTTTTCTCTTATTACTGGGCCAGCTCAAACATTTTCTAGTTTCCAGGTGAGACAAAAGATGTTCAATTACTAAGGAAACATGCCAGACAACCTCGAAGAACAGTAAAAGAACCCAATATAAAAGCTGCTGTGTAAGAGGAAAAAACATACCAGAAATAGAGTTTTCCGTATTTCTTCTTGTTGAGGTGGGTTTTTTCTGTTCTGTGTTTTGGTTTTTTTTGTTTTGTTTTGTTGTTGTTTTTTTTTTTTTTGTGCAGAGCCAGAATGTGAGATGAAGTGGTGGCAGGAGAGGTTGTGAAAGAAATCAATGAAAAGAAAGGAAACAAACTGCCAAGGCCAGGTGGTAATCACCCAGGGATCTTAAAAATGAAATAGCTAAACTGCTAACCTCTTCCCTGAAACTGCTTTCATATCAAGAGAACTGGAAAGTAGCCAAAGAGAATCAAGAAACTATATTTTTCTACACCTGGCATTCACAGTGGGAAAATTATAATAGAGGGTATAAATAAAATGCAGAAGTCTGGTCACCTGACTGAATATGATATTATAGGGAAGAAACGAAAAGTTTTTGCAAAAAAGGAAAATAATGTGTCACAGAATCACAGAATTCCTCTGAAAATTTCAGCAAGCCTAGTACTAATGCAGATCCAAATTAATTGAGGCAGCCTGAATTTATAAGAGACTTTAGTTGAAAACTTTCGCTGAGTGCTTTTTAAGAAGTAAAGTACCTATGGCATGGGAGGAAATGATCTTGCATGGATAAATAATAGATGAAAAGACAGAAAGTGAGTGTAAACTATACGTTTTCACCATGGAGATGGTCATCAGCGGGGTTATGTGGGAATTTGTGCTAGGATCACTGCTGTTGAATAGACTGGTTAAGAAACTAAGAAAAGCAAGACCACAATTACTGATTATGCAAAGTATTTCAGAAGAGTAAAAATCAAAGATATCTTTGAAGAACTGCAGAGGTCTTCTGCAGGATTCAGTAGAAAATTAAATATAACATGGCTATATGTGAAGGAATCTCTCACACACTAAAAACTCAAGTTGTTGCCCTGAAGTAAAATTATGTTCTCTGAAATAGCCCTTGGTACTCATGGAAAAGAGTTTAGGCTATGATAAATAAAGATACAATAATTTAAAGTCCAGCAATGGTCTAAGGAGCAGATCAGTTTTAGGAATAATTAGGAAAGAACTCTGTCAGAGATAGAACGTCATTACTGACTTTCTTAAGTTTCCAGTGGCTGCCATCCTTAAACTGTGTGCAGTTTCAATATTCTCTTCCCTGCCTCCAAAAGAGAGGATAAAGCCTAGAGAAGAGTGGAAAAGGGTAATGAGAGGTGGAAGAGAGTTTGTAGTCAGCAATGAAATCACAGAAGATTCTTCATCCTAGAAAACAACAGCTGACTAAGGGGAGCTAGGACAGATAATTACATTCAGGCACCACAGTTAAATTGCTTCGCACATTGTTTACTCAACTGTATCCCAATGTCATGGTCAAATATTTAAATGCGGCTCTTGCTAGAAGAAGAGTGCATCTTTAAGAAGTACTTCCAAATTTCTGTGGAAAAGTATTCTCTGGTTTACTGTGGTCATCACCAAATATAAATAGTTATTTTTTCAACATGCAATTGGCAAACACATCAATGAACATCTCATAATAGAACTTTGCTTTAAAATAAAGTTACNTAATAACTATCACGAAATTGCATCATCCTTTCCCTCAGTTTATAAAACCTTACTTAGGATCAGTTATTTGCAATTTAAGAGAAAAACTAGAAACCTGGGGAAAATAAAGACAGTTCTTCACTTCATGTACACTATGTTAGTAACCAACAGCAGAACTGCAGCAATTGAAAACCTGGAACAAAGATATCTTATATCTATTTATAGAAGTCCTTACTATTTCTAAGCACAACAGATATCAGCACAACGAAATAACAAATGGCCACTCTGGTTGTCACCAATGGAATCAACCTGGTAACAAGCATATCAGGCAGAATAGCAGTCAATGAGTTTTTAAAAGGTAATATACTAGGTTGTTTCCACACTCAGAAAATGCAAAGCCATCTTCTAAATAAGTATAACAAAAAAGAGGAAACTTCTCTGCAAACATGGAAATTTTTAAGTGCACTGTAGTCAAATGCAGTACAATGAAAGAGCCCCAAAAATAAGCATGAAGAAAACATTAGTAACATAAGAAACATCACTTCCAATACTGAAAAGTTGTAGATATCATCAGGGCTATAATGAGAAGAATTACTTCTAATCACTTCAGTTTTAAAATTAGAGTCCTTAATAATCTTCATGCTGCTTTATTTTTCTGGGACAAACATAATTTAAAAGCAGATACTCAACTTCAGAAAATATGATAAAGGACTTAAAAGAGATATGCAGACAATAAACAAAACAATACAGTAAAACAATGATACAGTAAACAGACTGTAAGATCAGTGTTGTAAGCAATACTTCTCCACTCACCTTTGAGGAGCCAACACCAATTCCACCTTTCTGAGCATCTACAGACCAAATTTTACATGCCTTGAAACAGAACCAGTTTTCCATCAATATGCCTGTACTTTCTGCAGCAAAAGAGAAACTGCTAAGTAGTGGAAATTAGAAATGACTCAATAAAATGCTACTGATATATTTAGCTAAATGTAAATGCATGCCTGTAAAGCCTCTCAGAGGAAAGTTGTGTAACCACAATATTGAGGTTTGCAGGGGTTTTTTTACTTTTTTTTTTCCCTTAAATATTTCACATAGCTTGGCCTTTATTTTCAGCTGGTTCCAAGTAGTATTATGCAAAAACAGGGTCATGAAAATTCTTCAATCTTTGATGCAAATTACTGCCTTAATCCTCAGCATTTCATAACTTAATGGCCTCACACAGCAATTTTAACTGTAGCACAGAGATACCAGCATTTGCTGCAAACCAGCTGGCTTGAATACTAGAAGTAGTTTTTCCATGGCTGTGAGAACATACCTCCTTGGTAATTTAATCACAGACGTTCTGCACTGTGACTACAGATTCTCATCCCCACGGCTGACTTCGAGATTAAGGGAGGGACCTCAAACACTGCACTGCCAGCAGTTGCATGGAGAACTTCATAATGGCTGTAAGTACTTTGCCACACATTTGTTCAGTGTAGGCTCAGACTGACATAAATTATTTAACATTGGCAGGTGCACTCCCAGAGTTCTCTGCAGCATTCAGAGACTGAAACAAGGACGGCACCTTGCACTGGAAAACTTCATTTCCCTTCATTTAGGCTATGCAAATAATCTATAGTGTCTATAATCAAGTCGCTTAATATTACTATGTTGAAGGTCAATACTGAAGTAGTTGATTAATGTTCTAGTTTTTATTTATTCTTCAACCCAACAATGTGACCTCTGCTGGGGGCTTTCAAAATCTACTGCCTAAAAATTCATCACTACAGACTATTTAGTATAAGTATCCCACGTCATTATCCCAAAAAGAGTGATTTTGTCATTAAAAACCACTTTTTTTTTGCAGTAGATAGGTTTCTTGTTGGCCAGTAATGAGTTGTATTTGGTTACAGAACACAATAACAATTTTTTTTTTTTTTTCCTGCATGGAACTAAGAAAAATTAGATGGAAAAATATAAGATCAGTTATTAGGTGAATTTGTGTCTCTTGCAGTGAAGATATTTAGCCTGCTGCTCAGTCTCCAGTTACACATTCTGGTTGTAATAACACTGCAGGTTGTAAGCACCCTAAATAACAACAAGCGCATGAGCAGATAGAGAAGACTGTGGGAGGCAAAGGGAAATGATTTGCCAATAAGACGATGAAGGTTCCAAAAACATACCAGAGATGGGAGTTAAATGGTCTTTGTCATTCAGTAAAACCTTCTTATAAACATTAGACTAGATACTTGCCTTATTTGTCCTACCACATCAAACAAACACTCTTAGACAGTTACCGTTAAATGAACACACTGTAAAGTATCCAGTCTTCTCATGTCAACAATTTGAAAATAAAAATCATTAAAATTCTCTCCCACATGGCGCTTTTTCCTTGAAAACTGATATATATCAGAGATACTGAAAAACAGTGCAACTGTTACTGAGTTTACAACAGAGGTATGCATTTACTCTGTTAATGAGTAACATTAAGAAATGATAATGCGGATTTCTAACAGGACTAGTTTCTCTATTGTCGTCCATAACTTCTTACTCTTGCCTTTGGGCCATTCCTTGACCATTCAGATTCTTAAACAGGAATTCTTCTGGAACAATAATTTTCTCTTTAATAATATATGAAAATAGCCATTCCCAATAACAAAAAAGGATACTTTAATATAATTTCAAAACACTTATTGAAAAGGAGAGGCAGAAAGCGTCAGTTATGAAGTGATCATTTTTAGTTGTTCATAACAAATTTTCAAAGTCATGCAAAAGATGTGTTGAGAAGCATTTTATTTTATTTTAACAGAAAAAAGCCAATATAATAAGGATAAGGAAGTTGATTAGGCTGTTTAACGAGCACTCCTTCAAAACCCATGAGCCCTATCATCAAGTACAAAATTTTCTATATCGGTATTAATGAAGTATTGAGTTCCAGGCATTTTAATGGGTTTCCACTAGTCAGCTGAGCTTTCATGGTTCAAATCAACATGTTTAAATTTATGTGGGTGAAGACCATATAGACTAT